>CM050164.1:394024296-394339296 GCA_027410445.1 Discoglossus pictus
AAAAGATTATTTAAAAATGGCCAAGGAGGTGCAACAATGGTTGGCTATGTAAATAATTCCGATGTGTATTGGTCGCCAGGGAATGAACATTTTTTATTGTAATGGACACAGCTGCACGTGTCTCTCCCCACCTTGGCACATCACCAGTGGGAGGATCTATTGGAGACTGTAATTTGCTGCAGCTGTGTCTTGAAGACTCTTTGTACTTATGGAAGGACAATGATACACTGTTCGTGTACCTTGGTCATTTTACCTACACATAAGCATAAAAGGAACTCTTTCTTATTCACTGTACATCGATATACAGATATGTTGCAGGGCAGTATTGAGACTGGATGGCATTTTCAAGCACAGCTAACATGTTTGGTCGAGTGGCCATCTAAATGGTCAAGAACGTGCGAAACCGCCTTAAGAATGTTTAGACTTTAGTCAGGGAGAAAAGGCTTTATGTGGCGTAGTTGTAATAAAATTATGAAGAGGCCACTGTGCTGCCATAGGTGCTTCTGCTAACTTCTCGAGCAGTATGAGTCAAATTGAAGTTTGTGGTTGGATATAGAATCTTCTTTGTAGAGCAGTTGGAGGAGCCTCACAATCTGAGGAACATCTCTGCACTGATTGCTAGTCAATCATAGATGAATAATGTAGAAACTATTCTAGGCTATTTTACTTTTGTTATAGAAAGAGATACAGACAAGGTAAGAGAGAGACATCCGAAGTAAAACACAAGGTAAACATCAATAAGAATGAGGAGAGGCAGCGCGGACGCAACTCCTGAGAACATCATTTTTTTACTAGGTCATTTACACATATTGCAACAAAAAATAATAACATAAAAAAAAAGATTTAGTTGAAAATCAGATTGACCTCATCTGTGGGTTTACATGTGTTTTTATTTAAGTGAGTTTGCCATGAGCTGATGTTAAACATACAAACATAACAATTTCAAAGGAAATCTCTAATTCAATATAATACCAGTACTAATGAAGGGAGTAAAAATGAGTTGAAATATCTTGTTTTTGTAAATATAAGTGCCCTGTAATATGCAAAACTCACTTTTGTTTGCAGAAATTCAACCGACCCTCATAGTTTAAGTTATCCCACTAAATGTAAACATGAGAGCTGTTGCAATGCTATGAATGAATCAGCTGATGCATCATCTCATTGGCTAATTCTAAGTGAGAATCCCATTACATTTTCACCTAATGTCTAGCTGTACATTACAGTTTGCATTTGAACAACTAAATTGCCTACTTTTAAGACTCCAGACTATTTATTTTGATTACTCGTTCAACAAGTTTTTACTTATCTACCCACTACCATAGATGTTACATTGGCATGGATATTAAAAAAGGTTAGAAGAAGATCTTTAATTTGAATGTCAAAGAGACTGGTTAAGACATCATCTGTTGATTACAAATAAAACATAAAAACTACAAGAGAGTTATAAATTATACGACAACCAATCACATACTGTATAAGACTACCTGATCTCAAGGTAGTGTTATACAATTTAGAGCAACATAGATATACTCAAGTAATACTGTAATTGTCAGGATATTTATCGTCGTTAATGTAAGTGAGATTCAAATTAATATGAATTTAATTGGGAGAGAAGTTTTTTTATGTTTGTGTGGGACTAATATTAGGAAAATAAAAAATATATCAAGATATTCATATGGATAACTATTAACATTGCAAAAACATTATTTCTAAGTTCTCAGAAGTGATTCTAAACTGATTGTTACATAGTTACATAGTAATTGAGGTTGAAAAAATACTTTTAGTCCATCAAGCTCAACCTTTTAAGAACTCCTCTGATCTGCAGTATAATGCGTAGCTAAGTAAACACTTTGACTAAAGTGTTTACTTATCTTACGTTTTATCTGTAGTTTAGCTGTACTAGGCAATATATTGAATTTTTTGGGGGGAAGAGACAGAAAGTCCTTCAGTCCTCGACTTTGAGATGTGTTTGTGTTGTTCAGTCATGTACAACTCTCCATGACCACATGAACCACAACACACCATGCTGATCCACTTGGTATTCATGGCAGATATACTGGAGTTGGTGGCCAGTTCGATCTCCAGCTTCTGGTATTCCTAGGTGATCTACCATCCAAGTATGGCTTCAGGGTGGTATGACCTCTTGGTTCCCTGGAATTGAACACATTTCGATGAAAGCACCAAATCCTAACCACTGGACCACCAGGGAACCCCATCTTTGAGATACAGAAATGTAAATACTTTTCATTATTCACATTTAAAACAAAGACACCGTCCATACACAAACAAAGAAATAAAGAATTCACTTCTGAAAACAAGGTATGGTCTCCGGAAATCTAAAGTGGAAAAATTCAATTGCACCACACCTCAAATGAAGATAATAATGGCTGCTCTTTTGCAGTTCTGTAATTTGAGATTCCCTTTCAGACTTATACTCTGTTGAGTAAACTTCCTAAGGCCATAACCTTGAGTGATCAATGAGCAGTTCAATGTACCAGTGTTTATGTTAAATTTCTAAAGGAAACAGTATAGGTTAAAAGAAGATTCCATAAGTAGTGACGGTGAAGCACTGGCATAGATGGATCATGGGATCTCAAGCTTCAACATGAAAGTGCATGTCTGAACATCTTTTGAATGAATAGAGAAACACAATGTGAACATTTAATTGCACATAATAATAGTTTTTTCCCATGCGCTTGACTCATCTGCTTTAACCTGAGAGGTAGTGAATACATGTATTAAAATACCCTAATGTCTATAATGAAAAAGTAAAGCACCAAAAATAAATATTGTTGTATTGATAGAGGCACATAAACATGTGAAACATAGATTTGAGGGTGCATAAGAATCTAAAGGGTATTTTAGTCTACCTAAAATGATTGAATTAACTAATCCTTGGGATGACCTTCATGCTTATCCCAGAGATGCTTGAATTCCTTAACTGTTCCCTACCATGTTCAATGAAATGCCTTTCCATTAATTTACTACATTTTCGCAAATATACTTCCCTTCTGAACTTTATTAAATCCTTTGATATACATGAAGGTTTCTATCATGTTATCACTCTAATATAATGGTATCAAAACTGCACACGAAGAAAGTTTTTTTAGCATAGGGAATCAAGATAAAGGATATCACATAATTGAGTTTATTTAAGGATATTGCGGCTTCAGGCACAGGGTGTATTTATACTGCCTGAGGACCTTTCAGATCTGTGCTCTCCACACTCAGGTAACTCAACTGCCTGTTGTTCTGTCATGTTCCCATCCTAATACAAATGTATATACCGTATTGGTCCGAATATAAGCCACAACTGCATATAAGCCTCACCTGTAAAATTCAAGTGGAAAAAATAGAAAAAGGACTCAAATATAAGCCACACCCTTAAAATTGGAGAGAAAAAGACTCTCCAAGTGATCAGCCATTGCAATTAACAGGCTTTCTAATTAGCACTGTAGCTTTTTTTGCAGGTTACAGGCCTTACAGATGTTAGAATCACTAAAACCGTAAATCGCTATTCAATACCGCAGTCTCAAGCGCGCAAATCAGCACCCTTAACTCGCAATCGCGCAAATCAGCAGTAATTTTACGGTCAGGAATAGAAGCCACACACATAACTCGCAAGTGTGTGTGTGATTATGAGTATATACTTTTGAGAGAATTTGACAGCTATTTGTACAGAAAGAAACATCACTGTATACAGCAATGTCTGTGTGTGCACAAAGTATTCTATCTTACTGCATTGGAAACTTCAGGCACCACTGCTTCAGAAAATTGAAATCCATACATTGACCCAGGTCAGTTTATTGATTACCCCAGTTTCAAAACACATTAGATCTTTGATATTATTATATATTCAATATATTTTGAATTCTATATAAGACATGAACATCTCAAGTGGAAAGTAATTATATGCAGCCACCATTCCTTTTGTAAAGCATGATAGCACCAAGAGCATAACAGCTGTTAATAATAAAGAAATGCAATTAATTTACTGGACAATTAGCATTAAATAAAGATGAATGTGTTTTTTTAAGTCTTGGCCCTGTTATGGAGTCCTGGGAGAGGTTTCTGGGGTTTGGATGGTTCTACATGAGCCATGGGGAATCATGGGGTTCCATCACAACCCTTGGATGCCAAGTAGGATTTGAAAAGAATGAAGTGAAAGTAAGCATAATTAGCAACTTCACTATCTCAGAATGGCGAAACGGTTCTAACCCTGTTGATATTTATGTTATTATTTAAATAGAACATTTTTACTGTAAATGGAATGATTATACATGATGTACATTGTCAGGTATTATCACATATCATTGTAGCTATTGCTATAGCTTAATTCTTCCAAAGTTGTCTGCCCTCATTATAATGAGTTAAAGTTAGTAAATATGGTGATCCTTGCAACGTGATGAGCAGGTAGCCTTGTCACCCTGTTTATATGTAACGCATGCCAACAAAGCATTACAACTACTTATTAAAAAAGATCACCTCTTTGTTGTTCTATTTGTGACCCACTATTCTTTCTGTAGTGTAGTCAATAAAATTAATTCAGTAATTAATTGTGCAATAAAAATAAACACAAACAATATTGTCCTGTAGCTGTACATCTCTCTGTTAATTAATCACCAGTGGGTTTAAAGCCATTAATCTGCTTACACATGGTTTAGAAATTCATTGCACCATGTAATTTCAAATACAAAATATTGGACTCACAGCAATATATCTACTTACATATCTGTTTATTGGCATTTGTAAAGTAGTTAATAATCTGCTCTTCTCATAACTTTCTTATACGGGAACATTCAGTTGTATTGGTTTGGCTTCTGGAACTGCACACAGTTGGAGGTCATTTAGCATTTTGGTTTGTGGTTATTTTACAGTGGCAGATGTGTCCCTCCAGGGAGTGTGATGACTGCACTAATATCCCTCGTATGTGCCAAGCATGCCCTGCACTGTAATAGAAACGCTGCAATGGTATTATCATGTAAGCTAGATCTCTGCTAATATGTGGTTGTGTGCAGCTGAACACAGAACACTATATTTGGGATCAATTAGAGGGCTAGTAAAAATGCTTTTTATGTTAAAACTACCATTAAAAATATATGTGCAAACTACAGCAAAGCCTTCATTGTCATGAACACCGCCAAAAAGAAGAAAAAACATTTATTAGAAAGATTTGGCAATCTGGAGCATTTGTACAATATTTAGAACCTCTGCAGAGTCCCTTAATGTTGCAAATGACTGCTAAATGTCTGATTGGGGTTCCCTGATGGTCCAGTGGTTAGGATTCAGTTCTTTCACCACTGTGACCTGGGTTTGATTCTAGTCAGGGAACCAAGAGGTCACACCACCCTGTAGCCAAGCCGGAGTGGGCATTGTCAGTACTTGGGTGGGAGACCACCTAGGAATATCAGGAGCTGTATGCTGTGGCAGACTGGAGAATCTCTGTCATGAAAACCAGGTGAATTAGCATGGCCATGGACATAAAGTTGTGCCTGGTGTATTACAGTCCATGAGGTCACAGAGAGTCAGAAACAACTGAACAATGCAAAAAAATAAATGCCTATAGGTTCTCCCTCTTTGTAAATGTGAAATTCCCAAAGTAATATTTCCATCATTAGATTTAGTTTGTTCTAATAACAATAATTTGCATGCTTGCTTATTTAGATTTATGGTTTAGACTATTGCAGCAATTGGGACCTTATTATTATTATTAACTTTTATTTGTAACGCGCCAACATATTCTGTAGCACAATACAGGGGATAAAAACAAGACAAAATTCAGCATTAACAACCTTATCTGTGTCCCTTAAACTGTGATTAAATCTTATGGCCTTGGTACATTGGAAACCCTTGTACAAATATGGCCCACCCTGCATAGTATTCCAGAAACATAAAAAAAACAGTACAGTAACAATCTTAAGAGCATGTTATTTTATATTTTCATTTTTGAAACACTTTATTTTTGTATTTATCATGTGATTTTCACATAAAAGCAAATCTATTTAGGCAATCAAAATAGCATTGTTGCTAAGAAACAAATAAACAATACTTCTTGGTCTCTGCAATTGCTTTGCAAGGATTTCAAGGTTCCTAAAGATATAAATACAAACATATTTCTAGAAAACCCTCAAAAATTGAGAGCAACAATTAAATAAATAAACTGGATTTCTTTTGAATAGCAGGTGTTTATTTTTAGTAAATGGAGATTTAGCACCAAAAAATTGTCAGATACACAAGACTGATATGAGATCGGAAGCCGAATTTACATTTTATTCATTGGAATGCCAATGCAACTTGGTCATACTTTAGTGATTACACTCCACAAAATAAAATATGAACTGGATGTGTCTTATATATTACCAGTTCAGTTTACTTAAAATAAAACTGTGCTTATACATGGCACTGTGTAGGCATTGAGTTTAATGTATCCTCATCTATACAGTTGCTTTGATGCACTGAATATCTTGGAAAGAGCAGCATCAAATGTACTAAGCCTGTAAATCAGTCTCAACGTGGTACATGTGAACATCTCAGTGTTACCTTGGCAAAAAATATATATTCTGAGAAACAGCTCAAAATAGCAGTATTCTGCAGGAATCTGCCATACAAGGAAGGAGAGTATCTGAAATGAAGATGTTAAGCTTTTTAAAACCAAAGAGATAAGATTAAACATGGTTAACTGTCAGAACTCCATATAAGGCCACTTTTTGAGTTTTGTTTTATTCTTAAAATAATATTGTGTGTTGTTTCTATCTGTATGCATTTTCATTTAGTGGCCAGTCATTTATTATGGCTGTGTATTATTGTGTTTATTTAGAATTGGGGATTGTATTCAGCTGTCAGTATTAGGACCTGATGGGAGGACACACCTTGAAAGTCTCTTTAAGTAAATAGACCACTACTCATATATAGTTAGCACTATTCATATGGAATGCTAGCTTATCCTGGTGAAGGGGTTTGTGTACTTCAATGAAGCTGTGAGATATACCATGTTGGGTCACCCAAGATGGGCTGGTCATAGCTGAGAGGTCAGACAAATCGTGGTCCACTCCAGTATCTTGCCAAGAAAACCTTATGGATGAGCATAACAAGAAACATACAGATGTACCTCACCTTTCTATACCTCACCCAAACTCTGTAGACTGTAAGTTTGCAAGTTTTCAATCTTATCAGGTGCTTTAGGTAAAGCACTTTGCTTGATTTTAAATTCAATAACAGGGCCCTCCATTGTTCTGTAATTTGTTATACTAGTTTTTGACTTGTATCTACCCTGTTTAGTGCTACGGAATAGGCTGGTGCATTACAAATAAAGGTTAATAATAATAATGGATGTGCCTGGTGTGCTGCTGGTCATTGGGTCATGGAGAGTCGGACACAACTGATCAATTAAACACACACACACACACATATAGGTGTGTGTGTATGTTTGTATACCTATATTCTATATAAGACATTCCTAAGATAGAACAGCTAGGAAGGCTGATTATTATCATTCACTCTAACAGCTGTGTATCAGCTTCTTCATTTTAATTCTGTACATATCCAGAATCCCTGGACACAGTACTAGGCATGTGACTACCCAGAATCCTTCTCTTCAGATTTTGTGTGTGAGCACCCAGAATGCCTAGCCACAGTGCTAAACATGCCATTACTCAGAATCTGAAGGGTGCTAAACATGAGACTACACAAATCCCAAGTTACACTTGATTCATTGGTAGACATGTTTAATTATATTGCTAGTAATATATCATTTCTGAACTATATCCAAGTTATGTTTTAGTGTCTACATGTTCAGTATACATGCGTCATTATCACTCTGTACTTTTAGTCTACTTGCACCAGTGGTTTCAGTAAGAGGATGTAGAGTTTATAATGTGCTGGATTCATCCCCTGCAGACAGGAGCAGACATATGGATGTGCACAGAAGCCTCACTGGAACCAGTTTCGCCTGATTGAATTTCCCCCCACCTCCCGTTTAACATTTAATTAAAGAACACAAAGAACAGACCACATTCCAGCTCTGATAAATTAGAAAATAAAGCAGCTCTAACAAAAAAAAAACTAAACAAATGAATGTCCTTGTGAGTTTAACCCCTTTTCTATCAGGAACACCTAATGACATAGGGCATGAACTCACTAAGATTGCCATGGGTTTAGAAGTGGTTCAACAAGGCTAGGATGCTTGTTTCCCCATAGAGAAGAGCAATTCTGCGCTCTGCACTTTTTAAACAACTTAGTGAATCTTGGTCGTTGTATCTGAAAAATGTATTTTCACAAAACCACCTGATTTTTTAACTGTTTTAAACCTGGATTAAAAATTAACCATAGTGATTTTTTTTCTATTTGGGCTTGTTTATGAATTACACTTAAAAATAGGCAACATATTTTTATAATAAAAAAAAAAATAGCCTCTAATTTATGACAATTTGTATGCAATTATGTTGCTGTAGAATCTACCATTCTGATTCTTGCTGATCAGCTTCCTGTGGTGGGATGAGACTTTGAATGCAGATGAAGATTAGTGGGAAAGAGAGTAAGTTGCAACTGCCAGTGGAAACCTTATTAGTAAGTATATACCCTCTTAAAAAAAGTCAAGAATGAGGGTATAAATAAAAATGGAACCCTGCTCTAAAGAACGGTTGTATATAAAAGTAAAAATATATACACAGTGTCTTTTTCCTCATGTAGAAACATTTGACCATAATGATCCTTTAAAATAGATTGAAAAAAAGGACATTTATATGATGAATGTTCCCATAATGTAATTGAGGAGGACATCAAAGTACAAAATGTGCCAGGGACATTAATTATTATTTTGTATCATTTTAAGGATTGTAGCAATAAAATCTACTAATGGTACAGGATTTTACTTTACGTCACATAAGACTATGTCATTAGCTTGATGGTAAGTGATAAACTGGGTTCCCTGCCGGTCCAGTGGTTAGGATTTGGTGCTTTCACTGCTGCAACCTGGGTTAGATTCCAGTCAGGGAACCAAGAGGTCACAGCGCTCTGAAGCCATGTAGGTTGGGTCCTTGGATAGGAGACCACCTGGGAATACCAGTAGCTGTATACAGTGGCCCACTAGAGAAGGAACTGGCAACCCACTCCAGCATCTCATTTTGGTTTGCTATTACATTCAGGAGAAGTAAAGAAATCTACTGAACAGCATTATGCCTGAACTCTCTATTGCTTTGTTCATTACTTCTCCTTGAAGACTGGTCAATTTAACGACCATCCTTTCTGTAAAGTAGTATTTTCTCACATTACCTCTAAATCTTCCACCTTCCAATTTTCAAATCATGACCTCTTGTTCTTGAATTCTTTTTTTTTTGACAGATGCTTCTCCTGTGGACATTTTTTAATTCTTTCTTTTATTTGAAGATTTCTATCATATTACCATTGTCCCTCATTTCCTCTAAGCTATACATATAAAGACCGTGAAGTCTTTCCTTACACATTGTGACTTTTAGACAATGCTTTGTTTTAGTTAGGGTTCCCTAGTGGTCCAGTGGTTAGGATTTGGTGCTTTTACCGCTGTGACCTGGTTTTGATTCCAGTCAGGGAAACAAGAGGTCACTCCACCCAGAAGCCAAGCAGAGTTGGGCCTGGTCAGTACTTGGTTGGGACACCACCTAGGAATACCAGGAGCTGTATGCTGTGGCTCTCTGGAGAAGGAACTGTCAACCCACTCCAGTATCTCTGCCATGAATACCAACTGGATCAGCATGGTGTGTTGCGTTTAAAGAGGTCACAGAGAGTTGGACACCACTGAGCAACACAAAAACACAAATATTTTAGTTGCCCTCCTTTGACACATTTCCAATTTGTTAATATCCTTTTGGAGACATGTTCTCCAGAACTGGACGCAATATCCTAGTCTAAGAAGGGATCTATATAGTGGAATTAGTATTATGAGTGGACAAAAATACATAAGGTCATGGAGGCGACTAGGATTTTTGTATATGCTAGACCGAAATTTGATAAAGCTGGAAGCTAATGCATTAATATACAGTAGACACGCTATATTTATTAGCCAAAAGTACTGCTTCACAAGACATAAAGGTGAACTTGAATTAGTGTTCCTTTGTATTACAGACAAATGAGACTAAAAAGCTCTAATATAATAGAAGCAGTTGCCATAATGCATTCCTTTATGTGCTTATTTATCTAGTGGGTGGGTTACTGCTGAACTTTGTCCACCTCTCAAACAAGATGTCCCGGGTCATTGTGAGGCTCTCAGACTTCATGTGACTCAGCTACAGAAGTATGCCATTTAACAGAGAAAATAGGTCCTTGATAATGAGCATAAACAAACTTTTTATTTAAATCTATGTGAGAAGTACCTCACTAATTAAACTGATATATATGTGCACATATTTATTAACATGTCCTAGAAAAGCATGTTTGTTGTAGTAGCTGATACCGTAGAGTAGAGGCTCTCAACCTTTCCGGGGACTGGCTTTTTACATACCGTACTAATGCTCCTGGGGACCTCCTTTGAAAACCAAAAAATGTTTAACATGGTGATACCACACGTGATAATTGGTGCTTACAAAGACAACGGATGGACAGGCATGTTACACCCCAACTGATTATGCTTCATATAGATAAATGGCATACATTTGTTGACATGGTATAAGGATCTTCAGAGGACTCAGGATAAGCACTGTAGAAACCTCTGATGCACATGACACTCGTTACTTGAAAACACTGACACCCTGTAACGAAAGGCAAGCAACTGGGGAAGGTCACATCTATCCATCCTTTCACAGACAGACCTTTATAAGAACTAGTGATTAAACGTCAACATGTACCATGCGGTGCACTTGGACGTTGTGGCTGCACTTGCAATTGATGTGCTAGAAAAAGCTCATAATGATTATTAAAGCTCATAATACTTAACGCTTTCTCTACTGGACAGTCTGTTTACTCCAATGAATATCACAACCAAGGGGATGGAAAAAAAACAGATAATCTACTGTGCTCTATAAAGCCCCTTGGCAGAAGTTACAAATGCATACTGTGAATATCACTTAAGTCTGTTTAGACACAAAAACAATGAATGGGTTAATAGAAAAATTAGTAAGCCTTCCGCTTTGTCTTCCCCCACCCGAGCCTCACACTGTATTCCTCTACTGTTATAAATTTGCTGAGCATTGACCTAAATCCCTTCAGATATAAACACAAAGAGACAGCAGAGGAAGAGATTGTGTGGGGGAAGGGATAGATTGAGGCATAGACTTGGGGTATTCAGGATCTGTGGGAAGATGGTATAAGGATAATTTTCTCCTATCATGTATATGCATATAGACTGTTCTCAGTTTGGCCACTAAAAACCAAAATAATAGTAATGTCAGACCATTACAGTTAGTGGCACTGCATATTCTCTTATGGAAAATGCACTCAAAGGCAAGGCTGGAGAACTTGCATCATTGGAATCAAATAAGGTCACTCTTTAGATTCCATGTGGACCTTAGCATGTTTAGGTCTAGTGCATGTGAAAGCTTCTAAATATATTGAGTCAACATTATTTCTGACTGACCATAGAGTATAGACAGCTTCAAACTCAATGGTCAAGAAGTCCTGCATGAGTGGCCATATATAACAACAGTACATATTAATGGTCTACAAGTGAGCACATTTGGAAAGTTTCCAAGTTTGGTGGTATGGAAATGATGTGGTGTGGGGCCAAACAGAACAGAGAGTGCCACCGAAGAGAGGAGAAACTCAGAGAGAAAAAAAAATCCCAACTATCAAAAAAAGAAAGTTAAACAGTTGAGTGTTTTTGAATATTCTGCCTAAAAATATTAAAATAGTTGGACTTTGGTGTGGCCATGTTTATTATTTTTTATATGAATTAGTGGTTCTCGCCAGAAAAAATAAGATACCGCCACTCTTAGAAGCTCCTTTATTTTCTTGTTGTTGAGCATGTTGTTCTTCCACCATTTTCTTTCCCATAACTAGTATGTCACTCTCTTTTCCACAAACTGCTTGTCTTCACTATTTATTGAAACTTATCTAACAAGAGGGTTAACTCTTTGGGTCTAGGTAGTCTAATAATCTTCAAGGTAAATAAACTACAGTGACGTATCAGTGATATGCAACAAGGACCAAATGACTGCATTACATGAATGTCAGCTATCTCTTCAGAAAAACATGATGAAATATCCAATAGGATTAGGCCTCCATGGTAATATAATCCATTTATGTGTCAGATATCTTGCATTCCATAACAGAGGCTGAAGTAAGTAATCTGTATCCCATCAAAACAAGGTACAGACAAGTCTGATGAGATATGTGCATACATAGAGTACATTTTTACATATCATATTATCATAATTCACATACAGAATCTCTTATAAATGAATGTTGTGCAACTAAGAGATCTACATATGATCTTTGTTTACAATAAACTAGTAGACTAACCAATTGTAATAAGCCCTGATTTATGGTGACATATTGATTCTATAACATAAATGATTACTTACATATAGTATTTTTTGATGTATTAGAGATACGTTGATTACAAAAGGTGGTAGCAACTAATGGGCCAATGTAACCTTAAATGAAGAACAGTATATAGTGAGAAGGGATAACACAAATGGGTTTTACATTTTAATACCTCCTTGAATCTTTGCCTATATATTTAAAGTAGCCTTTTGTCTTTACAAAGCATTTTTTAGTTTTCTCACCCAGTGTCTTACAACCAGGAACCAAGGAAACCTATGGTCTCTGCGTGTTAAAATATTAAGGTGTTTAAGGAGATACTGTATATCTAATAAGTGGACAAAAAACGTATGGTTAGCAGGGATAAATGACTAAGAAATAACCTTAAAAGAAAAAAGGCCATGGAACCCTGTTTGATAAAAGGCTCCATACAAAGTGGCTGTACTTAATTCCACTTTTTCTTTACCACTTATATCAATTAACTTTTTTTGCAAAGTGATGTTGATTTGCTAATTTTTATTTTAAGCCTTCTGTGCAGTCAAGGCACTGCCAAAGCTGTATTCTTACCTGGGTGCCACCCTTCTGTGCAGATTATTACAGTACATGCACATACATGTGAAACACTCTTCATGGCTCTCATGTTCATGCACATTGAACCATTTCTGTCATGATTAGTGCCCTTTAGCAGCACCATCTACTGTGTGTACATTTCATTAACTGTCATTCATTCCTACATGACTTCAATGTTGAAGTCTTCTATCTATACTAAATAATTGTAGAGAAGATCATTTCTTTAGCAGTTATAAGTCAGCCATTAAAAAAAAGTGTCTACTTTACTGTAGTTGTTTTCTGTTGGTGGTACAACTATATTTACTTTAGTGTCTACTGTATATAAAGCACTGCTTTATTCTTGTCTTACTACAATCTTACAACATGATCATTAAGAAGTAAACAAAGATGCTCAAAACTCTTATCAATCAGTAGTAATTGAAAATGTTTTGTTTTGTACTACCATGTTATACCAAATATATCTTCTGTATCATTAATGTAACTTAGCACTTCCTTTTGCACCAACCATCCTTACATACTACAAGCTACTTCTCCAAATACTTCATATATTCATCAAAAGGACACAAAAAGATACAACCATGCACAGAGGTTCCCAAGCTGCGGCAGTGGACCACCAGTGGTCCATGAGCTCCATTCAAGTGGTGTTCAGTTCAAATGGGATTCCAAAAAAATTCAAGATGAAAAAAATGAATAAAACTGGATAAAATACCAATAAGTGCCCATATACTGGATGTTATTATTTATAAAGGCACAAACTATAGTTCAGTATAGCACAGTGAACTATATTATTTAATAAGCAGGTCAAAAATTAATTGAGTAATCCATGAAGACCCCGAGCAGTATTCAGATGACCCACCAAGACCCAAGTCAACTTTAATTGGCTCTTTGTAGAGTATTGTATGGGCACAGCTTAAATGCCAGTGTGGATATCAAAGGTTGGTAACCCATAAAATGGACTTGTAAGGTTTCATGCTTAATCACAGTATGCATTTGTATTAATTTCATTAAGGCTAAATATGGAGAAACAACCATTAACTATGTAATATCTCCTTATAAACAGGTACAGTTCACCAGTATAGAAAACAATGACATCTGCCTCAGTGTACAGCGAGGTCTGAGTCTGCACCTCATATATGCTAATGTACACAATACCATTTTGTCATATAGCAGATCCACCCATGAGAATTGTCTGTTTTTTTTTCCAACTATTAATTAAAACCCAGCCCTGAAAAAAAGTAATTATAGCTCTGTGGGATTAATCTGTGAGATGTCTGGGAAGTTTCTGTGAGGCAGAATCTTCTATTAATCTAATGTATAAAAGGTGGGAATCCAAGGGAATGCTGCAATATTCAAATGGTATAATAAGCTGGTACATTTAACATGCAACACCAACCGAACGGTAACTTACAGTGACCCAAATCCTAGCTGCACTGTAAACTTTAAAAGGGACTAAGTATAAGTTGCCAAATATTGCTTGTCAGAATCTCCTGACTGTAAAACTAGGTCACAGAATGAACAACAAAGGCGCCATATTTAGGAAAGAAGGAATCCCGCTGAGAACAATTATACATTTGGGGCTATTTTAGAAACGGCAGCTTCATGACAAATTGATACTTTAATACTATTATTAATAATTACTTAAATCTTTTCATGACAGATCTATACTTTAACCCATGACATCACTTTGACTCTCCAAGAGGTATATAGTGCAGTATTTGTGTAACCAGTATCAGGAATGGGTGGGGATCTGATGCAATGTACTGACGCCTAGGCGTGCCCTGAGTTTGATCTGTAGAGAAACGGACTAATTAATATTAATTATAATCCATAGCTTAAGTTGTTACAAGGACAAATCATATAGCTATTTGGAAAATTTACATTAATTTGCTGTAATTGTGTCAGTTTTAAATGGAGGTATAGCCAGGTCTTCATCACATAACTATACTGCAAGAATTTACAGAGATGTACTGATTGGTAGATACAAGAGATAGATAGATAGATAGTAAGATAGATAGTAAGATAGATAGATAGATAGATAGATAGATAGATAGATAGATAGATAGATAGATAGGTAGATATTATATACACTTGTACAAAAGAACAAGAAGCCTGAAAAGAATTCCTTAACTTCTTACTGGTGCTATGTGTGGAAACCACCAAAACCTGAGGGACTTAATAGAAGAGGCTTATTCCCTAATTTTATCATTTCTAGAGGAAACCTGCAAAATCAGTGTTATACGAGAAAGGGGTGATGTGACTAGCATCAAGGAGAGAGGCTCTATCCTAAAATGAGAAATGGTATGTATGGAAATATCTATAAGAATAACCGTGAATAAAAAGATTCAAGTAGAAGAATATACGGATAGATGTTGGCAATAATGAGTCAGACTCAATGCACAATGGCGTAAATGTCAGGAAGAATTAGCAACGTACAATGTGCTTATAGCATATGCGTGCTGTGAGTGATGGCAATGCTTCCAGTGCTCCTTAGTGGATCTGTCTTGCTGTTAAAGGGTTAAGAGAAAGCTCTGGCTGCTAACAAGAAATCCCTTTTTACTGAAGGCATAATCAGACTATTATTATATCTGCGTGGCTGAACAAACATCTTATTGGGTCGACAGAGCATTTCATTAAAATGTGAATTCTCACACGCTTTTTAAGTTTTGATGCACATTTTGGACTGGGTTTAAAAAAAGGAGGATCTTATTTCTTAACTTCTTTATTTTTGTAAAAATTATAATATATGCTTAAAATATTTAAGCTCAATTATTTAACACTTCCACTTATTTTTTTTAATAACAACCCATTGAAATTATTCTATACCCATATATATATTTATATGTGTACTTTTCATTGCTGCAGTGTCACTTTAAAGTATAGAAATATGTCCCACATACTGGAAGCCTCCCTAAGAAAAAGCAAGGGCAGTAGTGATCAGGCTAATGGTGCATGTTTTTTTAATAAATATTTGATTAAGATGTTTAATTATTTTTTTACATAAAACATTAGTTTAATTAGATAAAGGAAAAGACCTCAGTTAAACTGTATTAGCGGTATTTAGTACTATGTTACTGTAAGTAATTGACAATTTGGCATGTTACTAAACATGCCTATCTATGGTACTGCTTTGAAATGTAAAATTAAATCTAGGACTACAACATTTTCACTACATGAATGAAACAGCTACCCATCAACATGTATCCAGATACAATCACGTACACAATCAAAAGTACCGTATATACTCGAGTATAAGCCAAGTTTTTCAGCCCTTTTTTTTAAGGCTGAAAAGGGCCCCCTCGGTTTATACTCGAGTCACTCTAACCCCACCCCCCCCACCCCCGTGTCTCTCAAACTTCCCCCCGTGTCTCTCTTTCCACTGTGTCTCTCTAACACCCTCCACACCCTCCTCATCCTCAACCCCCATCCTCATCCTCAACCTCCCATCCTCATCCTCAGCCCCCCATCCTCATCCTAAGCCCCCCATCCTCATCCTAAACCCCCATCCTCATCCTAAACCCCCATCCTCATCCTAAACCCCTCTAAATACCTCCCCATCTCCCTTTCCCCTCACTTACCTCCATCTGCAGCTGCTCCTCCAGGGTTGAGGATGAGGAGGGGGGTTGAGGTTGAGGAGGGGGGCTGAGGAGAGAGGTTGAGGATGGGGTTGAGGATGGGGTGGTTGAGGATGAGGAGGGGGGGGCCGAGGAGAGAGGTTGAGGAAGGGAGTTGAGGATGAGGGGGGGGGGTGAGGTTGAGGAGGGGGGGGGAGAGACACAGGGAATGGAGGTGGGGGGAAGAAACACAGGGCAGGGAGAGGAGGGAAGAGACACAGGGGAGGGAGAGGAGGGGAAGAGACACGGGGGGGGAGAGGGGGGAAGAGACACAGGGGGGAGAGAGAGGGAGCACAGAGGGCAGCACATTTCCCACCCTCAGCTTATACTCGAGTCACTAAGTTTTCCCAGTATTTTATGGTAAAAAAAGGTGCCTCGGCTTATACTTGGGTCGGCTTATACTCGAGTATATACGGTACATCACTATAAGGGTATGTGACTCACATTGAGTATATGGTTGGAATGCGGTAGGGCGTCATTATGCAATGCTTTATACTTAGTGTATACTCAACTTGTGCTCAAAACCTAAAACAACAATGCACAACTAAAAGAACAGGGCACATTAATATAAGTAGCTCCCCTACTTTTACTGTTAACTTATTCCAAAGGTGAACCTGTAAATTGCAAACATGTTTATGCTAAACAATGCTTAAATGCAATGTATACATGTACAGAACATACAATAAAACATAACTGTATGCAAACCTACTGGATTTAGCATACTATACAATTAGTTGTAGCCATCATTTTCCATATGTTGATGGCACTTCATCTTTCATGCTTGCTCAGTATTCTGTGCCTAGAATGAATCAGTGTAAGTTGAAACCATGTCTTACTATATCTTGAATAAATGTCAGAGCTTGTGTCCCGTTCCATTCCATAAAAAGAAAATGAACAGAAATCTATTAAATCATTTATCACTTGTTAACTTATTTGCCAGAGCAAACAAATGCACAATTGTGCGGCTTTGTACAGCACTTGGAACACACTTTTCAATGCAGGTCATCACACCCTCTGACAGTAAAGAGTTAACTATATTCCTTATTTGAGGCATTTTCTGACCAGGCATTGATGGGATCACCCAGTTCAAGCTGAATTCACAGCACCCTGAGGATGAAATGCCATGGCTGACAGACCAGCTATCTCTCCATCACTCCTGCCTGTGCACTGACTCAGATCTTGCCCCTCTGCCTGTCACAGCCTGCCCGGGCTGTCTCTAACTGCTCCTGCCTTTGTGTCTGGGTCTGCTTATACATGTTGCTTTTTACTCTTTATTGTCTGCAGCTAAAGACTGGTTTTGTTTCTTTGCTTCCATAACTTAGTTACCCTCCCCCTCCTCTCATCTAAGGATTAAAATCTCTTGCAAAGGCATGCAGGTAAAAACACCTTAGCCAGGTGCTGAGGAGACACAGAGCAAACAGATACATGTAGCCCTAGGCACGGCTTTCTTTGTTCCTAGAGGTCCTTGATTTATGGTGAGAGGATGTGGCCCCTGAGGGAATGTGAGTTTAAAACCAAACGGAACAAACACTGTTTATGTTTAAATATCCTGGAAAGGATTGCACAGCAAGGTGTACATTATACATTACTAGTCACCAGATTAGGTTTTATAAAGCGACTCTAATCCCATGAGAACTCCCCTCTATCTCTCTCCTCTTCTCTCCCCTCTCTATCTCTCTCCTCTTCTCTCCCCATGTCTATCTCTCTCGCCTTCTCTCCTCTTCTCTCCCCTCTCTATCTCTCTCTTTCTCTCCCCTCTCTATCTCTCTCCTCTCCTCTTCCTTTCCCTCTCTATCTCTCCCCTCTCTCTCTCCTCCCTTCTCTCCCCTCTCTATTTCTCTACTTCTCTCCTCTTCTCTCCCCTCTCTCTCTCTCTCTCCTTCAGTCCTCTCTCCGTCTCTCTCTCTTTCCTCTCTCTCTCCTCTCTCTCACTCCTCTCCTCTTCTTTCCCCTCTCTATCTCTCTCCCCTCTCTCTCGCTCCTTCTCCCCCCCTCTCTCTGTCTCTCTCTCTGTCTCTCCTTTCTCTCTCTCGTCTTCTTTCTCTCTCTTCTCTCCCCCTCTCTCTCTCTCACACATTTTATCTGAAATGTACCCTCTCTGTCTTTATCTCTCTCCTTCTCTCCCCTCTCTCTCGCTCCTTCTCTTCTCTCCCATCTCTATCTCTCTCCTCTCTCTCGCTCCTTCTCTCCTCTCTCCCCGTCTCTCTCCTCTCTCCTTTCTCTCACTCTTCTTCTTTCTCTCTCTTCTCTCCCCTCTCTCTCTCACACGCACATCTTCTCTGTAATTTACCCTCTCTGTATTTCTCTCTCTCTCATGAAGTTTATACACTATAGATTGGAGATTTTAAATAGTTGGTCCTTGGACAAGTACCAGTCCCGAAAGCATATTTGCCTTTCCTCAGGTACAAATAGGGATTACAACACTCTGATATATTAAACATGCCCCTTCCATTAGTCACACTATGTAATTATTAAGCAATTTACCTGCAGGTAAACTGTACTTTATTCAAATCAGTGTAAAACAAGCCGAAAATGTATTATGTCACACACAGCATCAACCTGTAAAAATGACTATCCCCAAGGAGCAAGTGTCCAGTTGAAAAAGGTTGAGAGCCAAAGTTATAGAGCAAGCAAAAAGATTATAAAATGCTTTAAACATGATTAGGATTTCAATATCCATTTATCAGTCTTCAACTAAAGAAATACACAACAGATTTCTTTTAAAATTAAATCCATGCATTCTGTTCAGGACTCTATCAAAAATGATGATTCTTCCTAAATTATACTGAAACTGAGATGAGCAACTTGGACGGAAGTCGCACAGTGTAAAGCACAACGTTCATAAAGAAAACCAACAAAAGAGATTCCTTTCTACATATATAAATATGTCTGTAATGCATCTTATTTCTTAGTTATATGATTTAAAAGATCTGTTTTCTGGAAAGATCTCTCTGATTCTTTCAGATTTGGTGGACTGATTTGTGTATTCCTATATATCACACCGCGTGGTAAAGCTCCTGTTACATTTGGCCTGGTTTCAAAATGTTTGTAATTGAATTTTTTGTTTGCAGAACAAATCACTTGGGTGTTTTTTTCTTTCTACCTCTGTTTTATAATTGAAAGCATTTAGCACTAGAAAGAGCATTTTCATTCAGAGTTTTATTCAAATAAATCAGGATTCATCGGATAATGTTCAAACTGTCAATAAAATGTCCATCAATCTAAGGTCAAATTAAAATTAAAACTGGAGAGGTTTTTTTCTAAACAACAGTTTACTAATTTGTCATAGAAAATATGTTTAGTAATATTAAAACAAGTTATTATTGGGAAAGCGACTAAAGACATTAGAATTAATTGCCCAAAAGTCTCAAGCTTGCAAATGTGAAATCCAAAATAATTGTTTTCACATTTCATTTCTGTGTTATATCAATCTTGAGAATCAAGGAGTTAATAGATATCAGGCCACCCACATGTACTACTGCATTTCATTCAGTCATTTTTATTACTTTGTACACTGCAAGATTGCGAGTCTGATCGCATATCTGCCTTCTAAATACTAATTGATTGCCGTTTAACCTCCATGTTTTATTGATGTCATGATGACTCATATACTATTGGCTGTTTCTAAATCGGTAGTTACAGCCTGTCTTAACTGATCATGATAATGCCATGAAATGCTACTTATGGGTGCATGGTTTACGGTTTAGGCTTTCAGCCAGGTAGCTGCGGGCTTGTTCAATTGAATTGATCTGTAACTGTTGCAAATTTCAAGCCTGCAGACATACGGCCGGTATGAAGGTAACTGCGGGTTTACATTTGAATAAGGGCCTATGTGACTGGGAAACTGGCACAGTCATACGGCTCTGTTTTATTTGTTCCACTAAACCTTTCTCATGCATTACTCTCTGGATACTCTCCAACATTTGGACATCTGTAAAATCAATTCCCAAAAATGTAGCAGATCTATTAATTCCAGAGCATAATCTGCAGTAATAAATAGCCCGCACTTCTCTATCAGCGTGATTGCTATTGAGTAAACAATGCACATTCCACAATAGCACTGGCCCTATCCATTCCAGGGCGGAGTGGCTTGCTCACCCAGGAATTCATAAGGCCAATGCGTTCCTAGGCTGACAATGCATTTATTCAGAAATGACCTTCACAATGTGTTACTACTTACTATTATGTCTGTCCTTCAATATAATACTTAGTATTTACTCAGCACTGGTTTAAACAGAGATCTGTTACATTCATACAAGGACATGCTACATATCGACTATGTATGGTGGGAACTAGAATCTAACTGTAATATAATAGCTAGCTATATACTACATTATGACATGTGGGAGAACGAGGTTTATCAGATACCAAAAAGCTAAGGAAATATTCCAGTTATAGATACATGGCATATAAGCAGTGCTTTATAGGACAGCAAGTCAAGACGAATATTCCTGTGCCACTTGGATAAAACATAGAGCACTTAACCAACTTGGACAGCATGCATGGAGCAGGTATGAGTACAGAACAATATTGCTATCTTGGCTTAAAGGTTGTGAAATCTTGATCAGAAATGATGTATGGATGCAATTCGTATTTATTTAATGGAACACACTTTTTGTCATGCAATTAATAGAAAGTATGGCAAACATTACCAATAGTTTTATTTTGCATCAGAAGTGAGTGATCTGATGTCTCATAATCTTATCTGATATTGCAAAAGAACACAGTTTATTTAGAAAGGGACTTGAGGTGCACTCTATCAATAATGCCTATATACTTATGTAGAGTCTTTGACTGGATAAAATCAAACAAAAATTAAGAATGTATGTTACTTCTGTTTATTTTTAAGCATAATATACAAATCTGAAAGAAACAACTTTTAACACAACAGAAGGTATTTTCCTTTATTGCCTAATTTAGAACTAGGGACTAGATATGGCCATTAGCCTCCAAGAGAGTTGTGTGTCTATTCTAAGTATGTTGAAGTTGGTTTGTAAATACTTTCTTTTTTCACATTTTCTAAAAAGTTTACATTTTGCAGATTTTGGTGGTTTTGAGGTGTTTTTGGCTATTGCACAAGTGTAAAAAGTTAAGAATAATAAATTCAACACCATTGGTAAAACAATGTTTTCTTACAGCTGCAATTCATATTTCCTATGGGTCAACTTGTCTTTTCATAGCCTCTAGTTAATCTAGTCCAAAGTGCCCCTAAACAAGTTAAAGGAATAGTGGAGAACATCAGTAAAAACAACGGACTCAGATAAGAGTGTAAGAAAATATTCACTGTATTGTACAGTCTTAGGGCCTCATTCAATTGCGATTTGGCCAATTGAATAGGGCTCTAAATAAGCACATAGCATATTTTTTTAAAATAAGTTTTTAGTTAGTGAAAATCTTGCTTTTGGATAGATATTTACTAACTAAAAACTTCTTTAAAAAAAATATGTTATGTGCTTATTTAGACCCCTATTCAATTGGCCAAGTTGCAATTGAATGAGGGCCTTAGTGTCCAAGGCAGTCACCTACTTGACAAGAAAAATAAACTCATAGTTGAGTTTTGATCTTCTAAGACAACAATGGAGATGACTAGGACTCCATATTAAACAGTAAATTAAAATGTATATTATTCTTTACATTCTAAAACAATTTATAATTTTATTTATGCTAGTTCTTTAAAGTTTATTCATCTCTACCATCAAATCTATATTCTGTGTCCTGAAAATATGGAGCTATAGTTAATTTAAACAAAGTATTAAAAGTGGGGTATACTTTGTGATAGGTATCTTTTTTCCTAAATTCTCAAGATATATATCCTTGATTCTTCACTGTGTAGCATGATCAATCATGGCTCTGTGTGCTAATTTGTTGTCAAAATTATCAGTCTGTGATATTGTGTAGTTATTCCCCATCTCCCCAATGTTAATCAAGTATACTGTGCCACAATCTAGCATACAGAGCAATACATTAGAACAATGGCATGATGAGACAATGAGTATACATCTCAAGCATGTCCGGATTACCCATTAGACCAACTAGGCAGCCGCCCAGGGGCTCTTCCTGGTGAGGGGCGCTACTTCTTAAAAAAAATGGTTCCTGGCTTAAAAAAATGAAATATTGAAGTTCATAGACTGTCTACTAGGGGGTAACCACATAGAACAAGACATTTACAACAGGATAGGGAACGTACACATAAAGAAAAGACAAAAATGGTTCCATGCATACCTTGTGTACTCCCTCGCAGGGGCTCCTCCACTTCACTGCCTAGGGGCTCCAAAAACGTGGATATGGCCCTGATCTCAAGAATTATCTATGTTGAAAATAAAATGTACTAAAATGTATTGATAGTTTTTAACACTATTTTTTTTTTAAAAGACAGTTTTACTGCATTGATGTCGTCCTTCAAAGGTCCTTTAATACTTGACATAGCACGTTAACCGATAATCACCAGCTAGCTGATATCTTTCCCAATTGGTTCATGTTCAATGTGACACATAACACATTGGAAATAATGTGCAAATCTCAATATGAGTTCTTGCATTGCTGTTGAATACTGCCTATGTTTTTGTTCCTATTTTTCTCTTACAGTGCTTATGAACCCTGCAGAATATTGCACAATTAATCTCTTTCAGCACAGACTAGACCCACAGATCATTTCTCTGTTCACATTTGCTCTGCAGGTGAAATTTAGACAGCGGTCCTCTATTAATCTCTCTCTCTCTATACTTCAAGGCTTTATTAAATTACTTGTCTTCTGTTCTCTTTATGGATTTTTACCTTTTATATTTTCTGTACATTTCAGGTTAGCCAACACTTCAAACTATTATATGACATTTAGGAACATTATGTGTGAGCTGTTTATCAAAACAGGCAAAAATGTGTTTAATACCCTGTTCTATTTTTTATTTTTACAAAGCATTACACAGGTGTATATATTAAAGAATGTAATGTATGTAAAGACTGTGGGTCCCATGTACTAAAGCGTGAAGTATTGGCACATTCGTGAAGAGAGGTCTAACCTTAGTAGATATGCCCATAGAATAGCACAGGAATATAAACTGTCCAACATTTCTCATGTCAGGCTCTGTACAGTGAGTAGAAGAAGGCAAAGGGTTTTTACATCAAATGTAGATTGTGTGTTTGTACCGCCAGATATTGGTGGGCTCATGGGACAAGAATCAGCAGACTTAGCATTTGATAATGAAATTCACAATTGCCACTGCTTGGATGTTGTCTACAATTATAGCTCCACTTGATCATTTTGTGGTATATTAGATACATTTGTCAAACACCCAAGGTCTTAATGCCAAGGTTGAACCTTTGAAAACAATGTTAAAAAGTTTGTATTACAGTTTGGAATGTATGACAATACACTTGATGTTACAAAATAGCATTCATTTGTAATAATACACTAAATTCAGCTTTTACTTAAACTAAATGTTCACAAGAAGAAGAAGTGCAAAAAAAATCCCAGACTGGAACATTAGAGATGTTAGTAGCAAATGGTGCCTTATATATAATGTTAATGCAGTGTCATTGCAGAAAGTCATACTGCACTGGCTGAATGGTCCCACAATAAAGAATAATTTAAAATCTTAAAAATAATATTGTTTTTTAACTTTGGTGCACCAGAAAAAGCAGGCTTGACTAAGCTTTGGCAGGTAAGATGTGAAGTGCAGTGCTCAGGGAGTTAATTGGCATTCGCTGGCACTTGGTTTAGCCTTGCTTGGAATGTCCTGAGAAGGGGCCATGATTCCCTCCTGAATAGGTTCCTTTATATACCTCCATTCCTGGCAGAAGCATGTCCTCAGGGGAATGGTTCAGTTAACACTATCAGTAGAGGGGTCCCACAGTACGTAAAAAGAAGAGAGAAGAATGAGATCGGGATAAAACCATAACCTTAAGACACTGTAATACACAGACAATATGATATATGTAATATATATCACTGTAGCTACAAATAGTATCTACTACAGAACTTTATCTTAAATGATTTTGAGGACCACATATAAATAAATATAATTCCAGATGTTTGTTATAAAAAAGAAAATTGGAGTGGAAGTATTAGAAAACTGAGCTTGAACGCTAGGGATTTTAAGAATACTTTCCCTAATAAGATTCCCTCTCTTTTCTTCTAACTGTATCTAAGTTGGTTAACTAACTCTCACAGAAGGGATGATAAGTTGAAAGATCTTGGCCAGTAATGTTATTATTTCCTTTATTTGTATTACGCCAATATATTCTGTAGCACTATACAGGGATAAGTTCAAGTCAAAACAATATTAACACAATGCAAAAAAAACACATATCAACTTCTGTGATTATGCTGACTTAACCCACTGGATATGTTCTTACAATTAATCACCCACACTGTGAAGGTTAATTACCTAAGAATAAAGCTGGTAGCATGGAGGTTTTTAGGTGACATTTGACCTAACTTTCATGCTCAATTATCTAACACTTCACTCACAATTTTTAATAATAGATAATATAAGATATATTTATTTATACTGTATATTTATTTTCATTTCTACAATAAACAATTGGACATTTGCAGTGTCCCTCTAAGATGGAATACACTGTACCGTTATCAGTGCTTTTGATGTAACTTCCATCATTAACTGATACATCAAATAAAAGATTGCATGGTAAATTCTGATTGGAACATAAGTAATTTGTCAACTACAATCACTCTAAATATAGAACTGGTGAACAATAGTGTAGCTTAAGGTACATTTTAGCAAATAAAAAAAAATGGCAGAGTGGTTATATCCTTTATGTCACAAGTGGATATGTAATGTGGATTGCTTCTTGGAAAGGGAAGCCCTGTCTCTTTTAATGGATCTCTCTGGAACATAAAGGAGTAATATCTGGTTGACTTGTGGCTGTGACGGACAGGTAGGCCTGTCACTTTGTAGAGTGAAGCAGACACACATCAACCCAATCTAGATTTAATTCAGTCTGTCCTGCTCACCTACAGTTAAGTGACACTGAGCCAATGAGAGACTTGAGGGGCTTGTCACGACTTCAGCATCTGCCTCCCACATATAAAGAGATCAAGGGGTCCCACACATTAAATCCTCCCACTACAAGTTAGCAGAGCGACAAAATGCCTGCTTGGGATCTGCACTTCCTGTCTCATTAGTGATTGTCTCTTTTTGGCTATAAATATAGACTGGAAGCAAAATAACATCACATACCTGTCTTTACTGGGATTCTGCAATACCTAATATTCCATTCTTCTTCTAAAATCGTTCGTTATGGAGATCACGAGAGGCGCATATTAAATGATGCAAGGATTTATCTGCCATCAACTTGATGCACAATAGGGTATTTCAAACTTCTCTGTTGTAAATGAGCTAGTACATGCACTCACACACACACACATATATATATATATATATATATATATATATATATATATATATATATAAAAAATATATATTTAAAAGAAGTATATATAAAATACACAGATAAATACATATATATATATATATATATATATATTGATGCACAAGAAAGACCACATTTAGCATTTGTGACATAACAATTTCTGGTCACTGGCTCACTAGTTTTATTTTTGCGTTATCTCTGCATAAAGTTCAAGTTCCATGAAATAAAACAGAAGTTTGCATCATGTAAGTTGAATTCTCAATTTGATAATTACAGTCTGTCACACCTGAAGACTCTTTGTCACCCCATTTCTTCCTGCCCAGGGCTTTACTGGACTATTGTGGACTGTGTATTGGCCCTGGGATTTGAGAACTTCCCATGGTTAAAATATGTTTACACTGTTATATGTATCTTGGTTTATACATATGCTAGGTTCTGTATAGTTCTGAATGCGAGGGTACCTATGGTACTTGTGTCATGCCCAGAGTCTAGAGAGTTTGCTAGAATAGTGTGCCTAGGCCTGAGATGACCAGTTCCTGCCCTGTGCAATCCAGTAGGACATATATTGTTTATGATTGGATGTAAATTGGGTTTCAGGTTACATGTATTGTTGTAAATAATATATTAGATGATCTGCAGATGGACAGCTCTGCAGAATGTTGCAACCAAACCACCTGCCAAGCCCAAAGTAGATGGCTAAGTCTCCTAAATAAACCTTGAGCACGCACTTCAAGGTTACAGCCATGGCAACTACAAGGCCAGTAGTGGCAATTAGCATGGAGGCTGGACATCCCATATCTCCAGGTTACTGTGATAATCAGGAATGCACTTCTGTTGGAGTGGTTGGGGCAGTTGACATATCACACAAATACAAAGGGATGGGCTGTGGGACAGGGGCTGTATTGATTGGTGTTACTAGGATGCGCATTGTTGCCATTGGTTGATGCAACAATAAGGAAAGAGTATAAATGTTGAAATCCTATTAATAAAGAGAGGTCTGAATTTTCCACATAAACAAAGTGTGGAACTATTTATTGTGTGCCTGTATTCTGCGTGGGGAGTGGTCCATGTCCTATCTGCATTATCATCTGCACGTATTCTTGGACATTGCCTCTATCCTGAAGCCATCTTTTGTGCCAGAGGTGACAAGAACTACACAGTCCTGTTGCTGTAGGTTTGAACTAGGTTCTTATCAAGACCCATAGAAGAAGCAGGTTGTGACACAGTCCTATTCAATCTAAACAATGTAATTGGGTTGGTATTGCTTGCATTGTACTTGCCTCAAGAAAAAATATTTAATGTAAGTTACACAGTATAATTTTAGTTTCCATAATGAAGTTTCAATGGATAGACAAATGGTTCCCATTTTTACTAATGTAAAGATATCATATACTGTTCTCAAACCTCCTTTCAAGACCCACCTGATAGGGCATGATTTAGGTCAGACATTGTTTAAATATACTGGTGAAGTATTGAATACTAGTTGCCTCTCTTGTGTTCACACTTAGGTGTCTGACCTAAATCATGGCCTGTCTGGTGGGTCTTGAGTAGACATTTGTGACCCACTGTGCTAGATCAATGACTCCCAAGCTTTCTGTACAGCCAAACTATTATAGACTGAACCAATGGATCCTAAACTTTCAATATTACAACCTTATTATACAATAGAAACCTCTCAAACTGTTTTCATACAGGACAATTTAAAAATTGTTAAAGGTTTTGGTGGACACTTGGAAGATGATAATAGTAGATGTGTTAGACAACTTTTTTCTGCCTGCTGTTTAATATTTGTATTAAACAATACCACCGTTACTCAATAACCGGTCCAGTAACCAGTGCCAGTTGCTGAGACTTTATTTGCTGTTCCTCTGAGAGAAAGATTAATTAGGAATGGGAGTGAGGTGAGAATGAACGATGATGATGAGACTATCCTAGTAATATCCACTAATCACAGTTGTAAATAGATTTATTTAACAGCTGTCCTGCAGTAAAATGTGCTTTGTTAAAAGTGATGCATCATCCCGCATACCGTCACCAAGATCATAATATACCTCAAAGTAGTTTAGAATTTTACCAAGTTTCTCCCTGACATTAAGATGTTTATGAACGCAACAGCATTATATTTAAATATAGCATGTGCACTTATAAACAATTAAATCTAATTTGCAGGTACTTCTGCAATTCTTTGTATGTATATTGTATTAATTTTGTTTCATAGTTTTTGAAATCCTACTTGTTCTGATTTCAACCTAAAGACAACTAATTGGCCACTGATGATCCACAGACCACCAATTGTGAACATCTTTACCTAAATCTATGCAGTGCAAAGTGCATTTTATACAGGGGTTGTTTTCCTTTTGGTAAATGAACGTCTCATGGCTTTGGTAGGACACAACGTAAGACTATAGGGAGCTCAGGTTGTACGAAATTGCTGAGCACTGCACAAGATGGAGAACAGCAAGCATTGCTTATGATACTCTTAAGACTATGAAGCAGGTACTGACCCTGTTTAAGCTTCATATGGAAGCATAGTTATTTAGTTATGTCTGATTCATCCGGGAATATGCTGCAGCCTTAATGAATACATGCTTATGAGGTATATAGTTAAACAAAATATTTAGAAATATATATTGCACTGTATATATGTATATATATATATATATATATATATATATATATATATATATACATATATATATATATTAGCGCTACAGAATATGTTGGCGCATTACAAGTAAACGATAATAATAATATTTTAAGAAAATAACATTACAGCTATATAATTATTGTTATATTCAATTAATATAGTAGGACAAATGAGCAGAAATGGATATTTCTATAGGGCTGAACCATAAAAATTAGAAAGTATTGCAAATACCAAGATACTGAACATATATATATATATATATATATATATATAAATATAAATATATATATATATATATATATAAAGGGTATAAAGGGGTGAACAAAAATATCTAATAACAGAACCAGAAAGATATTTCATATGAGATAGACAAGTTGTTTTCTCGGACTATAAGGAAGAGCCCTTCATAGAGATAGGAACATTTCCACCCCATATATATATATATATATTTGATATCATGTTATATATAAGTGTCCACTCCAGTATATGTATGTACATATCATGTTTAGGCCTGTGTTTCTTTGATTTCATGATCCTTTTTTCTTATATCCTCCTTTATCTTTTTCATTCATCTGTTCCCCTATCTTCCTGACCTCTGTCCTCTTGTTACCCCTATCTTTCTTCATGCTTCAACTTCCTTCCCATAATATCCACTTCCTCCCCCACATGCCCTCTGTATGGATACACCCGAATTCCCTGATATCCTCCCCTTACTCTCCCATCACTCTCGCCTCCCTCATATATGTCCTCCTTTCACATTCTTTTCTGCATTGCTGAAGAAGTGTCCTAGTTTGTCATAAATGATAAAAGTAACTTCCACCTCATTACTCCAAGCAGCAGGATCCAGAGAGGGGGGAGCGTGGGATTGAAGAGCGCAGGGAGGGGGAGAGAGGAAGCACTGTCTATCAATGCAGATTGGTACATGTAGTGTTTATACTCACATTGCAATTTGTTTTATTAAACAAATGTCTGTATGCTGCTATCTGATACTATATTTAATAAACCATTTAGTCTAACAAGCCATATGCATTATTACGAAGGACAGGTAGACCACAGCTACATCACTTAAACCAACTCAGTTCAAAGGGGATCATCTTGTCCAGCCAATCAGTTCATGTACACTGGTTTTATTTT
Organism: Discoglossus pictus; assembly: GCA_027410445.1. Classification (NCBI taxonomy): domain Eukaryota; kingdom Metazoa; phylum Chordata; class Amphibia; order Anura; family Alytidae; genus Discoglossus; species Discoglossus pictus. Next base: position 394,054,099 of record CM050164.1, read on the forward strand.
ACATTATGGTGGAAATTCCAAGCTCCTTTCTAAGTAAAGAATGGAGATGGTCAGGATTGTGCCTGCTGAAATTGTGATAATACATGGCAATGCTGGAGAATAATAAATGTTCTAGACCTTCAAAAAGTCCTGTAGTATTTAAAAAAATATTTTTAAATGTGAGATAAAAATTGTTGGAAGTCTATGCTACTGTAAAATGTTATATATGTTTCTAGGGTTTTTGAGCATTTTGTGAGTTACATTCCTACACAGAAGCTATGTATCTACTAATCTTATCTGAACGCACCCTCTCAGGTGACAAATCAGGTAAAAAAACTATGGCTGTACCAAGTAACGCCCAAGATCAGGGCTCTCAATTTGTTTTGTTTCAGTGAGCTTTAAATGTGTTGTTGTCTTCAGTTTTGTGTATATATTCAGTGCCTAGGAAACTCCTGGCACTTTGTAAATACATTAATTAATAAGTTATAATTGCATCCTGTTTTGATCTAATCAGTAACTCCTCTGGTGAGGCGAACAAGTAAGGAATCCTCCATTTAAAGCACCAGTGCCGTTCTGGAAGAAAGATTCTTGTTTGTAAATTATGTATCAAACTAACAATATACGTAGCTCTAGAAGCCATGGATATAAAACAATTTTGAGGAAAGATGGATCATCAGGTTGTCTATTTTGTAGTTATTAGTGGTACAGACAGAAGTCTTTGTTTGATAACTGGATAAGACTGAAATTGACACATCGCCCCTACCCCCTCACTGTCTGAGAAATGGGATGCTTTGTAAAATGATGCAACCACAAGCTCTCCAGAAATGTAAAAACCCTTCTCACATCCACAACTTCCACCAGTGTATCATGGATCCTGCAGAGACATCAAGATGTCTTTTTCTCTAAATAAAAACTAGCTGCTTAATTATGCTCTTAGTTAAATATGTTTTTCATGGTCCTTTAAACACACAGAAACAAGCTAAGGATCTATCCCTCTTCACCTTTGCATGTCTTTGGCAGCACTGACAGCTGCAGTTACAGGAGCCATCCGGCAGAGGGTGCTGTGAATTTTTGAGCACCGTCATGTTTGATGTAAGGCAAAAAACTATTGTCCCCTCCGACGTGGCGCAACTCAACGGCGCTGAGTCGACAGCGATGCCATCGCTATGTTCGGTGCTGGCACTTAGCCCCCTAGGGCCTTGGGCGCGCCTCTCATAGCTCAAGGCCTCTTCTGTCGGCGCGCCTTATATGAAAATCAGCAGTGCCATCTGGCGGCGGCGGTATTGCAGCTGTCAGATTTTGCGAAGGTGAAGTGGGAAAGGACCCAAGCTTAATTTCTGTATGTTTCTGTTTAATTTATAAGTTGAATCAAAAATAGCAGCACATACTTAATTCTCTGTCTACTTTTTGGATTTCATAACTGTCCTTGGGAAGACACAGGCTGTGAACATCCCAAAATGTATATTGGGCTTATGGAAATAAGCTTAGTTCTATGTGAAGCAATGATAAGCATTGTCTTTCTGTGGCGCTTTAGGATTGGGGAACCTATGACTCTAGAGCTGTGATGGACAACTCTGCCCTAGGAGGGACTCCAACAGGCCAATGTCTCTGTAACTGAGCACAGGTGAATCATTTAAAATGAACATAAGCGAGTAACTTGTGTGCTAAAGCAGAGAAATCCTGAATATGTAAGCAGAGATATTCAGAAATGCTGGCCCTTGTAGTATTACGTTGCAGAAGTACAGAGCTCAAACAAGGAAAGGTTCCAACCTTAGCTGGGAGCAATCCGATAGTGAGCATACTTATTGTTCTTTAGGTCAGATTACAAATGCCAATTAAAATCAGTATCAAGTTTCTCGGTATCTTCTGGGTTCTCTGCAGCTCATATCGCCTACCTGTAAAACACCTTAGAGGCTTAAAAGATAAAATAAATACAATTTGAACTTGTCCAAGTATGCTCTTTAATATATGAGCATTTATCTTAGTAAATAATGCCCCAAAAAAGCCTAATTTTAGAATGCACACCCTTACACTGTCTTAATTAGTTTTGTTATATATTTATTTGCATTAATCAGTTTATCTGTCTAGTAGTTTTGGATTAAAAAGGTTGCAGACCCCTGCGACAGTTGAAGTGCAAAAAGGCTCTTAAAAAAACACCAGAGTAGAGAATTAACAGTCAATTCAACTCAAGTTTTCTGTGGCAAAACTACTCTAGGCAATCATTCTAGTCTACGAATTGTGCTATGGACTATAAAGTGTCAAACATTATTTGGTTCATTAGATAGTTCTTCAGCAATCACAACATTATATATATTACTACCACCCTTAGTGTAGGACGGTTACTCCATATACCCACACCACTTTGTGTAAAGTTATGTTGTATACTGCAGTGCAATTTTGTTGACCCACAACCTTGATCTCAAGAGCTCATCCTCATTTATTGCAAGCTCTCGTGAGCACAACCCTAAATTTCATTTGTACTTTGTGCTTAAGTTTGTTCTTGTCATCAGTATTGTGTATTTATTCAGTGCGGAGGAAGCAGTTGTCATAAATAAATGCATCCTCTTTTAATATAATCATCAACCCTGCTGGTGGGGTGCACAAGTAGGGAATGCTTCACTTAATCACATAGAAACAAACAGCCTCATTAAATTGGGGCTAAGTTGTAAAACGTAGCCCATAACTCCAGATTTACGTGTTGTAGCTATTAAATTAGTCCTGTAACGATGCTTGCAGCAGACTAGTGTGTTAACACGCAGGACGGCCAAGAATAGGCTACGTGCTGAGCAACTTTGAACTTTGCGCGCGTAAATCCTGTGATCTGACGTGCCCGTAACGCTATTTGTTCAATTCAGCTATTAAATTGCAACAGGGTCACTCGCGAGCAAGGGTGGTAAAGTCCAATACGTAGCACTTGTAATGCAAATATACACACACTACTGTACATTTATTATAAGTGAAAGTGATGTTAGGTCTTAGCACAACATTCTCAAGCCCGCAAATCGGCCCAGAAAAATACTTTATTTCATGTTTATCTTTTGTGTTATATAGATCCCTGCAATCAATGTGTTAAGACATATACTGTAACTCGCATGTAATAGAATATCATATTTAAGGCTTTATTAATATTGCATTTTATCTGGACTGTGGGTACGATTACAAACTGTACGTGAAGCATGAAGGACTTGGAAATCTACCCTCCCCTTTTTTAATGATGTAACACTTACAATCACTTTTTCCATTGGCTACATCTGAACCCGTAACTACGTGATTGCTTAATTGTTTGCATTCGAGCGCGCAACTCTGACGGGCGAGACCTGGTTTACGAACTAGCCTCTCTCGTTCATAGCTCGCAGCCCTTTCTAATTTAATAGCAACGTAAGTAGGCCATATTTTCAACCCCGCAGCCGTTACATGCATTAAGTTACTGACTTCAAATTTAGGATGAAAGTTACTTCCATGTGTCAGAGATTTGCAGGCAGAGATATGGCAAGCTGTGCATCTTAGAATCAAGCGCCTGTAGCGGGCAATACAAAGTGACTGGTTGTATAGTGAAGTTAGACATTGCACAAATTGGTATGTGTTTTTTAGTGGAGATCCATAGCAACACTGCACAGATTTCAAGCTATTGGATACCTATACAATTAGGTTAGTGGCCAACAGCAAAATGCCCTATTGTATGACTATGATAGACCAGGTACCAACACAAAGCACTGTGTATATGCACAATTTCTGGGTTTGCTTTGCTGATAGGTACCATTCATGTTGGCCAAATCAATTATCAGTTGGAATTACAGGGCATGTGTCCACAATTGAACTCTTTGTTAAAAGGCAAGGAATAACGTCTTCTCTGAAAAGGAGAGGGATTCATGAAGAACTCTCCAATCACAAGTGCTGAAAGCTAGAAGAGTAAAGGAATTCAGAATTGCCAGTGCTGCAAGCAAAATAATCCTGCAGCACTCAGGAATATGGAATATCAGATTCACACTCAGTGTAAGGTTTCATAGCGAGATACGTGGGTGAAACAGTTACCGCTTGCTGCACCTTTTGTGCTTAAATGTAAATTAATGAGCAATTTCAGACAAGGTGAGAGCTCTAAGCAATATTACTGCGGCATATGGTAGGTTTGTGTGGATAAAAGGAAATGTGGGGTTACACAGTATACATTGCATAACAGAACAGAGATCCAGATGCGGAAACAAATAAACCCCTTTACAACATGTTAAAATACACTAATAGAATAAACTGGCACTACCAAGTAGTATATGGGCAACATAAATAAGTATGACAAATACAGCATTTAGAAGGTGTGGACATTTCCTTGCAGTCAGGGCTTTGAAAATCTGTAGTCTGGCTCCTAAATATGCTTACAAATTATAATGTAGCTCCTAAAAACATCCTGACTGGCTCCCAGGAGTAAGATATTTTTGGCAACCCCTGCATTTAGCATGGCTTTAACATATTTCCAGGTTCATCATTTGAATAAAAAACACTTTTCCTGTATTCTGACACAACTTTATTAAAAATTAAGATAACCACATAGGCTAACTCCCCTATAACCCAATTGGAAACTAGTGACTAATACGCAGAGAAGACCATCTTCCAAGAAGATATACCAGAAATAAATTAGACTTACTTTATACTCACTTTTTTGATAAATATTGAAATATTTAATATTTAAATGAATGCATATATTAGAGAGATTTATTTATACATTCTCTAATCTATATTTTAGTGTTTAAGTTGCTACTTATTTTTTATTTCCATGTTTCATGTAGCTAAAATAAAATTTTATTTAAAAAATGAATTGACATAGAAAATCCTTTATAAAACATACGGTATACCAATATAGTACTTATACAGTAGGTCATACATGACAGTATTAATGTGATCTTGTAAAAGGCTTTGTGTATAATCATTTCTAAAGACGTTTTTTAATCTAGCTTGAATGATAGCTTAATAAAAATGTTAAAATGTACCTGGTATTATCTGAAGCCGCCGACTTCCTGTCCAGTTTTCTGTGGTTATCCCATTCCTGTACTTCCGCTGTCACTATATTTCCTTGTCGGCTATATCTTGTGTATAGGGCAAAATTAATATGTTGTTCTTGATACACAGGGCTTTGCAAAACCTGGATTTTTGTGAATGGAAGAAAATATTTTTTATTGGAGTCGCAGATGTAGAACAATCACAAAAAACATACGGGTAGTTAAAAGCTTAAAAATAGGTTAGGAAAATCTGATACAACTGTCACTGTATTAGAATTAGGACACTTCAAGAAATTACAGAAAAACTATACGTTCTGGCCACACTGTCTTACACATACACAGAGTGCAACCACACTTCAATTCCTTTAGGCAAGTTTCTAATATTGTATTAGTTCAACATATAAGCACTGACTGGTCATTAACGGTTAGATAATTATATTGCAACCCACAAAACCTTTGATTACTCTTTGTCACATTATCATGTAATATGTTGGAGAAGATTCTAGGTAAGATAAGCATACTTTTTGTATTCTGTGTATGTGAAGATTCCTCACTGCTTGGAGTAAATGTCACACATAGATAATGTAACATGGACCACCCAACAACATGACAAGAATCTATTATTCAGAAAAGAGGTTGTATAGCTCAACAGTGCCTGCTGGGTCGAGCAATAATTGCTGTATCAATTTAAAGAACAGCCCTAAAGATCTTAGATTATGGAACAGTGGTGCATTCTGGGAACAGTACTATGAAAAAAACAGGCCACAACTAATGTAGCAATTTGAGTTGAGCCCAGGACCACATTCCAAGGGATTATCTGAATTTGTAACAGATTTAATTCTAATTTGTCCCCAAGCACAACAGCTGTCCACCTAAGAAGTGTCTCAAAAGTTCAAGGCCAGGGTCACTGAGGGACGCTCACATTTAGCCCAACATGCGGTCATTTATTTCTTATTTACGGCTTATTAAAGACTGCCCATACGCCGCACTTGGCTTAAAGCTGCTGATCTGCTTCAGTTAATACAGAATCTTGAGTATTTAATGGTCCGCTTAAGCCAGATCCAGTAAATGTTTAGTTAGTGCTGGTTGTTGCTATGTACCCATATACCAGATGTTCTGTTATACTACTCTATATTTGCCTGTTAAGCTATTGTAAAATGTGTTGCTTATATGTGGTGCCTTTATATTAACACTGTTATAGTAAAACAGCTTGCACAAATGATGTTCAGGTAACAGAGGGAAGATGCCCAGAAACCGCAGGACAAAGCTATGCATCATACAACTTCTACCGCTTTAACAATCCATATGAACATGAGTGCTCTGCATGCTGGAGCTCTGAAGTACTGTACTGAGAGCCAGCAGCTAAGGCTGAGTGATGTTTAATGATGTATTAAGCACTTTCCTGGTCCCTCGTGGCCTTACATAACCACTGACTCTGTTAACCCCTTCATTGAACTATTGCTGCACCCGCCATAAGCAATGCACAGACACTAAGCAATTTCACCATTAAAACAATTTGCCATGGTTCTTGCTTTGGTGGCAGATTCCTTGAATCACTCTGGAGATAGTCAGGTCAATAATATTACTTTATATTTAGATTCTGTGAGAGAGACTTTTTTTTTTACTTGCTCTCTGATTCTGAATAATATTTCCCATATGAAGCATGTGAAGTGATCTCTCGATGCTAATTTGAATAGCATACTAATTTGACCGGTTTCGCCTCACTACTACCTCTACCTTCAAGTATATAGTTAGATTAAACATAAGATATTCTTGTTGTCTTAGAACTAAACTGTGTACATGGCTTGAAGATCCACTGTAGCTTCACATAGAAATGGAGCAGAACTTACTAATGAGCGATTAAAGGATGAAACGGCTTCAGGTGATTGTGGTCATTTGCAACTGCGCTTCTAGAACAGCCCATGTACATGTTCTAAGAGATTCATGTTTAATGGAGATAAAGAAATGCAGATACTGTCATGTAGCCTTTACATCAGCACTTACAATATAAGGAACTCTAGAATTCTCTTCTGTGTGATTAGGAGTCCCACAAGAAATGTACCCCAGATTGCTTCTCTTTTTGTAAACTACTGTGGTATGCTTAAATGACTGCTGACACTATATATATATATATATATATATATATATATATATATATATATATACACACATATTTTAGAGAAAACCTGATTTTTTGAACATGTGTGTATATACAACTTGCATACAAGATACCATTTTCTGTCTTTCATCACTTACTGATAGCTGAATCATGGGGGGTATGTTTTTATATCTGTCAGAGGAGGAAAGAGAAAAGTCTGCAGATGCAACAAAATTATTATTTTTTCTACTAAAAATAATTTTATGGCATTTCCCTGCCCTCTTAGTGTTTTTAAACCTCTTTTTTCATTGTACAGTGGCTCTTTTATATGGTCCTACAAATGAGTGTCTTAGTTCCTACTTGCCATTTTGGGATTACAGAAGTGGTCTTGTGGTACTGGGGAAAGTAGTGGGGTTTGAAAGGTCATGCTTTGTAGTCATTAAATAATTTTGAGAGCCAAAAACTGTTTCATGGCAAAATTAGCTGTGGTTTAAGGAATCTTGAACTGTAGTAGAATCCCGAGTACAGGTCTTTACTTGCTTGGGACTAAAAGGTCTATAACCTCTATGTTTAAAGGTGGAATACCATGAAAATACCATAAAAATATGCCGAAGTCACTAGTAAATCTCTCACTTGAGTTTATACATGTCAAAGGCACACTCAAAATGGCATAGTACACTACATTCAATAGCTCCCAGTTCAACTTGCACAGAATTCATTTTAAAGAGATTAATGAAAAGCAATGATAGATAGATAAATAGATAGATAGATAGATAGGCAGACAGACCGATAGATAGATAGATAGATAGATAGGCAGATAGACCAATAGATTGATAGATAGGCAGACAGACCAATAGATAGATAGATAGATAGATAGATACATAGATGTCCAATAGATGGCTTCCAATGGATGTACTACTATATCGTCTAACAGAGGGCAACTGAAGTGCTATATTTATAATATGCTCTTTTGAAAAAAAATAGTTGATAATGTGCAAAATGTTTTTTTTACAAATTTTAAAATAAATAAATACAACCTTTTAGTTATATGTGCTATATTTAATGGGAGAAGACATTATATCTAAGAAACAAGAGTAGTGGAAGGAACTATGGATTCAGATAATATCCCTCATCGGTTTCTTTTGAAAGACATTGCATATCCATTTGACATTAGACCTAAATAGAATAGTAAGATCCAGTAAGATAACTCTCCCCTAAAGCCAGACTAGCTTCCTTGGATAGACTTTACCGTGACATACGCAGTCTCCTAAATATATTTTTTCTCTAAAAATGCTATTGTGCTCTTGATATACATGGCTGCTAGTTTGTTACAGGCTTCACAGAGGTGTTATTTTTTCCCCAATGACACCATTGCTTTAAGTTCATATCCTCACATATTGAATGTTTTCTCCCCTTTTTCTCTGCACTATTTCTGCCTCTTCCAGTGTAATCATACACGCCTCATTTGCACTGTGATTATTTTGAGCTTTTGTGCTTCCCGTAAGACGCAGCGCTAATTACAATGTCTTGCTTTATTCATGCACACAGACTGTTATGAGAAGCTGTCATACACAGTGTCTAACAAATTAACAGCAACAATGTAAATAGACAGGGCGCATGGTGAGAAATCATCATCTAAGTAGAAAACGGAAATCAACTGATATGAAATTCAGTGCAAAATATAAATAGCAAGGCACTCATTGCAAGTGATTGGAGGATGAAAGTGCATCATTAAAAGCTACTGCAAAAGTATTCCCCTGTGCTAGGAGGAATCTACATGATTTAAATTGATTAGTAAAATAATATGGAGAATATCCCATTCCTTATGTGCATTATGCGTGTTGATTTCAATCCATCCACCTTCAGTGGGCATCTGTCTGCTCCAGCTTCAATCAAATCTAATTCTTTATAACATCTTCCAATTTTTTGTTATATTTTCTGAATCAATTCAACTATATTCTATATTTTATAGCTTTCCATATTACAAGATACATATGTACAGTCCATTATATTTCAGGACACACAAACGCATGTATAACAAAATAGATCATGTCAAATAAATAAAGGTATTTACATATGTAAAATGTTTCAGTAGTCATAAAAGAGAGATGACATTTTTACTACTAATAATAAATGGTTATTACATTTATATCAACCCAGTAACACCATAAAGCATTTACATAAAACATTAAACAGCTAGAAAAAAACAACTTGTATTATGCGTATAGGGTTAAGTAAAGTGTAGTTTCTTCTTCATTCAAGTCAATAGAATTACCCACCACATTGAAATATCTTGACAGACACAGAGAGTGGGCTTTATCCCATCTATTGCTTAGTTCTTAGGATTGCTAAGTTGCCCCTGTAAAATGCTTTTTTATCCAAATATGTGTTTTTTATGTTATTCAGTCGTTTCCGACTCTCTGTGACCTCATGGACTGTAACACAAGGCACATCTTTATTTCCATGGTCATGCTGATCCATTTGGTTTTCATGCCAGAGATACTGGAGTGGGTTGCAAGTTTCTTCTCCAGTGGGCTACAGCATACAGCTCCTGGTCTCCTATCCAAGTACTGACCAGGCCCAACCCTGCTCGGCTTCAGGGTGGTATGACCTCTTAGTTCCCTGAATGGAGGTCGCAGCTGTGAAAGTACAAGATATTAACCACTGGACCACCAAAGAACCCTCCAAATATGTTCGTTTCTCATAAAAACACTTTCAGCCTTATTAAATTGTGATTTGGCCAATTGAATAGGGCTCTGTATAAGCACATAGCATATTTTTTTACAGAAGTTTTTAGTTAATTAAGACCTTACTGGTAGATAGAAGTTCACTAACTAAAAACTTTTGTAAAAAAATATGCTATGTGCTTATATAGAGCCCTATTCAATTGGCCGAATCGCAAATTAATAAGGCCTTTTTATGTACAGATGCACATAATGCAAATACAGGGGTGGACAAAAATAACAGTTAGTAGCCAGGCAGGTTATCTCTAGAAGCCTGGAAGGAAGCCCTTCATAGAGATACATTATACACTGTACTGTATATGGTAAACTATTACTTATGTACAGATACAACATTTCAGCCCAGAAGTTGTTTAAATTCCTATATGTGTTTTTTATTCTTGTTCTTCTGTATCATTATATCAAAAAGTAGGTGATACACATCGCTATGAAATGTCTGGAGGAGTAATAAAAGCTGTTACAAGTGAGGGAAGGAGAAATGCATAGTTACAATTGAATTAGAGGAAGGATGTGCATCAAGATATGTTCAGGATAATCTAAATAATGCAAGTGATTCCTAGGGCCATATGAATTAAAGGCTGAATGGATAAAGCTCATGTCTATGGTGGAGCAAGGTGGGGAGTTGTAATGAATAGGACCAGCATGAAAGAAGCAATGGAGTGGAGCCATTAAGTAGAGGAAGAAAGGAGTGGGCCCTACACAAGGTGAAGGGAGAAGTTTGGGGAACATTTGAGAGACTAGGAAGAGTTGCATGTTAAGGTCATGATTTTTAACTGAGGTTCTAAATATGGTATCATTTGAAACTATGGATAATTACAAGAATGCTACTAAAACAAATTGTCTTTTGTTCCATTGAACTTACATTAAAGTCTATAATTTTTTCTCATCCACCCACCAAAGATAGACTGAAATCTCTTTCAAATGGGTTTGAATGGGTTACTCCATGAGCCTCTGAATCTGTTGCTTTCAGTACCCTTAGATTGTAAGTTTGTGAGTTTTCAATCTTGTGTCAGTGCCTTGGAAACAAGCTCCATGTACATTTGATTTTATGCTCAAAAACAGGGCCTTCCATTCTTTATAAGGTATTAAGTTTGTTTTTTGCCATGTACTCAACCCCTGTACAGCGCTACGGAATATGTTGGCGCAATATAAATAAAGATAATAATAATACAAAGCCACAGGGAAATGGAAAAACTGGTCATCTCAAGGCCTAAGGGTATTACTCGATACATTTCTCTGAGTATGGCCAATCTTTTGATTTTCCTGTGGCTTTATACTGAACCCACTAAATGTATATCCCAGTGGTGTAATCAGCAATTGCTGAGAATAATGTCCCATTAGAAAGAAATTTCAGCCGGTCACCAGTTTGTGGACCAGAAAGGTTAAAAATTACAAGCTTCAATATAAGTGTATCATCCTACAGTATTAAATACAATATTACCCTCTAAAGGCAAATGTTGATAGCTGGAACTACAATCCAGTCCTTAAGGGCTTGTGATTTGAAGCTATTGTAGTTAATGATTGTGTAGAGCAATGGTTCACAAACCCCTCCTCAGGAACAACCAACAGGCCATGGTTTTGGTTTAACATTGTGTGAACACAGGAGGAGCAATGAGCATTTAACAGACTAATTGCCTCATCTGTTTTCAAACAGAAATCATGGCCTGTCTGGCGGGTCCTGAGGAGAGGTCTGAGAACCTCTGATGTAGAGGACCAAATGAAGGCTTTATTATAGGTGACATAAAGAGCATTTAAAGCCACACAAGGCTTTTTCTTCCATAGTTCAGCCAGCGATTTGCAGCTAGGAGATAAATGCCCAGAATGTAATTAGATTTGGGAGTTGTATTATTTAGCTTGGTAATTGCTAAGAACAAACTTATCTAACCTCTACATCTTTGGAACCGCTGGCCTCTAAAATTAAAGCACTAAATTATAACGATATCTCTAACCCATGAGGATTACAATGAATTATGATTAGATAAAGACCCCCCAGAAGTCACAGATTCCCATACATTCTGCCTTGTATCTTACTGTATACAGAGTGAAGCTGTCAGGAAGACAATAAGCAGCATCAGTCTATACAGTGATGGACTGGGCCGGACCCCCCAGAGTCTGGATTTTATAAGGTTTCTCTTAAAAGAAAAGAGGCACAGCACAGAGATGATCCCTCAGCTAGTTGCCTCATGCTTAAATAAGCACTTCATATAAATAGCAGGCTCTTTTAAAGAAACATGCTGAGGCTAAAAGCTCAAGTCCTGCTTAGATTGCTGTGTCTTTAGTATGTTTTGCTGAGTCCTTTTCTGGGATGTGTCAGTCCCTGTTTCCAAGTGCTCCTTTTCCCATCTGTAATTACAAGGATCTTACGTTAGCTTAGGCATGTCCTCACTGGTAAAGTGAACCTGCCAAGTGGTGATGAAAGACTGAATGCTAGAAAGATGCACAACAACTCTGTAAGATAGTACTATGATACTACATACAGATATATGTACTATATGTACTATAACAGGACACTGAGTTCTGAAATCTGCTCTAATGCACATAAAAGTAATGTTTTAAATGCTACAATTGTTTTTTGTTTTTGTGTTGTAGTGTTGTAGCTACAGGTAGCTGAGGATTCTGGGTAATGACATGCAAATTAGGCTTAAACCGCTAGATGACGCTGCCGATATTTTGCAGCGCTGCCAATATGTGAGAGAAGTTCTATGCTTATAATTTTAGCCTAACCCTCACCCCAACCCTAACCCTAAGGGTTCACCTAAGCCGTGACTCTATGATATGGCACCAGAATATCGGCAGCGACATCTAGCGCATGCTCACCGCCACTGCTGCTGCCCTGTGCTGCGCCAGCATAACAGGATAGGACCGATTGTCTTTCTTTGGCTTTTGTATCACTAATGCTTCATGTAAAAAAAAAAATTAATGTGTAAACTTGCACTTTTTTAGCTCATGTTTGGGACATCCCATGTCCTTTTACTTCAAATGTAAATTAATTTGCATAACTGTTAAAATACGTCCTTTTTAAAAAAAAGAAAATCATAGCTATGCCTTTGCTTCTGTCGCAAAGATGATGGACACATAATAACTGTACTAGGAAGCTCTCTGCTTGCTGATCCTTACAAAAACATAAAAACGCCTGCAAGAATTAGATACTGACAGGTACCACTTGCATTATGACAACTATCCACTGAATTATTTTAAGACAGGCACCAGTGGTATGTAATTATACCAACAGATAACAGAAATATATTGCTTTAGTTTTGAATCAATAAAGGCATATATGGTGACAGCTGGCCATGGCAGAGAATACTTTAAGTAAATAGCTGCTCTTCCTATGTTAGTTTGACATAGTACTAGAGGCAGGAGAAAGCCATGGTCCATCACGTCTGTCCGTTCCACAACAGGATGACAAAGTGACTTGGGGTGCAGAAATCAATGGTTCGCTGAGTCTGTCCCTTCTTCTTGGCACTGATGTTGTTACAGCTCAAGGCAATGACAGCTCAGCATCTAAATAAGACACAGATGCAGATCTTATCACATCTCCAGATTTATTGAAGATAAAAAAAGGAAACATGACTAAGGTGCTGATAACTGTTCATCTGAATGACATGCGTCAGGTGCAGAACAGAGCTGGTGCTATATATATATTCAGTATGTATATATATATATATATATATCATGTCATGTCTGACAAGCAGAGCAAGAGAATATCACTTAGAAAGATGTGTTTGATGTTTTATTTTATCTGGTATTTAATATTTGACATGGCAATCTGAACTCCTTAGCACTTCTGGAGTCATGCAGTGCACCCTCCTGTCTGCTGTCTTGTTCTGATATGTGGACATCTGGACTCACAGTGATCAGTATCACCACATAAGTAGATCTGGTGCAATCAGCTTTGTAACTCAAATTATTGCATCAAAAATGTAATATGTCCATCTATTAACATACGATCTTGAGGGTATAGTAAACTGAGAGACATTCTTCATAGAATAAACGAAACTAGATGGGGTTACATAGGCCTAGAAGGGGTTACTTAGGCTTAGATGAGGTTGAATAGGCCTAGAAGGGGTTACATAGGCTTAGATGGGGTTGAATAGGCCTAGAAGGGGTTACATAGGCCTAGAAGGGGTTACATAGGCCTAGAAGGGGTTACATAGGCCTAGATGGGGTTGAATAGGCTTAGATGGGGTTGAATAGGCCTAGAAGGGGTTACATAGGCTTAAATGGGGTTGAATAGGCTTAGATGAGGTTGAATAGGCCTAGCAGGGGTTACATAGGCCTAGAAGGGGTTACATAGGCCTAGAAGGGGTTACATAGGCCTAGATGGGGTTACATAGGCTTAGATGAGGTTGAATAGGCCTAGAAGGGGTTACATAGGCTTAAATGGGGTTGAATAGGCTTAGATGAGGTTGAATAGGCCTAGCAGGGGTTACATAGGCTTAGATGAGGTTGAATAGGCCTAGAAGGGGTTACATAGGCTTAAATGGGGTTGAATAGGCTTAGATGAGGTTGAATAGGTCTAGCAGGGGTTACATAGGCTTAGATGAGGTTGAATAAGCCTAGAAGGGGTTACATAGGCTTAGATGAGGTTGAATAGGCCTAGAAGGGGTTACATAGGCTTAGATGAGGTTGAATAGGCATAGAAGGGGTTACATAGGCTTAGATGAGGTTGAATAGGCCTAGAAGGGGTTACATAGGCTTAGATGAGGTTGAATAGGCCTAGAAGGGGTTACGTAGGCTTAGATGAGGTTGAATAGGCCTAGAAGGGGTTACATAGGCTTAGATGAGGTTAAATAGGCCTAGAAGGGGTTACATAGGCTTAGATGGGGTTAAATAGCACCATTTATTCTATGAAGAAGGTCTGCCTGAACTGTTCTACTTCAGCGTAGGGTCTAACTTAAATTTTACAGGTTTAGGTTAGGTTTTGCACTATAGCAAGCAGTTTACTAGTTTAGGGTTAGGCTTTGGGTTAGGGTTAGGTTTAGGGTATGTCATAAAATTAAATACATTTGGTGCTACTTTAGTGCCACTTTGGGTGCGGTCTGTATTTAATTTTATGACATACCCTAACCCTAACTTAGTAAACCAACAGCTATAGAGTAAAATTTAAGGTAGATCATATGCTGAGGTAGAACAGTTAAGGTAGACCGCACGCTAAAGTAGTCCTGAATAAACTGTATTACTCTAAAGGGATTGCTTTCTTTGAGATCAATACAAGTAAGAGGACCTATATACAGTTAGCACTTGGTGGACTTGCATGTTTCTTTCAATTTGAAATATATAAAAAATCTTTAGTTTCCATTATTTTGTTACCATATTTGTATATATCAGCCCAATAATATAATTACTTATTATTCTCTGGTTTAATGCCTTACCCAAGCTAATGAAGAAGTATAGTTTGGGCTTTTGAGACCGAACATTGTTGTTTAATTAATCGAGATCGCCTACAGGAAGAACAAACACTTTAATAGAAGTTCTAGAACAGAAATAAAATATAAGATGAGGCTCAAATAAAGAAAGGGTTGAAGTATACAAAGTTAAAGGACCACTGGCATCCTTTATTTAAAAAATGCTAAATACAGTTAAAATATGCAAAATATTTTATAATAGAAAATTAAATAATACCGTTTCTAAATTGTTACCTTCCACATGGAATTATGCCGCTGTGTGATCTGCCATTTTGTTTTCTGATGTTGTACTTCCTTAGGTAGGAGTAGACTAACTACACAGGACGTTTCAGGAATGTGCCATTTACAAGTGCCAGAGCACTGATGAAGTGTAATATGAGGCTTATTAGTTTACAAAGACAAACTGATAAAAGAATAGGGATCCCTGCATTAATGAATAATATAATAAAAAAAGATAAAGGCTGTATTTATTTATTTATGTATTTGCTTGCTAAAAACATTTGACAAATACCAAGTTTAATTATTCAAAAAACCAAATAGAAAACAACGATCACAGTGGTCCTTTAAATGCCTTCTTGTTCCAAGAGTGTACCATATTTATATTCAATATATTTTCTCATTAATACTCTTATTGCTAAGGTTCCACTATACGATTATGTCAGTCACTTTCATGGTAATATAGCACCCCCTGCTGTTCAGTTGCTAGGACTGCAACGTGTAGGAACATAAATGTTCTGTGATAACAAGGCTGCATTATTTACAAGTACAGTAAGAGACTTACAGTGTGTACGACACATTTACAGTATATTTGCTAAAATACTGCTTTTATTTTAGATATTGCTAGGAAATCATAAAGCATAATATCTTTAGGTGTCTGGGTGTGATATGTATTAGTATGTGCATGGCGTTTCTCACATGCATTAGACATGCCTTGTGGCCTTAGGAACTGGTATGTTAATAACATTCTTCATCTGATATGGTGTATGGAGATGAAACAGACATTAAAGATAAAAACGAGCAGTGACTCTAACAAGGTATATAAGGTGTATTAGCTGAGATAGAGGCTTCCTGCTTGTGCGATAAGGCCTATGTTATTCCGTGGAGCCTCTTTTTCAGGATGAGAGATCATTTAACTCATAAAAGGCCATTATGATCCCATGTTTATTAAATGAAGAAACATCCTCTAAAGTACCACCGAACAATGGAAACAAATATTTTGACAACTTTGTTTCTGACTAAGAGCATAATTAAGCCAGTTTTAATTAGAAATATATGTTGATAACTCTGCAGAACCCTGGAGGGATCCATGATACCTTGGTTGAGTTATGTGTAAGAAAGGAGTTTACTTTTCTAGGGCTTTGGTTGCACTGAATGATGCAAGGTATTTGCTTCTGATGGGGAAGGGGTATAGTGTCAATTTCAATGTTATCCAGTTATCAAACAAAGGCACTCTGTATATGATATAACACACAAAAAAACAGATTCCTGTACTCATAGAGAGAGTCTTCAAAAATTCAGATTCTCCCCCAAAAGTTTTAGGTATATGGCTTACACATCTGCAAATATTGTTAGTTTTGATACATAACAAGTTTTTATTCTTGAATTGCTGTGGTCTTTTAAAGTTGTATAATAAAGGTTCTAGTTACTGCAAATGTGTTAGGTAATTGACCTTGAACAGTAAGTAATAGCACAAATGATCTATAAAGGGCCTCCCTCTATCTTTATCTAGGGCCACTGACTAAAGCTCACATGAATAATATGAATATTGAATAAATAACAATAGTTACAGAGACTTTTATTTAATGTTTTTTACCATTATACTAATCTATAACCATGTGTCAAACTCGTCCCCACTGTGCCAGATAATTAACGGCTGATCGGCTTCTAATGAGAATACACTAAAATACATTGGGGTCTCAGGTATGGAAATGTGTTTATCCTTAGTGCCAGTGTTTTCTATAGTTTATTTATTATTTTATTATTATCCTTTATTTGTAACGCGCCAACATATTCCGTAGCGCTATACGGGGGTTAGGTACAAGTATAAACAATTTCCCCACAATTAAAATAATGGAAGACCCTGTTATTGAGCTTTATAGTTATAATATTAATCATGCTATCAAATAAGGCAACGTCTGTGCTCAATAAAAAACAATTAGGTATAATACTTAGTAAATTAAAGGAAGGATGGTAGGTATATAGTTCTGCAATGTGTGTTTGAGGGTTATTTGCTTATCAAGCCGAGGGTCACTTCTAATTAGGTGGGTGGAGCGACCATTGGCTGGGGAGAACACTGTAAAGGTTGTATTTATTTATTTTTTACTTTGTAAAAATATTTTTTTCTATTACCAATTCTGAATGTATATAGTGTCTCGGACCTATCCTCTTATGGTAGCGCAGCACAAGGCAGCAGCAGTGGTGGTGAGCATCCGCTAGATAGCGCTGACGATATTCCGGTGCCATATCATAGAGTCAAGACTTAGGTAAACTGTTGGGGTGAGGGTTAGCGTGAGGGATACGGTTAGTTCACGTGTTAAGCTAACATTAAAAGCTTAGGGATCTATCCCTCTTTGACTGGGCATTTCTTCTGCAGCACTGACAGCTGCAGTTACAGGTGCCATCCGCCAGAGGGCGCTGTGATTTTTCGGGCACCTTCGAGTTCCAGTAAAGGCAAAGAACTATTTTACCCTCTGACGTGGCGCAACTATGAATTAACAGCGAGGCCATCGCTCGTTCGGGCGCACCTCTCATAGCTCAAGGCCTCTTCTGTAAGGCGCCTTAAATGCTAAAATTGGCTGCGCCATCTGCGGAACTGCAGCTGTCAGGTTTTGTGATGGTGCAGAGGGAAGGGACCAAGCTTAGAACTTCTCTCACATATCGGCAGCGCTGCAAAATATTGTCAGCTCCATCTAGCGGTTGGAGGCAAACAAATCTGGCTTCAGCCTCGGCAATGAGAAGACACAAACCAGCACATACAAACAGGAATAATTCAATTTTATATATTAGGATACATTTACTGAGATCACATAATTTTTTTACCATTGTCTACTGTTGGTTGGGACAGTTATAAGTTTGATTGGTAATCCTGTTACAGAACTACACACTAAATCCTGCCATTTGCTATGCTCAATAACAGAGGGAAACAAACATCCCAATTTGTTCCAGTAATGACAGCGGAGAGAAGCGTCCATGGGCATTGGGCTATTTGTGTTTTATTAGAAGAACATCTTTAAACCGGATTTGTATGTAACTCGGATCCCCGAGTAATAATATTAATGATAACAATGCTACAATGTGTGGTAAAAATAATACAGTGTAATACTGTAATAGTAATAATATTACCCCAGTACTATAATAATAAGTTACGGTAACTATTAAGCTATTTCTTTGAATTCAAAGAAACAGAACATAAAAACAATACAATATAAACAATACATAAAAACTCATACACAAAGCCTGTTGGGTTGTCTGTAAGTCTGCTCGTCTGTATCCCAGGGACCACCTATATATTAACAGGTATAACTGCATGTGTGCTATTAGGTGTCTCTAACAATAATGTCTGTCTGTTTAAAAGTATCACAAACTACTAAGTGCTATCCATAACATAAAAGTGCAATACAATATTCACATTACCAACAAATGTACATTTTAAATCATTTAATTACCAAACCCAAACAGCGATAAATATCATCGCTCTTTAAAGTTACATGGAATGCCTACAACTTTTATTTATGGAGTTCCTACAAGTTTTATTTTTTTGGAAGTTCAGTGTAAAAACATTAACTTTATTTCCTAAACAAAGCTTGCTTTTGAACAACTCAGTACCTTCAACTGCCAATTACAGGCTGCACAGCCAACATATTAAGCTCTGTCCAGCTCCCCCTCCTGGGGCAGGAAGTGATGTCTGCAGGGAACTCAGTAATGTGATTGATCCGGTCTGTTATTGCTTGCACTTGACAAACCCACATTTTACCCTTTACAGCAATACTTTTAAAAACATGCATGAAGAAAGTGCATTTAATAAACTATATTTTTCCATTAAATAACCACTGAGCACTGGGATTTTTTTTACTTTGAATCAAAATGAATCTCTTCTACACTTTTCATAAAACATTGCTTGGATCGATCCCTCTTCACCTTCGCATTTCTTCTGCAGCACTGACAGCTGCAGTTACAGGAGCCATATGGCAGAGTGCGCTGTCAATTTTGGGCACGTCATGTTTGATGTAAGTCAAAGACATATTCTCCCCTCCGACGTGGTGCAACTCGACAGTGCTGAGTTGACAGCGAGCCCATCGCTATGTTCGGCGAGGGCGCACAGCCCCCAGGGCTTCGGGCGCAACTCTCATAGCTTAAGGCCTCTTCTGTCGGCTCGCCTTATATGAAAATCGACAGCACCATCTGTCGGTTGGCGGCGGGATTGCAGCGAGTAGATTTTGCGATGGTGAAGAGAGAAAGGACCCATTGCTTTATTTTACCACATATATTGCTCAGTATAGGAGCTGCCATTTCCCCCCTCACATTCTCACTGACAAATCCCATCTTGTTTAGCTAAAGAGATAATGTCCTGGTGGGGGAGGAGCCATCCACACAGCTTAGCAGGTTCTACTTACAGCATGACAAGGAGAGCTGTTAATGTGATTCATCTCACTAGCAGCAGGATTTTTATTAAATAAAGTAATACATATTATTGTATAGTACACAAAACTTTTTCATTAATAAAAACTATATTTATATAATTTGTATATGTATATAATTACTAGGGCCCTCATTCAATTGCGATTTGGCCAATTGAATAGGGCTCCAAATAAGCACATAACATATTTTTTTTAAAGAAGTTTTAAGATAGTGAAAACCTTGCTTTTGGATAGATGCTTACTAACTAAAAACTTCTTTAAAAAAATATGTTATGTGCTTATTTAGAGCCCTATTCAATTGGCCAAATTGCAATTGAATGAGGGCCTAGATGTATAAAGTATACGTGGCTGTTTTCAAAACAGTATATAGTACATATATATTATATGTACCTGCTATTTATGTGCATACATATATATTATGTAAGTAGAATTAGTTATTATAAGTGGAAAAGTTTGGTTTCTGTATAGTAATATGTATTACACTTTATTTGTTTAATTGCTACTCCTTTCCCGCTAGGGGGATCAATCACACTAACACCTAACTGTAGAGAATGTCCCCTGTCATTTTGTAAGTAGAACCTGCCCAGCTGTGTGGATTCATCCACCCCCAACAGTGACATCATCTTTGCATATTCTCTTGCAATCTCCAGCTAAAAAAGATGGATGAGTATATTTGTAAGGGAGAATGTAAGAGGAAATTGCAAACCCTTTATAGCACCATATGATTATCAAAATAAAGCAAGTCCAAAATGTCATGTATTTCACAAAAATATTTCTAAAAACTATAGAATAGATTAATTTAAACTCAATGTAGAATTTTTCACTAGTCCATTAACTTATTTAAACATATTTATTGGCATAATAAATTAACTAGTCTTTAGCAGGTCACTTTCTAGAGTCCTAGTCAAGAGAACATGTTATTTTCTTATACTATAATCTCTTTTGAGAAAATGAAAGTTTTGCTATTCTTACTAACGCTCATGCTTAGTTAATTACTTCATCTGTAAGTAAGATACATAATTTATGTTTTAGTTACATTTATATATTGCTTTTATCGAAAACACTTGACAGCAGAACAAAGTAGAAGAGTAAGCTCCAATAGTATAAACCCTCTTCAAGCTACAGGCAGACTAGTAGTCCAAGATAGCATCCCCCATGACAAAACAAGAGTCAGCAAAATATATGATTTTCTTTAAAATGTTTTTATGCTTACAACTTACATAACTGATATTTTTCTTAGTGTGTTATGGGCTTCACAAGCTTCCAAAACTACCATAGTCCTTTACTATACAATGCTATACATGTCACGCCCCTTCTCCATCACTACCTTGTTGTGTTGAACGGACTTGTGTACCTTGATGAAGCTGTGAGCTTTACCATGTAGGGTAACCCAAGATGAGCATGTCATAGCACAGTGGTCAGACAAATCGTGGTCCACTGGAGAAGGAAGTTGCAACCCCTTCCAGTATCGATTCCATGAAAACCTTATAGATGAGCACCCCCAGGCACAAGATGTGCCCGGCATGCAGTGGTTCATATGGTCACGGAAAGTTGGACAGACTGAACGACTGAACAAAACATATCACTATTTACCTTATATTTATTTTACCCACACAAGAAATTTGATGCTAACACTTCTGTATGTTATTTTTCTCAAATAAACATATACTTTGATGATAGATAAGAACCATTTACCCATCCAATAAAGTTGCTAACACTATTGTGTGGTATTATTCACATAGAAACATATTTTGATGGTAGATAAGACTCATTTGGCTCATCTAGTGTAACCAATTCTTGGAAAAAAAGCTTATGCCTAATTATCCCTCAGGGTCTTCCTATGCATTTCCCATGCTTTCTTAGATTTCCTAACTCTCTTTGTAACCACCACTTCCTCTGAAAGACACTAAGCATCACAGTGATTGAAGACTGTCTCTGATATTTGCTTTAGGAGCATTGCAGCCTTTGTAGGCATGGCCGGATTACCCATTAGGCCAACTACGCAGCCCTTCAATGGCGTTTCCCTCTAAGGGGCGCCACTTTAAAAACAAAATGGTTCCTAGCTTAAAATAAATGAGATGCTGCAGTTCATAGGGGATAACCACCTAAAACAAGGCAGTTACATCAGGAAAAGGACAAATATGGGTCCGTGCATACTTTGCATACTCACTCGCAGGGGCTCCTCCACTTCACTGCCTAGGGGCTCCAAAACTGTAGATCCGACTCTGTTTGTAGTAGTAGCACAGGTCCCTGCTTTTTTAGTGGAACAGGGTTTCCCCAATACTAAACAGCACTTGTTTCATACTTTATTTACTTGCTATTTTTGTGCTTGTAGTTAAAGAGATGAAGTGCTGGAGGAGAAAGTATATACAAAGCTGTACTATTTCTAGTCTCTTTATTATACCACACGAATAACACATATATTAGCTTTAGTGCAATGATGGCAATGGATTAGAGTTATTGTTAATCAGTGCAGTTACTCTTGTCACAATACTTATTCACTGTTCATATAATAAACGTTTTATTAAAAAATATGTTACCTACAACTCAAAAAGCAGATCCAATTTGAGCTAAATCTAAATTTCTGTGACTATGATTAGAGAGAGAATTTATCTCAGTTAAATGTACTTATCACTAAGAGATAGATAAGCCGATCTCTTACCTAGCACCTGCCAACAGGAGGTGATAAATATTTATCTGCAATTACACACCCTGTCAGAGCCTAGTAAATACTACTTGGATGAATAATGAATGAACCAATGCTCGCTGTTTATAATACTATTTTAATCTCTGAGTTAAATGTGTATAAAATTAATACATAATTACCTATCTGGTACTTATTACAAGTGCTGACAACTCTGGAGATATTTTTAATTCTACACTAGTGATTTTATTAGTCTTCCAAAAAATAAAGGCTATGTTGGTACTAATGGAGAGATAATATTACATTACAAAAAGTCTATGATACAGATTAAACCACTTTAAATGGATTCTAAAGCTTTAGGCTTATGAATAAGCACAACTAGACACACAATTTGCCTGGTGTGCTGAGGTCTATAGGGTCACATAGAGTCGGACATGACTAAATGATTAAACAACAACTGTTTTAGACACACTGAAAGCATTCTTGTTCTTAGTTTAATCTGAAAGAGAGTATCTGATAATATTTCACTATGTGTTTTCAAATGAAGATTTCAAGGCAGAAAACAACTGATTGAAATGATCACCTGACATGGGGGCTTGCCCCTATCAGCCAGTAGTAATAAAGCTTTTCTACCAATGAAATCTACAGATGCTCTGTGCATTTCCTAATAGTTTCTAGGAAGTTTGAACATGTTTATTGTTTTTTTCATAGAAAAAAACATCTTTGCATACACTATTAAATGCGTGAAAAGAAGAATTGTGTTCCATGTCCCTTTTTAAATTACTTACAAATGATCTGTGTGTATCATTAATACAAAGCAAGAGTAAAACTATTGAGATAATGTTTTCAGCAATAATTCAACCTACATATTTTAGTTGTGTTCGGGAGGCTCTTGTCCAATCAGAAACAGTTGCTAAGACATATGTATGGAACCACTAGCCTGTGGTCTTCTGCCAAGCGTTGCAGAAGGCTTCATGGATTCAGGCATATACAGTACAAGTGCAAATTTCACTGGCCTGTCTATGACAAATGGAAGGGACAGTATAGGCCCAAAGCAAATCAAAACTTCACCTGGGGACATATGCAATATCTATCACAAGACACATTAAATATATCCAGGGTCTTAGGGTGAGTTTATTTGTAAAGATCTAAGGCCTGTTCAGAGGGAGAAAGAAATATGGAGGGTTGAGAAAGATGGAATAGGAGTTAAAACCCACTGGAGAATCATCAGAAAAAGTGGTAGCTAACAAAGTGAAAAGTAGGTGAGAAATATCAGTTATATATCTCTAATAAAATATTTTAATAAGATTTTGTGGCAATTTAACTTAAAAAAAATAATAATATATATATATTCCATTCTTGCATTTAATCAGTAACCAAACCTGAAACAAACACTGGTCATCTGATATACATACAAACCTGATGAGATCAGCATAACAACATAAAATAGGATAATATGGCACACAAATATGAGAAAAAGCCAGAAAGGAATATGTTACAACTTAAGGAGTTAAAAAAATATGTGAGAGAATTCAGAGAAAGAGATCAAGTTGTGGTGGTGAAAAAGAAAGAAGCTCTGTGGGATGAAATATAACAATTTACAGCTCATGTGGTTGTAAATGTGAAATAACAGCAAACTCTGAATTATTTTATTACATTGGAATAATGTTTATTAAGGCCTTTACTAATAATGCATAAGGGACAATGGCTTAATTTCCTATATTAACATAATATTATTTATTCAAATGCTTACTTTTCAAAAACAAAACAAATCTTTGGCGGAAATGCTATTGTTTCTCTTATTTTCCATAATATTTTAGAGACATCCATGATACCTTTTTGAAAGTTATATATGTTCGAGGAGTGTTTACATGTATGCAGGACCAGGGCTTGTAGTTATAATTATATGCTGCCTGCTTCTGAGCGTTTGCAGGGAAGATGGTCGGCTTCAAATACCAAAACCTCCAATGATTTTTAAAAAAAATCTCTCAGCTATATTTTTTCTAAAAATGCTTGTATGTTCATGACTTTCATAGGTATTAGTTTGTTACATACATCTCAAATGTGAAGTTTTTCAGATGTCTTTTTTTAATGTATAAGACAAACTTGCCTTATTATACAGTGATATTTCACAAGTGTTAGTGTCTCCATCAAGATGCACATAGCATTTCTTATAACTATCCATCATTTTCAATGTAGCAGTGATGTTGGTTCTGGCTCTTGGAAGTCCAGCTCTGTCATTGGTTGTGATTCATCTTAATGAACCAACAAGAGTTTCCTTTATAGGTGTAATAATGTGCTCAGGGCTTTCGAAATCTCATGTGTCTCACCAATCTCTGAAGATCTCTGAAGTTTCAGCTGCTCCATATAAGCCAGTACATAAAAGGAGACTTTGTTGGTTCATTAAATGTTAACGCAATTACCAAATTCACAACTGCGTCATCTCTTTTATAAACTGAATCTTGATCAGAGAAGTTAGCTTAGAGAACACGTCGGCTTTATGAGCACTGCATTGATGTCCACTTTTTAAAATGAAGAGAATCGACCGAGATAAGATAATGGCAAAATACTGCATGATCTTTTATTAAAAAATACATTAAAAAAACAGACTGAAGCTAATACTGTGTGGAGCAGTTAAGTAATGAAGTATAGGCCAAATTATGGGGAGGCAAATTATAAAGAGAGGAAAAAAGAACCAAGCTTTTTTTTCAGTGTACACATAAAATAGAAGAAAGAGAGTAAATACAAGTGAAGCAGTGGATACAAAAGAAAGCATTTACGGTAATATTTAAGGCAAAACAAATTAGCGAAAGAGAGGTGGTCAGAATACAAAAATATGTTGAACATTCTGAAAACAATGCAACACAGACACAACAGCAATTAAGGAGTTAAACACTTGATATTCTTTGTGTAACACTATGGGCCTTTATATTCATTGTTTGTGTGTTGAGACTTGTGTGTCCAATCCATGTACAGCTGTTTCAAGCTTACTGGCTATCATCAGCATGGAGCGGTATCTCAGCCTGTGTTGTGGACCTAATGAGTAGGTAGTACACCACAACAATAATTTATAATATGGTGGGCAAAAGAGCGATATAAGCCCTCCACCGTACAGTAGTACAGTAAATAAATAGTACATCTGTGTACACATCTGAAACAAGTTAAAAAACCTGCTTCCAGCTCGGAATTCAGAAAAAAACAGTTATTACAGTGCATTCTGGGAAGCTGAGCTGGGACATGCAAATGTGCCCACAAATGCCTCACTCTTTAATCCATAGCCATTATCAAAAATGGCTTCCTTTAAGCGTATGCATGCTGTATTACACAGCTTTAATGCAAAGCCAAGGTTGGATTAAACACAAGCTGAGTATCCTATCCATGTACAACTGTTTCATGTTTACTGGCTATCATCAGCATGGAGCATATATGTCTGAATCAGATTTCTAAAATTTTACCCCTGGCTTTTTCAGTTAAGGTAAAGTATGAAGGTATATCTATGAATGCCCATTCTCCATTAATAAATTGCACTTTGGCGATTTCTATCTTCTCTCTTAAGTTGGATTGAAAACAGTCTGTATTGCACCTTGGATCTTAAACTGTAATTTAATGTTCATATTTGAGGTCTGTAATTGTGGTCAAATTATTTCATATTTAGATGTCTATTTCTCTGTTCTCTCTTTTCAGGGAGCATTAACAGAGGTTGTGGCCTGCCAACACTGCTTCGTCCCCCAGCAGCCATGGTGCAGCGTCACCTGGACATCAAACCATTCCTCTCATTTCCTGTGGAGCCACAGCCAGCCATAGGCCTTTTCCCTAGATTCAGAACGGTAAGAGATGCTACAATGAACAGACTGCTGTATTGGTCCTGATTGGTTATGCTTGATAATGGACAAAATGTTTGTAGAAAGGAAAGACATTTGCAAATATTTATTTATTAACTATTTTATGCTGTACTGGGTAGCCCATACACTTTTTTTCTTATTCATCTTTGTCAAGGTGGCCTGGAACTTATGGATGTGCCTGTGTATACCCAAGTGCTCTAACGCTATCTACTATGGTGGTCATCATGGCCCCATATATAATCTACCCCATGTGGTACTTATGGAACCTCATTGGGCCTCTACCTATCTCAATTAATATTAACCCCCAACCATGGGGTCCCTATGGGCCACAATGGTACCCTAACTACTACCATAGGGGTTCCTATGGACCTCATGGAGACTACCTCCCCATAGGGGTCCATAATGATCCCCACAGTCCCTGACACTAAAGTTCCCAAACTACCTAAAGTAAACTATATACAGAATAGCACTACAACTACCGTATATACAGAAAAAACACTACAAGAAAAAATAATACTTAAAATAAAAAAGAATTACAGAATATAAAAATAAACTTACAATTAAAATAACAAAATAAGTTACTATTAAAAAAATAAAGAAAAACTCTAAAATGAATTAAAAAAAACAAGTGCTGGCTTTTTGAAAGGTGCTTATTTACATAAGATTTTAAGTTCAAAGACAGGGAACATTTCACACATAGCGATCATTTGTAAGGGTTTACAGCAGAAGGAATGTAATTGCTACAAAAGTTAAATGTTTACTTGTAAGATTTCTTACAGGAGCCATGTGATGGAGCTCTTAGTTTCGGCTGATCTGCTTGTACAAGTAGAGAATTCTTGAATGCAGAAGAAGCTTCCATCTTTTACACTGGAAATATAGCTACTAAATATGTAGGTACTTGTCGCAGGACTAATGGATATCTCTAACTTACGGAAACCCAAGGAATAATTGCATATACAAGATAAATATTTCATGACTGTTCATTTTTTATTTTTTTCCTTTGTAAAAGTGTTTTGCCCTTTAGCAAATGTAGTCATTCAGAAGACCATCTAGTACTTCTGTGGTCCTACCAAATTTAAATCAGGCATTCAAAGTTGACTTGGGGTCGTATAATAAAATAAATTAAAAGCTGTTTTTCATGAGTCATCTGTGCACATAAACTTATGGTAATAAAACATAGTATGGTGACATTATGGCTATGTCACAGGGTTCCCCCACTTTATATCATGTAACAGGTCGGGTGAGGGGTGGAGATTTCCTTTGCCACTTGTGTGCCTATATCAAAAACCCTTGAAGAGGCAACGTAAAACATTCTATACTGAAACATAACACAATATACAATGCAAGGCACTTATATGAACTGAGAGTATGGTTCATCCAATGTGTCTTTACTGAGAGCTACTTCCTATCAATTAATATATATATATATATATATATATATATATATATATATATATATATATATATATATATATATATATATATAGTGAGCCACTAAAACATGTATAAATATCAAGAAATAAGAGATTCCAGGCTTTTTATGGTAAAGTATTAAGTAAAGGAAGTTGTCAGATCTTATGGTACTCTACATTGAAGTACCACTAAAGTCCATCCTTACAATATGCTCTTGGGACAGCAATTGCCATCTCTTGAGCAGCTTTCTCAACAGCCTTGTAGACAGATGACATTTCCATTTGTTCCATTGAAAGCACTAGATATAATAAATGCCACTTCCAAATGATGTGGTTAAATAGTTCCCCAACTTTAATGTTTGATTCCTCATTGTAACAGCTTAAAATAAATAAAAATCCCTGCTCCATGAGCAGTGTAATTGCATACAATATAATATAATATAAGATGCTGTATTTCCTTTTCATTCTGCCCATTATTAATTCTTCAAAAAGGTATACTGTAAATATTGAACTACAGTGGTCCTTTATGTAAACTAAACGTCAAGATGTTTTACACATCATGCATACTGCAGGTTTCTATATTATGGATGGTGGGACAAGTAGAGAGTTGCCAGTAGTGACCTCCTGAATGTCCACTTTTAAGCCCCTGTAAAGCTTAGTGGATCTAGGGCATTGTTCGCAGTGGCTAAAATAACTCCTGTGTAGAAGTAGCATTTTTGTAAAGTTCAATTATTTTCTGATCTTTTAAGCATTTCCTTATGATCTCACAGAAATCATAGACAGTCAATTTAAACATACACCATAAAATAGTCACACAAACACTACCACAAAGTACAACTCAGAAATTATTTTCCTAAACCGGTAAAATATCCGTAGCAAAATATCATAACAATTCTAACAAATACAGCGATGAATACAAGAACAGTTCAGTGAAAAGGGTAAATAATCTAATTCAGCCACGCAATCCTTCTTTGGACAACAATAGTTACCAGAACCACTTCTCCCCAAAATGATAACAGTACAATTCCACAAGGTCCTCTTTCAAAACAAGAATCCTAAAATTGCACTCCAGGATCCTAAACCACCCATCAGAACAACAAAAAAAGCTCCACCGGACCTTAAAACTCCTCACAGCATCTCAGAACTTCTGTTATAGACACCCAGTGTTGTCCACAAATATTACACAGAACTCTGGTATGGAGAAAGAATAATGAGGCACAGCAATTTGTCTTTGTATGACAGACGATTGGCCACCAGACACTTTTTATGTCAGGTACAGCAAAACATGTGCTAATTAGTTTTATCAATAGTCATAATAAGCTGCACAACAACAGCAAAAATATAAACTATAGTTGCTAGTATCAGGATTTGATATGGTCCAAATTGTGTTGAATTAAGTTAACCGTGTGCAGTCAAAATGTCACCTTGACTGGCACATGTACACTGTGACACTTTGGCTACTTTTGTGACTGTTATGGGTAAACAGGCATTACAGTACTTGCAAATGTACATCCTTGCCATGCTTGTGTGTGTATAGTGATGGAAAACTATTTCAATAGAAGGTTTACATTTGTGGGCCCAAGTACTTATAATATTTAGTTGGCTGAATATAAAAAACAATAAAAATACAATAGAGAAAATAAATAAGACATCTAGTAGAATAGTCCATTAGAGGAAGTTATTTGCGATGCAAAATAGAGGGATATGATAGATCTGGTAGGGGGGAATGGACTGTGCTGTGGGAAAGAAACATGGAGCCTTATTCAATTCCTCTATATTGTAATTTACACCGTGTTTAAGTGCAAAGAAAATCTTTCAAACTATTCTATTGACCCATCACATAATATTGTGAGAGAACTACTACTACTGACTATGTCAAGTCAAAGATGCAAATTACTGCAAACTTTTTCATTGATTTTCTCACTTTGCAAAATATTGTGGGTCACTCCTTCCCCAAAACTCTAATCCGACATTACTGCGCACTAGCAAGTTATGACAGACCCGTGAATACGAAAAATTTAAGAAATATTTACGGCTACTAAATAGCACTCGCAAATGGTTTTAAAACAATTTCTGATAGCTAGAGCATGAGTTAAGGAGACAGTAGAGCACTAATAAAAATACAAAAGCATGGATGTTCATCATAATTTGACAATTACCATTCAAATATACAAATATATGGCATTAAAACATATTATATTTTTATTATTATGTCAGTATCATTATACAACTTCCAGGGTAAGACACAACTCAGTATTCAAGGGGTTAATACATATTAGGTAAGCACTTGGACTAGGAACAGATTCTCTAATGCATTGTCTATATATATTTAAATAAATATATATATTAAATTATTTTTACTAATAAATTCAATTTAAACAAATAAAAAAATAAGGTACACAATACACACACATGCACACACAAATATATATATATATATATATATATATATATATATATATATATATATATATATATATATAAATAAAAGGGAGATAGAGAGAGAGGGAGAGTTTCTTGCCACTCATCTGTAATTTAAGTGAAATGCCTGGTTTGGTGTATACATACTTCTACCCTGAAATGTTTTCTCGACAAGACAGGATTTACGGATGTGGGCTGAGTGCCGTAATATTGCGCATAAAATGCTACGAATAGACGTGTAACGTACAGGAAAAAAGCTCCCACAGCTGATTTTACGTTATGACGCAAATTGGACCGCTCAAATAGAATAGGGCTCATGCTGTCTAACTTGATAGAGCAGCATGGGAAGCCATTGAGGGCAACATTTGACCCCTAGAACTGCATGTTCCTAATAGTGTAGACATCTCTAAGTCACAGCAAGTCTTTTAGATAAATGTTCACCGTATTTTTTTTTTTGTATTTGAAATCACTGTTCTTTTTGCACTGTGCTGAAAAATAGATTTGCTCCTTATAAATGCAGGACAGTAACATATGACACAAAACTATGTGTAATATCTGTACACAACTAGTAATAGGGCTGAGAGTCCATTCGCTTGTGAGACCTCTTCGGTTATTATATTATTCCATGAAGCCTCCATTCATCAGACCTGACAGGGTCTTACCTCACTAGCAATAAACAGTCACCTTAATAAATACAATACAGTGACTGCACCACTTTTCGTAGATGGAGGCCACTGCTTACTGTGTGCACAAATTCTCTCGCATTTGAATTACGGGTTAATTACAGTATACTGACATCACAGCTGAAAACCCAGCCTCCTGACTGTAAGAGAGTTGTGACTGGCTATAGCTCAGAGCTTTCTCCTCCCAATCCTCAGCTTCTAGCAGCCTGAGACTCCTTGGGTAACCCCTTACCTTCCAACCTACTACTGCAAATACTTGCTCATGTTCCTACACAAAGAGGTTTATCAGGCACTTTCGCATTTTAGTTTTAAATGTATGCAGCTCTATAAAATTACAAGTCTTGTCAGTCTTTATATCAATTATTAACACAATTACTATTGTAATGACAAATGCAACCCTTGATTAACAATAATAAATAATTTCTGCATTCTGATGTCTTACAATGAATAATGAGGATTTTGATGTGATAGTCAAATTTTATAAGCTTTCTGCAGTCTTGCAATGAAAGGGTTAATGAAAAGCAGTGCCTTGACACAGTATGAGGAATAAAGCATGTGTTGTCTAATATTTAATGAGCTAATTAGGTTCTGCACCTTGACCTTGAGTGAAAATGTACTGAAGCAGGTCTGCAGTCTGTCAGAAATGGGGTTAATTAATTACACCTTGCACCTTGACCCTGAATACATAATATAAGGATGTCTGCATCCGATCAACGCAATGACCAAATTCTCAGGTTGCTCTAAGCTTAATTAAGCAGGTCAGCATCCTAGTAGTGAATGGGTAAAATCTGTCATAAACTCTAATATAACATTTTAGCACCCCAGTAGTGAATGGATTAAAAGAACTCTGACACCCCAAAATCAAGTCGTTTTTCGTTTATTCTTAAAGAGCATGAAAAACTGGCTATATGTTGTGTTATCTGTTTTTTTCACCCTAAAATGAATTAGTCCTGGAAAATGTCATGCTGTTTTGCTGCATATATATGCAAATTAGCAGCTCATGCATATTCATTTGCTGCTTTGATGTGCTAATTAGGATTACAGTCTGCTTGCCTGTCTCTGTAGTGGCCGAAATATAGATGTTATCTAGCATTTAGACCCCTCTCCCACCCTTATCAAGCAATCTGAGCCGCACATTAGCATAAAGGATCCACAAAAAAATTCAAAAAAAATTTGATGAAAAGAAAAACTTCTAGTACAATGTATAGCCAGTTTTTTAATGCTCTTTAGAATTAAATCAACTTCATGCTGGGGTGACTGAGTCCCTATAATGAGAGCCTGCCCTTTATAAATACTATTAAAACATACCAGCACTCTAGCAGTGAATGGGTTAATGAGAGCCTGCCCTGTGCCTGTATAATAAAACATGTCAGCACCCTGGCAGTGTACTCGTTATTATCTGGTCCCCCTGGCAGTGCACTCATTACTATCTGATGTGCTTGTTGGGGCACTCTGCGCTCTCTGGCAGTGCAAGGGTGGAGGCTGCTGCTCTCAGGATGCTCTAAGCTCTTGACAGAACTGCTGCTCTCCGCTCGCACACGCGGTGGGATGAAGGATCCATCTCTGCAGGGTAAGACTACATTGGGGTACTCTTTACACCCCAAAGCTGATATCATTTCTTCCTCCAGCCCCCAAACCACTATCATTCCTGTGTCATTCCCTTCCTTGCTTCCTCTTCTCCTCCATCTGTTCAGTACGCCTCTCTTTCTCTCTTCACCTTCTGCTGCCTTTTCTCTCTGCCCCCACTTCTTCCCCTCCTTCCATCTTATTGCTTGCCTCTATTCTCTTTTACATTGTCATTGTAACTCCTTTAGCTCTTCTCCTTGTATCTCTCCTCTATAAATATATACTCTGTATTTCCTCTGCAACTTTCTTCTGCGCTTCTTTAGTTGTCCTTCACTGCTCTTAAAATACATTTTTTACATTTTAACAACTAGTGATAAGTGAGGGTCATAATCTTACATTGCCTAATGTCTGTATCATATTACATATAACACATTGATACGCTAAATATATAGATTTCACAGTGCTTAAAGTCTGGGAGTACATTATTTTGAATCTATTTCCTTGGCCATAAAAATGTCAAGATGCATGACTCAGAAGATAAAGATTTTAGGATTGCAAACTAAACATACACAATCTTTTACTGTGGACTTCAAAGCCTGTGTGCTGCCTGCAAATTAGAGCATTTAAAAATATCGCTTTCTAATGCTGGATGTGGCTCGCCTACAAGGAGTCACAGAGTTTAGGTGAGCTCCACTCTATTAGCACAGGCTGCAACTGTGCTTACTTTTTAATTTAATACAGTACAATGCACTATGGTGACATTAGTAAGATGGGACCTGTCCAGTTCCTATATCATTAGATAGAAAAAACATTTGAAATATAGAGAATACCTTTGGCTTAGGTAGGGTTTGATTGTAAGCTTTTAGGCAATAGGAGAGTTTGCTGAGCATCATTTGTACATGATCATTTAATAGTACGAATCCTTGGATATTTTCAAAAAGAAGCTCAATCCTTTCTATCTATCTATCTATCTATCGGTCTGTCTGCCTATCTATCTATCTATCTATCTATCTATCTATCTATCTATCTATCTATCGGTCTGTCTGCCTATCTATCTATCTATCTATCTATCTATCTATCTATCTATCTATCTATCTATCTATCTATCTATCTATCTGTCTGTCTGTCTGTCTGTCTGTCTGTCTGTCTGTCTGTCTGTCTGTCTATCTATCTATTGGTCTGTCTGCCTATCTATCTATCTATCTATCTATCTATCTATCTATCTATCTATCTATCTATCTATCTATCTATCTATCTATCTATCGGTCTGTCTGCCTATCTATCTATCTATCTATCTATCTATCTATCTATCTATCTATCTATCTATCTATCTATCTGTCTGTCTGTCTGTCTCTCTGTCTATCTGTCTGTCTGTCTGTCTGTCTGTCTATCTATCGGTCTGTCTGCCTATCTATCTATCTATCTATCTATCTATCTATCTGTCTGT
Source organism: Discoglossus pictus (assembly GCA_027410445.1). Lineage (NCBI taxonomy): Eukaryota > Metazoa > Chordata > Amphibia > Anura > Alytidae > Discoglossus > Discoglossus pictus. The sequence continues at coordinate 394,087,965 of CM050164.1, forward strand.
CTGTCTGTCTGTCTGTCTGTCTGTCTGTCTGTCTATCTATCTATCTATCTATCTATCTATCTATCTATCTATCTATCTGTCTGTCTGTCTGTCTGTCTGTCTGTCTGTCTGTCTATCTATCTATCTATCTATCTATCTATCTATCTGTCTGTCTGTCTGTCTGTCTGTCTGTCTGCCTATCTATCTATCGGTCTGTCTGCCTATCTATCTGTCTGCCTATCTATCTATCTATCTATCTATCTATCTATCTATCTATCTATCTATCTATCTATCTATCTACCTATCGTCCATTATTGTTAATACTCTTATATAGTATTTTATACACCATGTTCTGAAGTTACCATATACTTATGACAGTTTAAGCAATTTGTTTCCTGAAACTGTAATGATTTATCATCAACTTGCAAAAAAAGGTACCATGTAGTAACATTGGAACTTAAGAAGACCCCATCTCATTAATGAAAAATACTCTCACTTTAGTGAATATAGCCCAATGCCCCTTCTGTTTCCAGTACAAATTCAGCAAGCTCATCATTAACTGTGCAGTAATATATTTTTATACACCCTGAGCCTGTGTTTTATTTTTCTTTCTGCTTTCATGCCATCTTTAAATGTATCCATACTTTCTACATCTTTGTGCGTTTCTTAAACACTATCATATCCTGGTGTCTGCGCCGAGAAAGCAAGGTAATGATCAGAAGGGGTTAATTGAGAGTTATAAATATATTATGATGCAGCAGTATGCTTCATTACTCATTCATTGCTAGGAAAACCTTTCAGAGTAACGTGAGCAGCTAAAACAACCAGTTCCTAAATAGACTGAGAGGGGGTACTATAGAGTAAGAGGTTCAGGAATCAAAGGCTGCAATGGACAGTTTTTTTGTATTTAGGGTTAGAGGCAGAATAGAAGAGAAAATTGGAACTGGGGTAACAGAAAGTATAAGATATACAGAAAGAGCTGTGTGAGCTGGTTTTGGGGATCAGGTCAGGAATAACCAAAATAGAGTGAAAACTGTGTCTTTCTTAGCGTATAAAGCAAGTGAACAGCAGGGTAAGGTTGATATGTGGTGGCAGCGCTGTGATCCTGAATAGCAGTGAGCTGAAAAGGCATGATTGTGGTACAAAGACTGGAAGTGTATTTGAAGTTTCAATACTTGCATAGCAGGTGGCAATGCAAGGCAATAGAGGGATACAATGCACCTCTGTATCCTTTATCCCAACAGCAGCTCACTGGAAGAGTCAATGCCACAGAAAGATACAATATTGAAATCCTGAAGGCTTTCTTCCCCCGCACATAGGAAGCAAGTGCTGAGCTTGTGTTTTATGGAAGGGGGGCCTGATCCTCGTGTTGGTCAATGAGGCCAAGGCGGAAGGATTGCAATCACAAAACATGCCTGGAAACTGAATTCCTGGCAAGTAACACATAGAATGCACTGCACATGAGACGTCCCTGGCAGGGGAGAGAATAACTTTTTCATGTCTGGTATCCGGTTCCACAAGATGCATTTCTTCAAAAACTCTTAATACAAGGCATAGGTTTTACCACTACCAGGCGGTCCCCGGGTTAAGGACGACATACATTCCTGAGAAACTAGATTTGTAACTCGGATCCCTGATGAATAATAATAATGCTATAATGGCTCATATGTGGTAATAATAATAATACTCCTGTATTGTAATAAAAAGTTACCAAAGCTATTGAGATCTTTATTTTAATTCAAACAAAACCTAAAAACAAACTCATACAAAAAGCCTTGCAAGCCTGTTCTTAAGTATGTGTCGTCAGTAAGTTGGGTCATCTGTAACCCAGGGATCACCTGTATTTGCAAAATTAGACTCTTCCATCTGATACAACGGAAACATGGAATATAGACTGAACTCCCTGTCTGTAAATAATGTTTTGTTATTCTACATTGTTTAGTCGTTCAGTCGTGTTTGACTCTACGTGACCCTATGGACCGCAGCACGCCAATCACATCTTGTGTCTGCTTGGCTTTTCCATAAGGTTTTCATGGCAAAGATACTGAGTGGGTTGCCAGTTAATCTCCAGTGGACTGCAGTTTGTCTGACCTCTCTGCTATGACCTGCCCATTTTGGCTGACCCTATATGGTTTAGCTCAAAGCTTCATTAAAGTACACAAGCCCCTTCACCACAACATGGTAGAGATCCAGGAGAGGTTATGCTACATATACTTCTATAAATACTACCAAGCTACTAAAATAAATTATTTCCTATATTTGTTTATCGTTTGCATTAGCCATTGACGTAGTTTTGCACACTCAAAACATGTGATGTCTTTAGCATGCAGTGATTTGGATTTTTGTTTGTTATATTAAAATAATATTTTACATATCAATATAAATAGGTAAGATAAAATATATAAAACTGATGAACCAGATGGATTTTCTGTCGTCTAAGGAGTGCAGTGTACTTATAGAGATACATTATACCCGTGGAAAATACTTCCAGATGTACAAATTTTAGGCATTCAGGATTATTTCATGTCTCTTCATTACTATTACACTTACTATATTACTATTACACTTTATTTATAAAGCAGCAACTTTTTCTGTAGCTCTATTTGTTCAGTATCATCTGCATATAGATGATACTGAAATCCAAAAGATTGTATTAGGGTACTGAGGGAGAATGTATAGATGGAGAAGATGAGTGGGCCCAAGACTGACCCTTGGGGTACGCCAACAGTCAGAGGGACAGGCAAAGAAGAGGTGCCATAGAAGGAGATACTAAATGTTCGATTTTCTAGATAAGATGTGAATCAAGAGAGTTCTGTTTAACAGATGCCAAGAGAGTGGATAATATGGATTAGAAGAGGGTGGTCAACAGCATCTATCTACTTACCTTTTTAAACAAGTTCCATAAAAGCAACAGAACATATCCTACTACAGACTGCTCTCCACACACAGCTAATTGCAGTCTGAATAGTGGCCAGCATTAGTCACCCAGGGTTAGTTACTCCACTTGATAGTAGTAGGAAAATCATAGAGTAAGTATGAATTTATGATTAAGGACTAGAAGCTGTGAAATACTATTACCTGTGTGCTTCAGGTAACAATATTGCAGGGTGAGTTCTGGCACCATTAAGGCAACATTTCTGAATAACACTAGATTATTAAATGTATATACATAGCAAACACCTTCCCCCTTGTGTATACACATCTGAGGAATTTCCCTGCCATGCACAGGTTATGTATTATTATGTATATGCACAGGTGGGAACATTTTACTGCACATCAGAGACATGGCATTGTGCAAGGATCTGCTCCAGATTGAAGTGTTTAGAATTTTGACATTTTAGTTAAGCTAACAGAAGGGAGAGGAGTCAAATCTTCACACATTTTATGTATGAGAGTCTTGGGTCCATTACATTAATACCGTATTGGTCCGAATATAAGCCGCACCCGCATATAAGCCGCACCCGTAAAGTTCAAGGGGAAAAAATAGAAAAAAGATAGTACTCAAATATAAGCCGCACCCGTAAATTTGGAGAGAAAAAGACTCTCAAAGTGATCAGCCATTGCAAGACACAGGCTTTTTAATTAGCACTGTAACTTTTTTTGCAGGTTACAGGCTTTACAGGACGTTAGAATCACTAAAACCGTTAATCGATATTCAAAACCACAGTCTAAAGCATGAAATCGGCACCCTTAACTCGCAATCGCGCAAATCGGCAGTAATTTTGTGTTCGCGAATAGAAATCGCACACGTAACAAGCAAAGTTCGCAAATCGGCAATGTTTTTTTTTACGGTCGCGAATATAAGCCACACCCGTAACTCGCAAGCTCAAAAATCGGAAAAAAGGTGCAGCTTATATTCGAACCAATACGGTATCTTAAAAACTTTGAGCCCGATTCAATTACAGGCCACCATCTCGCAGTATACAGGCCGTATGTCTGCAGGCGTGCTGTGGGCTTGAACTCTGCTACAATTCCGGTGCTATTCTGTTGAACAAGCCCGCAAGTTACGGGCTGAACGCCGAAGACGCAAACCATGCACTTGTGCGTAGCAGTTCAGGGCAGGAACATGATCAATTAAGCAAGGCCGTAACCACCCATTTCGAAACAGCCAATAGAAAATGAGACGGCCATCATTATAGCAGTAAACATGGAGGTTACATAACAATAAATTAGGTTTCGGGGTCCGATATGCGATGGGACTCGTAAAATTGCAAAATAGAAAATAATAAAAATTAATGCCAATGCTGTTCTAGTCCATGTGGATGGCCTGACTCATCGATTCCCACGATCAATTAACTATTTGCCAGCTGACTGTTGTGCAATTAATTCTAATGTCTTTCATCGCTTTCCCCATCATTTACAGTGCAGTAATGATTTTTTTATTTGCATTTACAGTGCTATGGACAGGAGTTAAACCCCCTTGCGAGTAATCTCTAGTACTCATAGGATTTTCTCCTACATTTGCCATTTATGGGTGTGAAAACATTTGTGGTCTTGGAGAATTGTAGCAAGTGAATAGTGATTTGCGATTTTAGCGCTCAGAAGTGAAAGATCAAAGGCTTCAGGAGGCTGTAAGTTCCGGATTTAACAACGGCAATGATTTCAAGCCCATAACCCGTAAACCATTTGGAGCCCGCAAAAAGACGGACTATAGTAACTTACGATTGCTCAATTGAATCGAGCTCTTTTTATCTATTGTAATTATATCTATTTAATGTTTATCTTTAATGGAAAATATACTATAACATTTACTTCTAATTTTCAAGTATGTTTATGTATAACAAAATTGGAGGGTATTGAATATCAGAATAACATGATGCATAGGTTGAAAAACATTTTAGAAATGGAAATATATTAATGTAGTTGTCATAAAATTAATTCTGTCCAATACAAACATGTATATCCCACACAAACTATTATTATTATTATTAATAATAACAACCCAAAAAAAGACATTTTACTTAAACATGTTTTTATTTTTTATTTTATTTTTTACAATATACACTTTTTTTACCTTTATACATCCCTAAGCTACAAAAAGGAAATTTGAAGGCATTTACATGGGTGCTGTAATTAGGGTTCCCTGGTGGTCGGTGCTTTCAACGATGCAATCTGGTTTCAACTCCAGTCAGGGAACCAAGAGATCCCACCACTATGAAACAGGGCAGGGTTGGACCTAGGCAGTACCTGGATGGAAGACGACCTAGGAATACCAGGAGCTGTATGCTGTGGCCCACTGGAGAAGGAACGGGCAAACCACTCCAATATCTCTGCCATGAATACCAAGTGGATCAGCATGACCATGGACATAAAGATGTCCTGGTGTGTTACAGTACATGAGGTCACGGAGAGTCAGAAACTAATGAATAATGAATTTATAAACATTTCAACATGTGATCACTAGCAACTCAGTAGTACGGCAATTACTGCCTCCAAACTCTCCTAGGGGTGGTATATAAAATTATTTCCGTACTCTGAATTTGTGATTTTTTTAGTCCCAAGTAATAACAAAATTTAATAGGTAAATATATTTACATAAATTTGGCAATTAGTCAATCAATTCATACAGAAATTGGGAAGCAAATTGATAATTTAGAATAATCACATTATTTCCTTGTTCAGTTTAAGGTCGTCATTGTGCTAGATTAATCTGCAGTGTGCACTTCATAAACTCTATTAATTAACTACTTCCAAGTCTAGGGCATCTGAAGTTTGATACTACCAGTCTAGGGGATTCTTACACTCGTGACAATACTCAGAAAATGTTGGCAAAAGCATCAAATCTCCCTCTCCAGTTTCCAAATTGCACCTCTAGTATAGCATCTGGCATATGCCTCTATACCGCCCAAAGCAGAATCCGAGGCGCTGATGCCAGTGAGCTGCAGGAGGATTAGATTAATGGGCAGTGGTGCTCAGTACGGATTAGCCAGAGGGAATAATCCAACCACTAGCATTAAATCCATAAACCAGCTTTAGCCTTTCACTGAAATCACTCACTAATAGTGGAGCACTTTGGTTTATTCTATGCTCAATGTTGAGACAAAAATAAGGTTTTATACGTCATGTGCCCATTCACCAAACAGTCCTTTATTGTGCATCAGTCTAACACTAGACTCCATTCAATGTATTGTTTCTGTGTAAATAATCTGGGACCTTCAATGTTAAGCATGATACCTTCTGTCAATTAGTATGCGACAACGAGTTTATGCTAAACCACAGGTTTCTAAAATTGACTTTTGCTTTTACTGCTCCAGGCTTTGTAGGGGGATGCCTTACAGCAACGCCGAGCTAATGATCCAGTGGCTGGGCCCAAAAACTTTATGCTAAGACTATCTCATGCTAGTTCATAACTGACCAGTATTTGCTCCACCCTCCAATAGCCAGCTAGTCACTGTTTAACCTATGGTACATGTACAACATGTATTTTTTCTCCTCCCTGCGGACTGATATTTCTACACTTATACAATGTGGTCTGTAAGAAGCGTCCATATGTCATTAAAATATAAATGGATAGAAACTGATTAGGGAGGGAGATTCATCTATTTGGTGTATGTATATATACATATATACGGTAATAAATATTACATTTTATCACAAATGAACATCTAAAATAAGTTACAATGTTATTTCCAGCTCAGAATTCCGTGAAATACAGTTATTGCACTGCATTCTGGGAACCTTGGCAGGGACATGCATTTGAAACAAACCACAAAGGTTTCACTCATTAATCCTGCTGTATTAAACCGTTTTAAGCATATAATAGGATGGATTATGAAGGAGTTAGGAGACCTACTCACAAGGGTTCAACTGAAGATACATAATTCATAAAAGTATTTATACCTATTTCTATTAATTTGAAATGACCATTAAATTAGCACTTCTGTTTATACCACTACACTTTTATTTTATTGCTGGATTTTTTTAATTTTTCTGCCTTAAATGATGATGACCTAAAATTCCCATGTAATGCCTGTTCTTTCCTGAGATGTGAGAGCTTACATGCTGCATTATGACTAACTCCACAATATATTATCCTTATCTAGCTTTGAAGTCCACTGAGGTGAAAGCCCTTCAATCCTTTATATTTGTATTTTTTTTATTTTTTTTTAGCTGTATTAAGATTCCAAATTTCCCCATTGCTAAAAATACAATTCATATTATTCTGCAGCTCTGTGGACCTTTAAAACGAAATCACTTGTAAGTTTATATTGTAATGCATGATATACTTTTCAGTTCATGCTCCTGTAATTCAAGCCATATGTACCCTTCAAAGTTTCTCACAATCGTTCAGCTTTAATAACAGTATTTTTTAAATTTGGTTATAGCTAGGCAATTTTAGAATATGTTTGCATCATGTAAAACATCTCTGAGAATAATACTGGAGGTCACGGCAAGTCCCAAGTGGATATCTCCATAACTGCTCTACTTTGCTCATTTGTAATTCAGGAAACTAGACTGCCATTACTACTCACCTTTAAATAAAGACATGGACATTCTGGGGCCATGTGTGATACTTTCACTGCGAGAGTACTGCAAGACACTGGCATTAAATGAGTTAAACCATATGAGCACAGTTTAAAAAAACTGATTTATACAGAAATCTTTTTTAGATATTGCACCATTGGTATGTTTTATTGCACAAGTATACTTGATTTATCTGCAGTTTGTCATCCACTTTTAAAAAATACATTGAGCAAATTAACTGGCTTTTTAACACTTTCAGATTTGATACAGAATGTTCTCTTTTTAACCAAAAACGAGTGTGGCTATAAGCACAGTGCGTCCTATTGGTACTTTGCAAGCAGTAGCAGTGCAAGATTTGGTTTATCCTTGCCCGTTAGGCTGTGTTGTGCGAGTTCATGGATGAGAGATGAGGGTGGATTCCCCCAGGGGAAGGGTGGGAGAATCAAACATTCACTTCAAGTTGTTAAATTAAACATTCTTGTTGCGTGAGCTTTCCTTAAACACTACCCCAGCAACCAACCTCCTACTAGAACAGAACATAACCCCCTGCACTGCAAGCCAGGCTATTCAAACCCCACAACCTCCGTTAAGCTGAGCACCTGCGTCCAGTTTATAGTGATCAACTTACATACTTCTGGCTGCTTCAGCATCACTTGGATTCTTTTCAGATTTTTAAAAAACTATCCATTTGGGACACAATCATTTGCGGAAGTCTAAATCTAATTATGATGACTAGTGCCTTGTCTTCAATGGTGTGAGTTGCTCACCGCCGCGTTTAACTGAGCCTTGAATGCTTTATCTTTACAGATGGACCCTGTACAGAAAGCCGTGATGAGTACTAACTTTGGGATGCCAATTATCAAAACAAGGCGACCGGTGATCTCCTGCAATGTGTGTCAGATCCGCTTCAACTCTGACGTAAGTGCTTACTCACCTCTATTTATTATTATTATTATCTTTATTTATATCGCACCAACATATTCCGTAGCGCTGTACAGGGGTTTAGTACATGGCAAAAAACAAACTTAACACCTTATAAAGAATGGAGGGCCCTGTTTTTGAGCATATAATCAAATGTACATAGTGCTTGTTTCCAAGACACGGACACTCAATTGAAAACTCGCAAACTTACAATCTAAGGGTTTAGGTGTGATACAAGAGGGTGACAAATACAAAATGGCAACATGAATGCAGTTTGTTTAGTCAATTGGAGGGGTCTGTGTGTTGTACTGTAGAGTGTGGGTGGGAGTGTTTTTAAGCTGTGGAGTGCGCAGTTGTAATTATAAAGGCTGAAGGTGATAAGATTTTTTAAATAAGTGTGTTTTTAGTAATTTTTTAAAGAGTTTAAGGCAGGAAGATAATCTAATGGAGCGAGGCAAGGAGTTCCAAATAGTAGGGGCAGCACGAGAAAAGTCTTGAAGACGGGATTGAGAGGAGGTGATGAGAGAGGCAGAAAGAAGAAGGTCGTTAGCAGAACGAAGGGGGCGGTTGGGAGAGTATTTTGAAACAAGAGCAGAGATATGAGGGGGTGCACTGTTGTTGAGGGCTTTATGTGTTAGGGTCATGATTTTAAATGTGATTCGGGAAGCTATGGGAAGCCAGTAGAGTGATTGACAGAGAGGAGCTGTAGACACTGAGCGTTTGGTATTGAAGATTAGTCTAGCGGACTAGTGTTTATAGGCTGGGGGGATAAATATTGAATATTTATGAGCATTGTGGATGTTATAGAACTCTGAACAGATATTTCAAGAGCCCTTCATTATACTTGAGAAAATTATTTAGGAGCCAGAAGCACATATTTTAGGTGCCTGGCTTCCTCCCCTGTTTTTTAGGCTCCCAGTTCCTAATGAAGGACATCAGATGAACAATCAAAACTTAATTTAGTCTTGAGAATATCTTCATGGAGTTAATTTTAATGATAAATAAAGGGTCATTTTACCATTGTGTTCTTGCCAAGAGATTTATAAGAGATGCTTTGCTCCGTGATTGGTTGCTCCAGCAATGAAAGGTCAGTGTAAACAGGACATTCAACAGACATTAATTCTCCCTGAAAGACCCATATCTCTATCTGATTGCTGTTATTTTAATCCATCTCTGCCAGCTCTAGTTAACTGTCCTGCTTTTGGAACAGCTGTCTTTAACAGCTGGCTCGCTTCAAATGATATTTCAGTTCCACGCACCCAGCTGAGGAGGGGGTAAGCGAAGTGGGAGGGGGAGCCCCAGGGAGTGCTTACTGTTTATTTCCCATCCGCAGCTGCAGACCCTGACCGAGGACAAAAATCCAGAGAAACCTGACCAATATTTATACAGAAAAGCAATAGATGTGTTGCTATTTGCATCTGTTGCTTTGCTATAAACCTTCTTATCATATTGCATGCTTAGAATACATTAGTGGCATCTTGCATAGTTTTAGGCATATTAAGATTGTTGTACATCCCCAAAACTATCACTCTTCATTTTCCTTTAAAAATGCAAAAGCATTGCTATTTCACCTCCAAAATATAATTAGTCTACAATTTTTTGCAGTAACTTTCCATTTCAGAGAGATGTGCTTGATAACAGTATAAGTGGAAAAAAGACATTAAAATGGAATTTGTGATGAATTTCATCCTAAATAAATATTCAACCCATTTAAGAGAAATCGTAGCTCAGGCATCTGTAGAGAGGCCCCTATCAAAATGTTTATCTATTAACTTCTGAATCCAAATACGCCTTTCCCAATAAGGAAGCATGCATAGTATTAGCTTTTGGAGGTTTTATCTGCTTTTGCCCCCATACTTTTGAGGTATTTCAGGCATTCTTTTGATACCTTAAAAGGTACTCAGTTATGGTAATATAAGAAAGGAATAGTAATTAAAAAATAAACAATTTGTTGTATTGAACGTTTCTTACAAAAAATGGAAAGATCTACCTGAAATTATCATCTTTAGCTGTATGATATTGTGCATTAGGGGCAGCCATTTTCCCCAGTGGTCTGATTTCTTTGGCCTCTGTGGACTGTCTTGAGGGCAAGAACATTTACATATTGGTGTTGCTGGCACAGCAGGCCCCATTTGCACGGTATAATATTCCTGTAACCCCAACCTCGTCATCTCACACCCAGCATTCAACACACATTGGAGGCTTGAAAGACTGCTGCAGGGGCCCGGTACAGCACCATGCCAACAGTTCTGCCACACCCTTAAAGGGACATGTATTTACATTTTTGGATTGCCTGTCTATTAAAAATAAGCATGACAGAATCCCTTTAAGGGAACACTATAGTTTAGGAAAACCTCCACGTTTGTGTAAATCATTTAACACATTGACTAGGTCATCAGCTGAGAAAGTCATGAGCATAAAAACATTTTAAAATTAAATCTTAATTTTAGCATAATCTGATAGGAAGTTGACATGACAGTAATCTTTCTTACTGAGGATGTGAGTGGGAGAATATGGAGGACATGCAAGTTTACTTGCGACCACATGCTACCCACCATGTATGATGGTAGTTGTATCTTTTATTCTTGTGGTAGTGTGCCTTATATTTATGTTACCTGGTGTTTTGTTTTTATATGAGCACATCTTACACAGTGTACTATCCCTCTCCTTTGGCTTTTTGTTTATTTAAGATAAGTTGTGTGGAACCATAATGTGATACCGAAGACAGTATGACATATGATCACTTTATTTTAATAAACGCTTGATATAGAATGAAGAAAACCAAGTGAATGGTGTATACATGCTTTGCAGGGTGTGCTCCCAGATATAAGGTCTAAGAAAAAATAGAATGTTATATATTTTTATAAATAGCCACAAAATAGTTTAGTGAAATTTCTTCACTTCTAAACGAATATATGTTCTGAAATACATGTACTTAAATAGCAAGCTGAACTTTTCTGGTTCTTTACTACAAAACAACCATTATGTGTTAATTAGCATTCTTGTAGTTATTGGAATATCTCATAGTTTCATCATTACTGAGCAATTCAGACTAAACTAGATAGAGTTATGTTGCTTTTTATATTGAGCAAGACGTCTCCTTCCGGATGGATTGCTTCTTGTGGAAGAAGAACACAAGATGTGTTCCAGACAATACATGGCTTTATCCACTAAGGAAGTGCTGTCCAGCTGGTGTACTGACTGCTTGGGAAAATGCTGTCACAAACCTAATATTATTAATATAAAGCATTTATGACATTTGATCACTTGGAACATCATTTCATATAAAATATATAAATATATAAATTTAGATATTCATATATAATTTTTTTTAATTATTTTGAATCTACTGACCAAATAAAATCGGAGTAGGTCCCCAAATAATGATATGAGAACACGTTAAATTCTATGCCTCTTTTTCAAGTGGGGTGGGTGATTTGGGGTGGGGGGATCACTTCTTAGTTTGGTGAATAGGCTCTGCAGAAAAACAGGTACCAGCAAAGTATTAACTTCCTTATCACTATAGCAAATATGAATTCAGTTGAATTGATTGTGCTATTGGTGGGAGATATGAAGGATGAATGGCTATACAACATGTATATTTATTTATTTATATATGTATGTGAGCTAGAGCCGGACCACACATGGGATTTGTTTCTGCTTAGAGACTAGTAAACTGCCTTGGCCAATGCATGAACAAAACATGAGTAGGAGTTGCTGGCAAGAGCTTGTTTTAGATAAATATAGGTCATCTATCTCCAGCCTTATCAGCATCACTAATCTTCCAGAAGAGCTTGCAGCCCTGTTATATTTCAAATGTAATTAATAGGCATAAATATGCATTAAAGTCTATACGTACATAAACTAACACAGATGTGTATTTTGTGTCACTGTTTCCATTCAAACCATTTCTAGAAAGAAAGGCAAGAAATGTACACACAAATAAGCAATAACCATACCCATTTTACACGCCATGATCTGCAAAAAAAGATGTAAATAGATAAACATTCAAGGCTTAAATGAGATACATTTCCATTACAACACCATTTTTTTTTTTATCCAAGGGAAGCCTAGCTGTATTTATATAAACCATTGCCTAACTCCTAAATTCATTTTTATTTTGGAAGTTTTACAGTCTGTCATTATATATGACTCTACTTAACCCCTTATTTTAATGACTTGATAGCATTCCTTGCTACACCAGCTCTTCTGCTTAGAAGAGTACTGGTACCGGATAACTTAACGTCTATGAAGTTTGTGAAGTATGTAACAAACTAACAACAATGGCAGCTGTGTAAGCCAAGAGCAACAATCACTTTTAAAAGACTCTTTCAGTGACATATTGTCTTCGTGACTCCAATCCTTCCTGTTAAGTATTTGATATTGATAAGGAAACGCAGATGCTGCACTTTGGAGAAGGTGGTGTCATGTGCTACAGGGGAACTCACACACAAACAAGGTCACAAATTCACCTTCCCGCTCTGCTTAATAGAAAAAATGGCTCACTATTCAGGATAGCAGGTCCCACTAAAGTGGCTAAATGTGGTGCTAAAAGTAAGGTTTTCTCTATAGATGCTTCTATGTTCATGACTAATGAAATGCCTACTACAGTCCTGGTTACAACAGTATACCATACCATTTATTCCATTCCATTATAATGGAAATCAGTGGCCCAGTGTAAAGGTGTAATTTAACACACTATTTGTATTATAATAACACTGACATAAAACATTATTTGGATCTTTCCTATTGGGTGGTCTCTTGCACTAGGTGGCACAGCCAAGATGTGAGTGAATTTATTGTCAGTGTACAAGTACACTAACCCCTAACTGTAACCCACCTAACCCTAACCTCTAAGAAATTCATTGAAAAAGCATCCAGGCCAACTAGTGGCTAATGCCCGTCACTGCATACGGCCAGCCAACAGAAAAGGTCCCATTTTATTTATTAAAGGTCATTAAAGGTGAAGCAATTGTACATTATAACTAGTTTTAGATAAACATTATGTCTTATTTGCTTATTATCGTGCTATGTAAACATTTAGGCGCATATTATTCACTCATATACACCAGAATGCAACGTCAGAGGGAGCAAGATTAGATTGAGTTAAAAAACGTGTCTTCACAATGAAATTGTTGTGGCAGCCAAATAGTTTGGCCATCTATATCATGCTGATTTAGATAAATCAATTAATCAGGGAATCCAAAATCAAATTCCATTTAAATCTATTGAGATTCCTGTAGGCTAAAACTATTGATGTATCGCCACCAATGGGATGTAGGTGAAAGGCTGTATGTGGCTTGCATAATAATAAGGACAAGTAAGATTCACATTTATCAATATTCTGACAATAAACTAAAATCATATAATTTTCTTTGTGTAAATGATATGATGGGTATTTGTAGATTATGTAAAAGCACAAGTTGAAAACTGTTGATTTCTCCTAAACTGAAATGATTTATGCATGGCCTACATAGACACACAATCACTAATTAATTTATTACTAAAAATAATCTTACACCTCAATGCACACATTGCTGCTATTTTAGTCAGAGGTGTGAATGAATATGAGCCTACCTGCCATGCAACCTTTGGGCTTTTTCATATAGGAACAACCAGGCAGCCACGTCATAAAAGAGCGCTGTGTGTACTCCTAACAGACAATGCAATAGATAGATAGATAGATAGATAGATAGATAGATAGATAGATAGATAGATAGATATACATTATGACAAAAAAGTTGAGGGGTCCTGTCTGTTTTAGTTACTTACTCTGTCATACAAAATACCTTACTGAAAGGATCCTACTTTGCGAGAAAGACTGGAGAGATATGAGGTGATTTATAAGGTGTCAAGATTTTAAGTCCCAATTTAATATAAATGTATTTACTCGTACGAAAATCTGACTGCAGGAAAAGTAAAGATAAAATCTGCAATTATAAGATTTACAGATGAGGCTGAGCATGGTAAGTGTTTTAATCACACCAAAATGCTTCTCCATATGATCTCTATTAATAAAGTTTACTTGCATAGCAGGGTCTCTTTCAATTAATTAGGTCCTTTGTGTGACTCCAACTTCCTAATTTCTCACCTCCCCAATCTGCTATTTATGAATATATTACAGACAAACACAGCATCACTACATAATAGACAAATTCTGGCACAAAAAAGGGCAATGCAGGCTTTTTGTCATATCACCATGTTCTTGTCTCTATCTAACTATACATATTTAGGTTATATTATATAACCAGCTTGAGCCAATAAAATACGTTGTATTTACTATACACTGATAAAGAATCGCTTTAGGTAATTCATACTCTATACACTAGTAACGAATCATGTAATGGACACTAAGGTGTCAATTTGACTATCTTGTGTTTTCAAAATGTATTTTTTCCCCTCGCATGATAAATGAACAATATGCTATGAAGTTTTGAAAATGTAAATTGACAATAATGTCGTAAGCTATCATATATTTAAAAGAGCAAGAAAAAAAAGTATAAAACTGAGTGCTGCATGGGTTAAAATATATTTACTCACCATACAAACTGCTTATGGAACAAAGTCAAGAACTTATTGCAAGTTTATGTTTTATGTATCTTGTTCAGCTAGTACAGGGAGTAACTGACTCATCCTGAGTTAGCTGCATAAATCAACTAGTGCAATGCTAACACTTACTAAATTTTGAGTAATTTAGAAGATCCTGGTTTCCAAAGCAGCCTCCTAGAAAATCATGGCCCTCGTTCAGTACACAGAGTCCAATTTCCCCTCCTATAAAATTGCCAAAGCATTCTAGCTTGCCCCCACAAAAAACTCCACTAACTGTTTAGTCTTCTCTCCCCAAATTAACTACCACCTCTCTCCTCCACTGTCTCTTGCCATTCTATGCATCCATGAAAACAATTTATGTGGTTCTCTGAAGACTCATATATTGCCTGGCCACTGGTTTAAATATGTTACTGGCCACTGGTTTAAAACCTGCATGGAACATGGAATTTATCAATGCTGATCTACATCAAACCGTGAACATAAAACCAAGTTTTTTAACTTTTCAAATTCATGTATATTTCACAATTTTATAAGAGCTTTTATATAAACCAAAAAGCCAGAAATCACAAGCACACTCAAGTGATATAACAATGTTACAATAAACATGTCCACCTATTCATTTACGTTGTTCAGACATTCTAACCTCAAAGGGAAATATGTAAAAATGACTACTGCAGTGAAGACAGTATATAAGCATTCAGAGGGAGATTATAATTTATAGTATCTGTTAACTACAGATTTTAGTGCTTAAAAACTAGCACAGGAATATTTAAAACAGGTATAACACAGTGAAAAGAGCTTTAAAAATTACACATTTTCTACTTGATTTGTACTGCTCTACATACTGGCTCTATAACTGCAGAGTCCCATTTGTGAAGTATTAGCTCCTCCCTTGTCATGCCCTATTAATGCATACATAGTGGGAAGATTCCTTGACATAAATAGTTTTATTATCATCCTTTTAAATACATAACTGACTAAACAATTCACAATTTTAAAATTAATAACACATTTTAAATTTCAAGATCATTTATTTTCATACAGAAAAATACTTTTGCAATGCTTTAAACATGCTATTTTCTGTATTTACACCACTTTTAGAAAATTTGCCAGATGAGCTCCCACTTGTCAAGAACACCCGTATTTTGAAACCGGTGCAGTGCCAGTATTTTATTAGTTTTTGACATCTAAATGTAATAGATAATAGCCAGCTTCCAATACACTGCGGGGATCAATAGAAACATAGCAACAGCATGTTAAGGTATAAAATATTCATCCCATTTCAGACCCAGAGCTAAATTTATCCTTATTCGCAAGTCAGTTTTTCCTTCCAAAATAATGAGGTATTTCCATTTATAAATGTAGCCCTTGCTTGTGTGCTCCTGCAAGAGCACTGGAAAACTTGTTTTAATTACCTCCCACATTAACTCAGCATTTCACACTAAAGTAAATGAGCTGTTGTGTGAAGTAAAGCAGCATCACTATACATTACTTAGACTTACAGTTCAAAAATAATAAAAAAATCTCTAGTTTTATTAAAGGGTAGTTTCAGTGTGAAGCAACATGTTTAAAACACACATGTGAGCCCCTGTCAGTAGTATTATATGAACCAATCTCTGGTCCTAGTTGAGGAACATGGGAAAGTTGATCAGCCCTGCCAGCAAGTGAGGCAGCTAAGACTAGGTGTATATATTGTCTCTTTGAAGGAAATAAAATAGTATTAGGTCTTTTGCTACACTACAAGAATTAAAATGGATTGCAAGCTTAGAGGATAATCAGTATTAAATAAAACTTGAATATTGGGACTCCATTCAAATGTAACAGCCAGGGTCTTCTCCACACACTTTTGCGCCAACTTTAGCCTGTCCCATGATACATCAACTAATAAATTATTTATTTGCTCTATATCAAACGTGGAACAAGTTCTGGGCAACAATCATCATTCCTTTCTTATTTAAGTTCCTCCCTTTATCTTTTTTTTTTCATATCTTAATCATTACCTTCTTCTTTCTACAACTCTTGTCACCTCCTCTCACTCCCGCCTCCAGGACATTTCTCGTGCTGCCCCTAGTCTCTGGAACTCCTTGCCTCGCTCCACCAGATTATCCTCTTGCCTCAAAATATTTAAAACCTCACTGAAAATGCATCTCTTTAAAGAAGCGTATCACCTTCCACCCTAACACACTTATCACCTCACTCTCCCTCTTTTACCACTCTCTATACCTTAGATTGTGAGTCTGCTAGTTTCTATCCTAAGTACCTTGGGAATTCACCATGGACATTGAATTCCTAGCTCAAAGACAGGGCCCTCCTTCCTTTGCTAAATGTTAATCTGTATTTATCATTGTCTGAACCTAATTTACGTACAGTGCTACAGAATATATTGGCGCGTTATAAATAAACCATAATAATAATAATTACCCCTTTTGTTTGATATACCTAATATCCTACTTCCCCTTCTGGATCCCTACCTTGTCGTGGTGAAGGGACTTGTGTACTTCAATGATCTTGTGAACTATACCAAGTAGGGTCAATCAAGATGGGAAGGTCACAGCAGAGAGGTCAATCAAATCGCTGTCCACTGGAGAAGAAACTGGCAACACACTCCAGTATCTTTGCCATGATAATCTTATGGATAAGCAGGGCCTAAGACATATTGATAGATGTGTCTTGAGTTCCATGCTCCATAGGGTCACAAGAGTTAGACGCAACTGAACAACAACAATAAATATCCCCCTTACTAAATGTAATGTCCATCTCATCCTCCCTCCCCTCTCATTTGGTCCCCATCACACTTCTCATTCCATCCCACCTTATTACCCATCTCATAACCTTCACAAATACTTATTAAACTATGTAATTTAATCTTCACCAGATCTGTGATAAGGAACACAATGAGGCTAAGAAGTGTAGTAGAAGAATTGGTACAATGAACAGCTTCCAGACATCTTACTGATTAAATGCAAAGGCAAAGTGTTGTATTGCCCATGGACATCGATCACTTTACATCACTAGTGCTGAATAAAATACTCCTCATTTTCATGCGCATTCTCATTAAAAAGCTGCGCCATTCTCAAAAATACATCTAATACAGACCATTCTATAGCAAATAAACCAGAAATTCTAATTCATTAGAAATAAATCAAACACACTTTTTAATATTAAATGAAGACCCTGATGAGCATAATATACTGCAATATACAATAATTCATGGAAAAAATTCTACATTTCATGCTATTTTGCTTTAGCAATTTGTTCCACCCATGGATATAAGGTGCTAAAGAGTTGGACCAACATCACATAGTAAATGATATAATCCTTGATTTGTAACCAATCCCGTGATCTTATGTTGATTTGATTGCAAACACATTTACATATGGAAACTATGAAGTATAATTATAATTTGGGCAAAAGTAAGATAGCTAGCAATCAGCAAATGTCTCCAACCCTTTGTGGTACTTCACTGCCGGCCTTTTTGGCTGTGAGGTGGTTGACAGATTCCCCTCTGCCCCATGAGACTGCTGGTGTGTTGTGGGTAAGATCGGCCAAGAATTTCTCAGAGGCGACTTCCTGTTAATCCCCAGTTATCTAAATACTGTACTAAGGCGGTGTGGGGAGAAACTGAGCGTATGTCGACTTAATGGCAGCCAAAAGGGAGAGACTGCACACTTTCCTTCTGCTGTTCCTTTTTGCATTTTATATCTGTATTCTTCTCTGTTTAATTCACTCACAATCTGCCCTCCCCTTTATCTGTCTGTGTTTTTTGTTATCCTTCTTCCTTTTGTTTATATCTGCATATTCTTCTCACTGTTTAACTCCTTGGTTGCTATTTTGTCCACCTAGCTCCTAAATTTCATTGTTTTCTATATCTGCCTCTCTGTCTCACTTAAAATAAAACGATAGAGGTCAAAAATTTGTAAAAAGTCATTATTTTCTTTAACTGTTTATACAATCCAATTGTCGTTTGTGTAGCGTAAATTCTTGATGATCCCTATCCCTAATTAATTATAGAAGCTACGCATTGTAAAACCATTCCCAAAGCCTCAACCGTGAATATACCTCACTAAACTGAATGGTAATGGCTCTTCCTGTTATCGATTTTCTACTAATATTAAAAGGCTAGAACGTTCTTACACAATAACTATTACTTTTAAGTCTCATACTATGTTTAGATTAATGTAAATCTCATACTTTTAGTGCCAAGGAGTCATGTTATCAATATAGTAGTGAATGAGAACATTCTCCTGGAATGCAGCTATGGTATACATCACAGCCCTGCAGGATAGGGCAGGGTACCGAGCCAAAAATGACATGATCTGATTTTGGCCCAGTGTACAAACTCTTTCAACACCTTTCCAAAGCCAGCATCTGATCTGCTGTTGAAGTCAAATAATATTTCATTTTATTTATATATCAGATAACCACATTTATTTAGTTTTTTCTTTGTATGTATACATGCATGTAAATGCTTCTATATTTATAAATGCAAATACACACAGTAAATTGTTGTTTAATGTTGCATAATTCATGTGTGGGAGTAACGTCTCGAGTTGCGTGCAAGAGGTTAGTAATGATGAAACAGTTTATCTAAAAACGTTAAAATATAGATCCAAGAACCAAAGGGCCCACAGAGTCTACCTATTCCATCTGTGTAAAACTAAAAATGATAAGTATGGCCATTTGCTTATCTTAAGCATGCTTGAATTATTTTACTGTATTTGTGCCACCACTGGACGGCTGTTGCTCTTAATCGCTATAATTTCTGTAAAGTAATTTACCACATTTCCCTTAATTCTTGTATGTTTCCAATTTCAATTAGTGACCACTTCTTTCATTCTTATTTTCCTGAAATATACTCCCTTCCTGAATTGTATTAACTTGTATGTAAATATGGGTTCTCTCATGTCTCCATGCCCGTCAAAAATGACGGCAATAAAAACTAAAGCCTGGTAATGCTGTTTGCCACACAATGTAAGCCTCTCCCCCTCTACTTTACTGGCCTTGTGATGAGCGCCTTTGGCGCTCATCACAGGCCTTGCAATGAGCCCCTTTGGAGCTCATTGCGAGTCTCTCCCTCTGTCTACTTCCTCCCTCGTGTCTTATTTCCCCCCTCCTCTCCCTCCCTTGTGTCTCCTTCCACCTCGTCTACCTCCTTTGTATCTCCTGCCCCCCTGTGTTTTTACCTCCCTCTCCCTCCCATGTCTCTAAACCCCTCCCCTGTGTCTCTTTCCCCCTTCTCCCTCCCATGCATCTCTTCCCCCCCCTGTGTCTCCCCCAACCCTCCCCTGTGTCTGTTCCCCCCTGGCCTGTGTCTCTTTCCCCCTCCCCTGTGTCTGTTACGGCCTTTCTTGTGTCTCCATTTTCCTCTCTTGTGTATCTTCCCCCCTGCACTCTCTCCCCTGTGTCTCTTCCCCCTCCTCTCACTCCCCTGTGTCTCTCCCCCCTCCTCTTTCTGTGCCTCTTCCTCCCTGTCTCTTCCCCCTCACCCTCTGTGTCTCTCCCCACTCTGTGTCTTCCACCCTCTCCCTCTGTGCCTCTTCCCCCCTCTCCCTCTGTGCCTGTTCCCCCCTGGCCTGTGTCTCTTTCCCCCTTCCCCCTGTGTCTGTTCCCCTCTCCCCCCACCATTTCCCTCCCATGTGTATCTTTCCCCTGTTCTCCCTCCCGTGTGTCTTTTCCCCCTCATCTACCTCCCCTGTGTCTCTTTCCCACCTATCACCCTGTGTCTATCCCCCCTCCCTCTGTGTCTCTTCCCCACTCTCCCTCTGTGCCTCTTCCCCACTCTCCCTCTGTGCCGTGCCTCTCCCCCCCTCTTCCCCACTCTCCCTCTTCCCCACTCTCCCTCCCCTCTTCCCCACTCTCCCTCTACCCCCCCCTCTTCCCCACTCTTTCATCTGCTCTCGAAGCGCGGCTTGTGCCGCGCTGCGCGCAAGCGCGGCTCGCTCTGCGCATGCGCGGCTCGCGCCGCGCGCAAGTGCGGCTCGCGCCGCGCTGCGCGCAAGTGCGGCTCGCGCCGCTCTGCGCAATGCGCAGCAGTTTATCATTGTCAAACTGCGATTCGTCTGAAGCGTGACGACGAATCGCAGTTAGACAATTATAATATGTGATTGTTTTCCTACATAATTTGTCTTTTACACTATTTTAATTGCTTGCCTACTCCATAACCTTTTTTCATGCAGAATTTAGGTTTTCCTCAAACAGATCTTACAAATAAAATAAATATATTTTTAAGCAGATAAAAATGGGAGACATAAATCACTCGACAGAATTCCACTTTGAGAGCAAGCTCAGAAAAAAAAAACAGTCCAAAAAACAGGGAACTCAATAACATGCGAAAATGCTGATGAATGGCCATATTATCTCAGAGGATTCCTGTGTCCACTTTGGCTGGAAATGGGGCATGTAATAAACTGTAAGACAATGTTCCTGAATCGTATTATATGGGAAAATTTCCAAAACTCTATCTGCAATCGCTACCAAAAAATAATGACTAGTTTTGTATTTTTAGAAGTAGTTTTGAGGAATAAATGTTATAATCACAATGTGAAAATGAGAGAATATTTGTAATACTCTGTTTTCCATAGCTGACCAGGAGTGTCCACCATTCTTCAGCGATGTCTAATAGGACAAACTTAGGGTCATTGTAATTTCCTGAAAACAAAAGATAGATCAGGAGTCAGCGACTGATGACTTTTGATCCAAATATGCCCCAGTTCGACATGTTTCCTTCTCTCTCAAACCCACATTTGTCAGCGTGAAGTGAAATAATTGTTAGATGGGAATTCAAATAACTGTTTATTTGCCTTAATGATGAATAAACAGCAAAATAGACAAGATCCATACAATCTGGCAATGGGTCATATAACAGTATTTAGGTTATGAAGATAGTCTTATACATTAGCAATTTCTATTGCTATTATTCTGATGTAGATTTGTTCTTTAAGGGGACTCTGTCAACCCAACAGGAAACTTGCTTACATTTATATAGCATTTTAAATTGACAATACATTATAGTATTCAAGTTTTTCTCTACAGTAAATCATTTCCAAAATGTTTAGAACTGATGTTTCTGCTTCTGTATGCAAATGTGCAGCACAGAGTGCTTGATAAGGGGTCTAATTGCCGGATAACATTGCAGGTCTTTATTTTGGCCACTACAGAGCCAAGCAGACTGGTATCCTAATCAGCACCTCCGAGCAGCTAATTAATATGAATGAGCCCCTCATTTGCATATAAATGCAACAACAGCATGCAATTTTCCAGGATAGCACAACTTATAGCCATTTTTTTTACTTGTAATAAATGTTTTAATTAGCTAATCATCATAAATAAAATTCCCATTTATTTATTTATTTGAAAAATCATTATTCAATAGTAAATCTTCTTTCAAACACTAGCTTTTGAGCCTACAGCCAAGATGAATGTCTCTACCCTATAAGGGCAACATATATTGTGGGAGCATCTTTGCTAAATAGCAGTTAGATAAATACCAAGGCCAGCAGTTCTTGTCATTGGCTGGAGACTTGGAAACTAGCTCTGGCTTGGAGGTAGCCACTGTCTAGACACAAGCTGGTATCTATATACACAGACCATCCTTAAACCATAAAGAACTGTAACCACAAAGTTAGAAGTGCTCAATCTGATACCTAAGTAGGTTTGTTCTATAGGCCAGGTCCCCTACTCAGAGAGGAGGACTCACTTGTACCCTACACAGGGCGATATTTCCTGATACTAGGACATTACAATGGCCATCTAAGCATGGCCTTTACAGGATACAAACGTGGGAGCCAAACTTGTTAATCCACTGATATCATCACCTTGATCCATACAACGTTTAGTGTCCCATACTGTGTTAATAATGATTGTAAATGGCAAACATTGCAATAGATTATATAGCAGAATATGTACTAAACTGGTGATTCATGGTATAGAAGCTCTGTTTCAAATTAGTACTTAGCTTTGAAATAACACTTTTCCAGCACTACCTCCTACTGTTACCAAATGGTCCCTGTCACAGACAGAGCTGTAGATGACATCATAAGAAGTGACAGTTGGACAGCAGGAGAACACGACATCTGAACATTAAAGCACTTGTTAAATGAATATGTAAAAATTCTAGAAGCGCAAATTGGCCTTTAAATGGTTACTAGATTGTTCAAGAGCTTATCTTGATATCAGTAACTAAGGTCCAAACTGAACCTTGAAAAAAAAGATTATAAATCAAAATGGAACTAGCATTCAGATATAAACTGTGACAAATGCAGTTTTATTACAAACTATCAATCTAATGCCAAGGAATGACATTTTTTTCTTGCATTGTTTCTCCACAGAGCCAGGCCGAGGCACATTATAAAGGAAACAGACATGCTCGAAGGGTGAAGGGAATTGAAAATGCTAAAACCCGACAAAAAGAGGGTGGACATGAAGAAGACAGAACCACCCCAATGATCAGTCCAGTACCCAGCGCTAGTGAGAGCGACTCTGACTCTAAGGGTGAGTGAAATAGACCAAATTTGTATTCAAAAGCCATCCAGACAGAAATAGTAATAAAAAAGGTAATTAAAGGACCACAAGAGTCACCATGTGTGCTCTGCACCATCGGTTAGAGGGTGGAAATTCATGTGGAAAATGTGTTTTACATTTTTTTAAATTGATCAAGAATTGAATTTTTAGTTTAGCCCTTGAAAGCCTCCCACAAGAATCTGCATAAATAAGAAGGCACATTATATTACAGATTTACACAACCTTTCTGAGTAGAGTGTGGTGGTGTAGTGGTAAGTGTTATGTTTTAAAGATTTTTTTAATTGTTAAGTCATTGGTTCGATTCTCCTACTTTCCACTTGATTTTTATTTTTTTGTTTAATAGATGTACATATATATATATATATATATATATATATATATATATATATATATATATCGTATGTGTGTTACTTAATACATTAGTCAACTTAAAAAAAAGTGGAAGGCATTGATAACATGAATTGAAAACAATGAATGAAAACATTTTTTTACAACACTTTCCACTACACCAACACACTGCTGTATACAAGTTAAACTAATTCCATTATATGAAATATACATTGAATCATTTTTTGAACTGGGTAGTTAATAAACACACATATATATATATATATATATATATATATATATATATATATATATATATATATATTAATTTATTTAAATAACTAGCTCACATAATTGTTCAAATATTTCTTAAATAAACAGAACACAACAGTTACCTCATAATGATATATGCTTTATTATATACCCTAAAGAACATAATTCATTAAAGAAAAAGATCAGTGTCTATTGGTATTTGAACCCAGGACCTGCACCACAACAGTCTGTAGCCTTACCTGCTGTGCTATCTGATCTGTTGCTATACTAACAGCTAGAATATAATCAAATAGTTACAAATCACTGCCTGATTCAAAGCCTCTATACCTAATTCTAATTAATATTCATTACATTGTATATGGTGCAGAGCTCATTACTAATACAGGCAGAGGCAACACACTGTTATAGCCTGACTTCTATTGATCCTAACTCCATAAATTCAGAACCAGTTTAAAAAAATAATACACCTTTCCACATGCATTATTCACTCTCTATGTACTGGTACAGAGGACATATGGGGACTTTTGTTGTTGTTTTGTGTACTTCAGTAAAATAAATACTTTTAATGCAACAGAGAAGACACATATAGAGTATCTTTAAAGACTTGATGTGATTTTTACACTTGTCATATGTCACTTTAGATACAAAACTGTTACACAGAAAGGCGTGCAAATGTGCAAAAACCAACAAGGGAAAACTGAGGCCTGGCTATTATATTTTAAGAGCATCTGCCGACAGCTCTTAATTGGATCTCAACGTCAGAAACAGCAGTAATGTAGCACTGAGATGCTATTTTTGCAGTTACTCATATTTTTCAATTAGGTCAACAGTATAAAAAAGAATATGAAGAAAACAACAATTATATTATTAATGCATTATAAATGTGTAACCTACAATTCAGGCACATAAATGTATGCCATTTTATGTATATATGTGTAGTAATTGAATAGAACTGAATAATAATAATAATATCAATAATTTTTAAAATAGTATCCACTATAATAGTTATCAGTTGTAATGGCTGCAAGATGCGTTCTGCACAGGTGTTACACACAAGCTGATTGCCCTGGTAAGTAATCTTGCAACTGCCCATGTGCAGTGTAGTCACGCATGTGCAGTGCGTTGTATGTGGGCATGCATGGCAGAGCCAGGCCAATGTGCTTGAGCAGCAGAGTCACTCAAGAGAGGCATGGATGCAGGGAGAGGGAGGGGGAGAGGGAGGGAGAGGGAGGGAGGCTGAGAGATAGTGAGAGAGGGGGAGGGAGGCATAGAGAGAGGGAGGGGAGAGAAAGAGGGAGGGAGGCAGAGAGAGAGCGAGTAAGGAAGGGAGAGCGAGAGAAAGGGAGGGGAAGAGATGGAGGGGGGAGAGAGAGAGAGACAGGAAGCGCACTGAGCACAGGCAGAAGGCAAGAGAAACAAAGGGCACAGAGAGAGACAGAGGGTATACAGAGAGAGAGAGACAGAGTGCTCACAGAGAGAAAGAGGGCACATGAAGTGGGCGCACAGAGAGAGACAGCACAGAGAAAGACAGAGCAGACAATTGAACATAACATATGACACCGTCATTTATGACGGGTAAGTTACTAGTATAATATAATATATTGTTTTATTATTTTATTGTTATATGTCATTATATTACTAAATTGTTAATCATAATGTGTATTATCATCAATGTTTATTATTATTTATGTATTATTACTGCTATATTATTATTACATTTATATGGAATATGATTATTGTTGCTATTAATATTATTAATGTTAGTATAATTAAAATAATATTTACATTTTATTTTTCTCATTTTCCTGTGCTCAATCTGATAATGAACAACCTATATGCATTGCTCTATTTAAGAAAATAAACAGTGTGGATTTGGTCAAGACTATTGCTGCTGGTTTAGTAACAGGTATTTTTTAAGCTGTTTGTTGCCAAACTGGATATATGAATGGTGCTATCGTACTAAATGGTGTATATGCGTGTTTGCTATATTATAGATACTCTTATGCTTACAGAGCATTGCCTACTGTATTGGATGGCATATTTAAATCTGAGTCAATATGTGTGTATTACATATAAAAACAATGCAATAAGGTGCATTGATCACAATAAAGGGCATTAATTCCAAAGAGCAATTTTATATTTTCTATGAAAGGGTATAAATACCAAAGCAAAAAGTTATATTACTCTGAGTTCACTTTCAGCACTTATGGTTAGTGTAGTTGTTGAATGACCAGTAATAATCAATAGGACTAGGTCACCATGATATACAAACAAGATATGAGTAGATGTCACAGGTCTAATCAAAGGATATTTGTAATGTCATCGACAGAGAAATAAGGTATTCTAGTGGTTTAGATGGATATTACCAAAGGCATAAATAGTGTTTTCCCAACAATACAGATATTTCATTATAAAGCATATTAAAACTGTCTGTATGACGTACAAACCAAATGATCCTTCAGATACATACCAATACACTTGTTGCTCAACACATAATTATAAGATCAATTGTGCATATGTGTCTGGTACAGTGTTTTGTAGGCTTGGCCAATGTTAATTCTCAGGGGTGTCACATTTTTTTGTATATCTTATTTGTGTACAGGTAGATCATTCACCACCTCAATTATTTTGTTTTAATGACCTGTGCTGACACATCTATATGCTAAAAATGTGCCATGGATGTTGCAGAAGGACAAACAGTGAGCAAGCATTGTGTATAGTCAGTTTTCATACTCTTTTTATTTGTATTTTTAACACCAAAACAGTGAATACATTAGTATGGAAACAGAATAGTAATGATACTCCACACTAACAATCACAGTTTAATGAATGGATTCCATGAAAAAGTTATTCTGTACTTACAACAATACAGTACAAGATATGGGCACTGATTCATCTAGTTTTGGCTTGCTCTTACAGGATGGGTGGATTCCATGACTAGTTCCCCAAACAATCAAGGGGTTAAAGATGTAATTGCTCCTCCAGCTGTGTCCACTTATCAAGAATTGGACAGGTTCCCTGAGAAACATATCCACTAAAAACATAACACTCCCGCTGCCCAGCGCCCTTCATCCCATAGAGAAAAGGAGCATGTCCCTCTATGCCCTTACTCCACATGTGCGTCCGATTATGTGTAATTGTGTCTCGGTGCACAGATAATGTAGGCAACCTTGCAGTGTCTCAATTTAATATGGAAAACGTATTTGCATTGTGGCAATTTGTGCGCATACTACATTCATAAAGAGCATAAATTGAGCAACTCAAGTCCTAAAAAGGGGCACAGTATAAAACAACAACCTCATTTAGAACCCAACGTTGGCTAGGACTTGAACACTTTTAATAGACCACTTTCCAGAAGTTCTATTTTGGAAATACAATGTAAAACAATTCAAACTGAACTGAAGCTTGCTTTTATTATTGATCAACCATTACTTACGTTTGTCTATGGGAGGTCTGCATCTGCTGGAGGATTTGGATGCAGGTTGACGGTCCAAGCCAGGTCAGCTCATATCCAATTGATTTGGAACATAACCACAATGTGTTGCAGTCCAGGCCTCCATAAGATTAACTAGTTTCTATAACCTTACAGGACAGAGGAAGAAAAAACATTCTATTATTATAGAAACTGATAAATAAGTTAAAAAAAATACACATACTACCTAAAATTGCATATAATTAATATCTGAAAAAACTGTATTTTTTTTCTTTCTAAGACATGTAGCAGTCCACAAAGAGAGTACTGGAAAACATCATTACAGTAAGGTGATAAATCCTCCACTTTAAGGTGGGCCACTTACAAAAAAATGTAGGTGAACATTATCACACGGTCACAGGAGATTGTGCAACATATATTTTCTTGTTATCTGCCCGCCACTTTGTTGTTAAAGTTAGTGGCACATAACAGGGAAGATCTCATAACCCTAACAACAGCGTGGCAGATAACAGGAAATGTCCTATATTTTTCATAAGCATCCCTCCTTTTTAAGAGGAGCTTTGTTCTTCTTAGATTATAGTGGTCCTAACTGTACTCAGCAAGGGCGAGCTTTCAGCTGTTGAGGACTGGGATGACCACCCCTGACAGAGTATAAACAGAGATGTCACTATGTTATAGATGTGTTTTTTTAGTATTTAGATTTATGCAGTGCTGCTAAAAGCATGATTGTTTCTGTTCTAGTGTGCATCTGTAAAGCCTACGTGCTCACACTTGCGTGCTACAGAGTGAATGCTTTGTCCAAACAATTTTATTGCTTTAACTCTTTAAGTAGAGTTGGAGCCTGCCAACGACTGCAGACACATATATTAAACTCCCCTCTAGCAATAATATGTTATGGCACATACATTTTTTACGGCTAAGAAATAATTCTTATTTCATCTTATAATAAACTGTTCCAATGTATTCTTGGATACAAGAAGTGTGTCTTTTTTGTAGTGCCTATTCTACTGACATAACAAGTTTGTGAGATTCTGTAATTACAGTATTTCTTCTACATAGTTACATATTGCTCAATGTATATATTGGTTATATGCCAGTACAGATGTAGAGTTTGATGTCAGAAAAGAACCTTTTCTCTTAAATATTGTATCACATATATAGTTGTGAGCATACGAGCCGTTGCTCACGCTTGCGGGCTCGCGTAGCGGGCAACTGCGACCCTCGCAAAATTTACGAGAGTCGCAGTTGCTGGCAAGGAGCGCCAAAGGCGCTCCTTGCCAGCAACTGCGAGCCTCGCAAACTTTATGTATTAACGGACACCTTACCACACATTACGACCTCGCAAAAAACGGCTGCAACACGCGCACATGAAAACATCCAAAATCCAACAAATACACACAACAAATACATAAAAAGCAAGAGGGAGCATCCAGGACCTCGAAAACTAAAGTTACACCTCAATTTAAATGAAATTAAAGCAGTTTAGACACTAAAAAATTCTCTAAGCGAGAGAAAAAATGGCCGCCGAACAAAACGTAAACGAGGCTACAGGTCCCTAAACACGCAAAACACTTCCATAAACACGCAAAACAGCTACGGATATTCTGAAAAACTTGCACGACATAGAAAACTAATATTACCGAAAACTCGCACGGCATAGAAAACGAACGACGCTACATCAGCCACATTATATACACCAAACACCCTTAGCTCACTTACAATTTCATTGCCGTCATTTTTTGACGGGCAATCTTCTAGTCTATAATAAGGTACTGTATCTGTATGGAAGTTTTCTAGAAAATTTGGCTCCTAAGTGATTAAGTGGTCAATATTTCTGCCCACCCTTATATATAGGAAGCTAATTTGTGGATCTCAGGTGAGATAAATATGTATTCTGTGGATTGCCCACATAATCCTTCATCTAGTCTCAGTATTTAGCACTTGAGATGACAATAAGAAACTCTCTTTAACCTTTCCACAAGTGACTGGCAAAGAACAAGCAGGAAAGCTGGGATACAGTCAAAATGCTATCCTAGTAGCCAGGAGATTACTGTATTAAGCCAACAGTCACCGTGGCCACGTGCAACCAATGTACCTTTGTCTTGGGTTTCACTGGCTATAAAAATTTTACTGGGTTGTCAGAGTAAAAGGACAGGCATATGATGTTTCAATTCATTGTGCAGCAACAATGCTGTATATGGCTCAGCTTGCTACGTGAACTTAAAAGTATACTATCTAATCATACAAAGAAAGGGTAAAATAACTATATATATATATATATATATATATATATATATATATATATATATATATAACATATATTGCCGACACAATGTAAGTCTTATACATGATTTAAAGTTGTTGAAGACAATGTCCTATCATGCATTTAAAACCACATGGTTTTTCTAAGTAAAAATTATTTAAGAAAATGCTAAAAACAATGCATTGGCTGATGACACACAAATCCATATTCAAAGCTCCTTTAAAGCACAGTATGTATGTTTGAATGTATACATTTTTAGAAGAGTTCCTAACTTTCTCAGCTGATGGATAGCATGTTGCTCAACTCATTTACTGTGTATTTTTTCAAGACTGAGTAGAAAATATGCATTTATTTAATGTACAAATATTAGAATCAACATTGTCGTCTCTGTTAATTAACCAAATATTATATAACCCGCATAATAATAAAATAACAACTTTTCCAATTATTGTGATTAAAAATGTATCTTTTGTGAGAAAAGTTACAACAGAATACCATGAGCTCCCCTGAACTCATTACTGCACTGAAAAGTTAACCCATAAATGACCTGTTTAGATGATTCTAGCATTCCATACTCTGCACAGATGGATTTGATAAGGGTTAACCTTTTGTTTTCTATGGCTCGCTACATGGAGCTGAAACTTTGGATCTGGCAGTGGGAAGTCAGTGATACATGTAAACATAGATTTCATTTATTTGAAAATTCTTGTGAAAAATGCATGTATTTAAAAAATTCAAAAAGTATTTCTACATGCTTTTAGGAGATTTTTACTGTGATGAGGTCCAATTTGAGCTGAATTAGGTGGCCCTTTAAAAACTGGTCCTGTATAAACTTCTTGAGCCTTACAAGTTGCTTTGCACAGATGGCGATATTATTATGCAGTGGTTTTTGTATTGATCTTGTTTGGATTTTTCAACATTGCATTTTGCAGTGTGTTATGGTGTATTCCCAATATCTAAGCAGTGTCTTATATTCCCAGGTCTTCGCAGGGTGTGTATTTTTTACTTATGTGTTCCCAGCTAGCTTTATTAGCTTATTGTGACTGGCTTACAATTGTTTGAATGGGTATATAGTTACACAAGAGTGTTACTCACACAGTGATTTTCAGTTGAGGTGCTTTTTCATGTTTTACACATTACTGCTAAGAACGGGAACACGATAGTAGCTTGTTTTTGTTTTTTTCTGTTTATTTTCCATACTCTGCCACATTTTGGAAAATATGGTGGGTCTTCCAAATTAAATGGGAAAAACAGCTGTATTTAACATACATTTTCTCACAATTGTACCTAATTATAAAAAAAAAAAGGAAAGATTTTTACTACTTAAAGGTTATGAAAGCTGGATCATAATAGTACCCCTTCAAGCTTCCATTACCACACATTATAATAGACAGTATCAAAACAATGGAGGTGCTTAGTGTTGGCGAATTAGATAATTCTGCATTGGTGGTATACTTTATAGACAGACCTGTGTGCCTTTGAACTGTATATTCTTTGATATCCCGGAATGGCACTGGTTTCCACAGGCTAAGAACACAATCGTACCATTGTTTTATGAAATGTGCTAGGAATACGTTCCTGCCTGCGATTCTAGGTGTTGTAGTTTACTAGCTTGTAAATTATATTTCAAATCAGAAATAGCTGGTCTGTCTGTAAGTTTTAGAGGGAGGAAGTTCCACAGTTCTCTCTCAACCCCTCAATCTATGGGTAGATCTCCATATCACGGAGAACATCACATGCTGTCCATCTTGTGTTGAGTCTGAAATGTCATAGTATCCCACTCTCAAATGTCTTTACAAAACTAGACTTTATGTCATTGTCTCAATGCAAGCTAGTGTAGAACAATCCTAGATTTGTGCATAGCTAGTCTCTCATAGCTAATACAGACAACCAATAAAATCGTAGAGGGCTTTGAACCCATTTGCTTCACCCTGCATGAAGATCTCTTTTTTGATGACTTTTTTTCATCATTTTATCCTACCACACCCCCACATTACTGCTTGCTAAGTATGAAATGTGAAGCAGTTAAATTATGTCAGACTGTTCACATCTGGGTGGTGATTGGAGCCAAGAGATTTGTACAGTGTCCATTTTGTGCCTTGAAGTATCTTGTATTTTTTTATTTGTTTTCATCCATTCTTCGTCTTAGTGTCTCAACCCCAGTCTTAACCAGATTCTGCTTTTATCAGCCACCACTAATATGCCCTCACACTCAGAGCCTGAACTCATGACCGCACCAAGACCCTGGCCAGTAGCCACCACCAACACCCCTATCACACTTATGCAGACCCTCTTGTTCACAGCTCTCCCACTCACTGCTCTGGAACTGCAAATTAAAATCTCTCTGCAGTTCCATCTTGTATTACAGACCTACCGCCCTCCCCTTACAAACAAATAGCTCTGTCACTACACTTCATTCCGGCGCTGCACATCACCACTGTGCTCCTCCAGCTAACCTCCCCTTACTCACAGCTGCAGCGCTGGTTTTTTTTTTTTTATTTCACACAATATCTAGTTACATCCTTCATGTAAAAAAAAGCACAATAGATATGCAGATGACTAATGCACATTCTATATCATGTTACAGTAAAACAAACACACAGCCTACGTTAGCTTCACAGACTACTTACCGTTTAAGTGCCACACTAGTCACCATGCATTTAACCCATTTGAGTGCTAGTAGTTCAGAAACTTTAGATGACCCCAGAGGCCAAACTTGCTATGCGTCTGTTTAGGTATGATCCCTCTGAAAATATTTCTATGCAAATATGTAAAACTATATATTTTTTTCCTGCATCTTCCGGGCCTTTCCTGTTTCACCGCAGCCAGCAATGGCGTGCAGCGGTCACTAGATGGCGAGCCGAGATGTTCAATTTGTTCTTAGAGAGAGGGCAATAGTTAGGGGTTAGTGGCAGATGTTAATTATAGTTTGGAGGGAGGGTGTGTGTAACTCTATCCTATTATTAGTATTATTATTATTACAGTTTATCTATAACATGTTCCGTAGCGCTGTACAGGGGTAATCTTAACCATGAACTCTAAACCCTAACCCCTAAACTCTAACCCTAACATCAAATTGAACAGTCTCGTCATGCCACCATTGCACCACCCACTGGCCGCTGTACGCCACTGGTGGCGTGGATGAAACAAAAAATCCCATCCTCCTATTTATTGACGTAGTTATCAGTTATCTTGGATTCTATGTTATAAAATTAAATAAAATAAAACTTGTAAAAAAAGTTATTCGCTCTCCATTTTATACTCTATCATTAACACAATTAATCATGTCAATGAAAGTTAGACTTGTAAAAAATATAGTTGGTATTATAGTAATCAATGGTCAATCTAGACAAGAAGTTGTACTCTCCATATCTTAACAAGTTAAATGAACATAGAATAACAGAATAACCATATAAAAGTATTCCCTAAATAATTAAAAACTAGCTGACATATCTTATTCCCCAAAAATATACAGAGCCTCATTCAGTTGAGGCTATCGGGTGATCCGGGCACGCAAGTGGAGCCAGCAAGTTATTTTGCTATTCAATTGGCGTCTGTTTGCGGGCTCCGATCGAGATACGGGTTCTGAGCTGCGATTTATAGCGATTTTAAAAATCGCAAGTTAATGCCCTCAAAGCCTTTGATCTTTCACTGTTGCAAGGCTAAAATCGCAATATTGCTCAGATTCCCCATCGCTAACCACTCCGTCAAGCCCGCAGATGGCAAATATAAAATCACAAGTTAATGGTACCAAGGAGGTCTTGCAAAGGGCTTAATGACAAATTGGAGCACTTTAAAAGCAAATAAAAAAGCAATACTGTACTTTTATGAAGAGTGAAAGTGATGTTAGGTCTTAGAATTAATAGCACAACATTCTC
Organism: Discoglossus pictus; assembly: GCA_027410445.1. NCBI lineage: Eukaryota > Metazoa > Chordata > Amphibia > Anura > Alytidae > Discoglossus > Discoglossus pictus. The sequence goes on from CM050164.1 coordinate 394,121,572, forward strand.
CAATACTTTCTTTCATGTTCAATTTTTGTGTTGTATCGATCACAGCAATCAATGTGAAGTCCTACGGGCTTCAACCTCCAAGGACTTTGAAATCCAACCTTTAGTTTAAAAAATCCAACGGGCTTGGAGGTTGAAGCCCGTAGGACTTTGAAAAATGGCCTTCTCATACGAGTTACGGCATTGGAGGTTGGACATGATGATGATCTCTGTTTCCATTGGCTGTTTCTGCATTGGGAGTTAAAGACTTGCTTCCCTAACATGTTCAAGCCTGGAAATGCTACGTCCAATGGCATGGTGTTCTGATTTTCGGGACCAGCACCTAACTTGTGGGCCTGGCCAATTGAATAGCATCGCAATCAGAAACCAAATGGAGCCTGCAACTCAACTGAAGGCATTTGTCTGTCTGTGATCGAGCTGTGAGCCCCAAATTGAATGAGGCTCATAGTATCTAATCATTGCTAAATGTAGTGTTTAGGAGGACTGTATATAGAAGTAACAATTCCTGTAAAATATCTCAAACAAGCAGTGTTTACATAAAATATACAATACTTATCACAAAAGTCCCTCTTCTACTGAACTCCTACTGAACATGGGTTAATTATGAGGCAAAACCAAAATTGACACATAGCAAAGAATGGAGAGCCCTGACTTTGAGTTTAGAATCTAGTGTATGTGGAGCTTTCACTGAGGCACCTTACAAGAATGAAAACTCGCAAACTTACAATAGTGCTGAAAACCAGCTTTGGTCATACTGGTAATCAAACGTGTTTTATGGTGGAAACGTTAATATTTAAAAATACTGAGATTTTATATAAAGCATTAGTGGTAGATTTAGATTTATTTAAATTGTTATTAATGAGTGTACAATTTTTTTATTTTTTTAAATTTGTTGCAATACTTTTTTAATTAATTATATAAAATTAAGTGATCATCCCCTGGAGTGAACAGATCATTTTTAAGGGTCCCCCGTAGCCCCATATCTCCATGGCAGGACCTGCAGGCTTTAACCCGCTTTTCCACTGCTGCTCGATCTGATAGGCTAGAGTAGTTATAAGGAGATCATGTGACGTTACAGTTTAATTCGATCTGCCTTGGACCTATGAGAGCAGAGAGAGTCAGAAGTGATCAAAGCAGCACTGACTTCACCACTAGGAATCATAAGGAATCAAAGACCCCCCTAACAAGATGCCACCAATAAAATGATAATGGTTTGATCAGTCTGCACAATTTAGAGCAGTCAAAATGAAGCAAAAAATATGCAAAACATTTTTAATTTGAGGCTATTTTTTCAGTTTAATCACCATTTTAAAATGCTGCTGTGTTAGCTTTTATAGAAAAAAATTGTCTACCTTGACAGGAACAGGTGTTGTAGGTAACATAAATTACAAGTTCCCTCTAAATGCTTATAGATACAGTCTTCACTGTAATAATACTTTTCACATGTTCCCTTTGCTATTAGAACGTAGAAATAACCCAAATAAATAAGCTGACATTTTTGGATTGCAGCAAGATGAATGTACTGCCATTTGCAGGGTGCTTGTGATTTTTGGTTCTTGCAGAAACTACCTAGACTATGAAGCTCCACACAGCAGTTAGATTGAACTGTTTGCTAATTAGCTGAATCATATAAAAGCTCTTATTAAACAGTGAAAATAAAAAAAATAAAAAGTCTAATTGGTTTCCAGTGCTCTGTTTGATGATGCTGAGCATGACCCATGCATGATCCATTCAGGCTAGTTGATGGAATAAATGACACGACAACTTGAGTTGGGAGAAACAACGGGCCACAGCTTTATTTAGACACAATGTAAACCAACAACCGTAACTTGTTTACTTCCTTCCGGGGGAGGAGCCCGGCCACGAACAGTGACCTCACGCTTTGAGCCCTGCCCAAAGCCCCAATGCTTATCTTTAAGCACGCCCTGTGAGGTGGGGCCATCGCCCCCTTAGGCCAGTGGGCCGGGCAACTCACCTCCCGCCGCACAGACATAAATTAACAAACACAACATACAATAGCCACTTCTCCGAATTCTTTAACCAAAATATATATATTAATTTCAATATTTCTTATTTATATTATATATACTTATTATTTTTTTTTATTTTTATTTTTTTTTTTTATTTTTTTTTTTAAAAGAATAAACACTAACATCTGTTAACAACAAAATACAGGGTGGGTGGGTGGGATTCCAGTCGGGAGACCGCGCTGCTCTGCTCAATGGCGCGAAACGGGCTTCCGACACGCCCCCCGACGCTCCTGATTGGCTGATAGCCTCACAGGCTCCGCTGGGTCACGTGACGCTACAGGCTGACCCAGGGAGCCTGTGCAGCCTCCGCGTCGTTCATGACCCATGCATGATCCATTCAGGCTAGTTGATGGAATAAATGACACGACAACTTGAGTTGGGAGAAACAACGGGCCACAGCTTTATTTAGACACAATGTAAACCAACAACCGTAACTTGTTTACTTCCTTCCGGGGGAGGAGCCCGGCCACGAACAGTGACCTCACGCTTTGAGCCCTGCCCAAAGCCCCAATGCTTATCTTTAAGCACGCCCTGTGAGGTGGGGCCATCGCCCCCTTAGGCCAGTGGGCCGGGCAACTCACCTCCCGCCACGGAGCATGCGAGGGACGCCTCCCGAGGCTGCGATCCCCCCCTGCTAGACATTAAAGCCAAGGCCCGCAAAACACTCTCCCTAAACTCGAACATCATCAACTCATATCCTATTTCCGTAAGATGAACCTTGTCCTTTGCGAAAAAATCATCTGCGCCGACCGGTTCGAAATCTTTATACCGGATGGCAGAGAAACCTTGTTTTCTCACAAAGCTCGCAATCTGCTGGTTTATCTTCTGTCTAGCCTTATCTAAGCATACTGGGTCGCGCGCGTTACGCCATGATCTTCTCTTGATCATCTCAGACCAGATAAGGAACGTGCCAGGGAACTTCTTTACCCATTTCTCGATGTCTCTTCTCATCACCTTTAACATCCGTCTCATGGGAACTGTCCCCAAATCGTTCCCGCCGGCATGAAGAATTATAACACTGGGCTGACCGTAACGCTGCGCGTACGTTTCCAAGAGACCGTCGAGCTGCGCCCATCGCAGACCCCGAATGCCACACCACCTTACGCGTAAGTCCGTAATCGGAAAGCCCAGTTGTGCCTTTTCCTCGGTAACTGCGGCTAACCTATGGGCCCAGTACACGTAGGAATGGCCCACAATCCATAGTTGCTTCTGTTCCCCTGAAAGTAGAAAGCAACACCATTAAACCACTGCATTTGGCCGTACATAGGAACGAAAACGGTCCGAGTCCCACCTACCGATGCGCTTTACTGCCGCGTCGGGCAACCCCAACCTAGCCGCTTCAGTGGCAGCTCCAATCCGAAAGGAGTGCGTCCCAAAGTCGGACTGCTTAAAACCGAGCCGATGCAGTGCGCTTTTTAAAACTCTTTTAAACTGATACACAGACAGTGCCGTTCCATCGGCGTGGACCAGCAGCGAACACCGTCCCACCGGTCGCTGCTTAAGGTACTCCACTACACATGCATATGGGCAACACTCTGTGCCAACCTGATGCAGAACCACTTCTCTTCCTTTACCCACTTGGTCAGTCTTTGACCTCCGCAACCACAATACCACCGTACCTTCCCTGAGACAGGTATCCACCAATTGCAGACCCCCCGAACCGTGTCTACTGTTCGCGACTAACTCCCCTATCCTAAACGCTCCGAAGAACGCCAGGGAAAAAGCCGTTCGGAAAAGTAGAGATTCAAAGGGATCCCTGCAAACCACCACCAATTCCTGAGCCAATCTCAGCAATAGCGCAAATGTTATTGGCCGCCTACTATCTGGCCTTTGCGCACCGCTGAACATTCCGCGCACCACTTTGCGCACTAGAAACTCCTTAGTAAGGTCCCTCTGCCCAGCAAGCTTAAACATAAAAGCAAGCGCCGTGACCTGTCTCCCTACTACGGGTTTTGATTCGCCTTGCTCGGCGCACCGCAGCAGGTACCAAAGCAAGATCCCTATGCTCTTGTCCTCCGTCGTGGCACCACCTGCCAGCGCCACTAGGCTATCCCATTTAGCCCACACGCGTCTATAAGCGTTCCACGTCGCTGGGGCAACAGACTGTCTCACGAGTCTCGTTACCTGACAGCTCCAATCTCCCAGAGCTCCTCGGGGATGAGCTCCCCCAGAGCGTTCGCACGAGGAGCCAGCGCCCTGAAACGATCCTCCTGAAACCGAGAGAGGGCGTAAGCAATTCCGTTATTCACCTTTGTCACGTGTCTTGCTTGAAACCATATGTTCAAGCGAAGGCAACATAGCACAAGATGCCTAAGCAATCTAATCACTGGTACGGATGCCGCCGTGATGTTGTTCACGGCTTCAACCAACCCCTTATTACCCGAATGGAAAATGACTCGCCTGTCCCTGAAACAAGGACCCCATAAGTGCACTGCTACCACCATAGGAAACAGCTCCAGGAATGTAGGGTTCAGCAGTAAACCCGCCTCTTCCCATTCCTCCGGCCATGCCGCAGCGAACCATCTCCCTTGGAGATACGCCCCACAACCGATTGGTCCAGAACCATCGGTGTGCAGGTCTAGCTCTGCGCTGGTGGTGCCCTCCTTTTGAAGGACCACCCGTCCGTTAAAGTCGGCAAGGAACCTTGCCCATACCTCTGCATCGTCGCGCATGGCCTTAGAGACTGTTAGGAAATGATGCGGCTTCGCAATCCCTACCGTAGCCAGAGACATCCGTCTACAGAATACCCGCCCCATGGGGATAATTCTGCACGCGAAATTCAACTTCCCCAATATTGATTGCAGCCGCCGCAGGGTCACCCTCCGTGCGCCCCGCAGCGCCGTAATCTCGGCTTGCATGTCCTCCACCTTCTCTAAGGGAAGACTGCACTCCATTTTGCAGGAGTCAATCCGAATCCCCAGAAAAGTCAATTGTTCCGTAGGGCCCTCCGTCTTGTCATGGGCCAATGGTACCCCGAATTCTGTACAGATTTCGGTGAAAACCTCCAGCATAAAACGGCAAGCGTCGTTTCTCGCTGGGCCAACAAAAAGGAAGTCATCCAAGTAATGGGTAACACTCTTGTACCCAGCCTCGATGCTCACAACCCACTGTAAAAATTTGCTGAAGGCCTCGAAGTAAGCACAAGATATCGAGCATCCCATGGGTAAACATAAGTCAATGAAGTAACTTCCGTCTACGAAGCACCCCAGCAACCGATGGCTTGTCGGGTGCACGGGGAGCAATCTGAATGCTGCCTCGATGTCCACTTTTGCCATAAGGGCCCCCTGGCCCTTCCTCCTCACCAAATCGACCGCCCGGTCAAATGACTCGTAAGACACAGTAGCCTGGTCTCTTGATATGCCATCGTTTACCGAACGGCCTCTGGGGTATGAGAGATGCTGGATCAGTCTAAATTTACCCTTCTCCTTCTTGGGGACCACCCCAAGAGGAGACACAACTAAACCCTGGATGGGCGGGGCCGCAAATGGCCCGGCCATCCTACCCAATTTTACTTCATTAAGCACCTTAGCTTTGGCTACCCCTGGGAAATCCCTAGCCGACTTCAGGTTTGGGACAAGAAAACCTTGAATGTCGACCCCACATGGAATCCGGAATCCTTCTCGGAACCCGTCCTCCAAAAGGCGCGCCGCTTCGGCGGTGCCTGCCAATTTACCGTAGCGCTTTAGCCACGGCAGCATGGCGGGGAGGCGTATGGGCGTCTTGCCCCTTTGCAGGAGGCTCGCCCCTGCCTCCCTCTTTGGGTCTACTGCATCTAGACAGGGGGTGTTCACCTCCGCAGTTTGAGCATGCATGCTTAAATCTGCAGTTAGGCGCCCATCTGCAGACCCCCTCGTTGTACGAAAAACAGGTCTTAAGACCTGCTCCTGAGGCGTGGGTGGGGCCCTTACCTCCACCGGCCCCGCTCCGAAAGGGCGTCGTGACTCTCATGGGTGTCATGATATTTAGCCAATACGCCACCGCTTTGTCGCTCCACGCCATACTTGGCCTTGAGGCCAAGTATTGCCGGAATTCCTCATCGTACCGCCACCAAGCTGTACCCCCATAAACCTTGTGAGCATTCCGAATTTCGTCTATGTAGACGAACAATCCCGAACTCTGTTCAGGGTGCCGCTCACACAGTACGCAAGCCCAAATAGAAAATGCTTGCAGCCAGGTATCAAACGTCCTGGGTAGCCTAGCAAAGGATTTCCCCTCCCTGGGGCCCCTCTCGGCCAGGTCTGTTTGCCTAGACATAGGAAAAAGGGAAAACAACTCTATAAACTCCCTCCTCCAGATCTTTTCCTTTACTTCCTGTGGAAGGTGTGCACCCAAATTATCCAACGAGCAGAGGACTATGGGCCTCATGGCTGCGTCGGTAACCCCCACAGTGTTATTCCCAACTGCTGCTATTGCGCTGCCTACCGGCTCGGGCGCGCGCAAGCTAACTAGCGCCTCGCTCGCTGGCGCCACTACCGCTGCTGGCTGGGACCATGCACCCTTTGCTAGCCCCCCTATCCACGCTCCCATGTCGCGCTCGCTAACTGCAATGTTATGCGCAGCTAATAGAGTCCTTAATGACCCAATAAAACCACCCTTGTCTGCTGCGCAGCTCAATTCTGAGCGCTCACCTGCTTCTGGAAGCTTAGGAGTAGATACGGCCAACGGAGTATCCCCGCGTCTCTCCTGACGCTCCGGGGACTCTGACCGTCTGGCCCTCCGCGGGCTTCTCCTCTCAGATCCAGTGCAAGCACAGCTGCACCGACAAGATCTTCTGCTTCTAGACCGGGATCTCCTTCTAGATCTGTGGGTACAAGAAGAACAGTCACTAGCTCTCCGCGACCTGCATGCCCGCGCCCATACCGCCCTTTCCTCGTCTGAGGAAGGGTCCTGGTCAGCTAAGCTTGCGCGGCTGTAGTAGGCTAGCACTGCCTCCGCCGCCCCCTGTAGGGGGCCCCCTGAGACTTCCTCGGGCGTTGGAATATCCAGCTGTTGGTCAGTCTTAGACCCTTTGCGCTGTGGCCTAACCGTATCGCCCTCAGTCTCTACTCTGCTACGCCTTAGCGGTGTGTGCGTAAATAGCAGCGGACTGTACCTGCTCGTAGCCTTCTTAGCTCGAGTGGGGCGTCCTAGCCTCGCCACTGCCGCTGTCACAGGCATGTCATCAATCATGACCATGCTGTCTTGGCTGTTCATCTCTCTGATGACCCCATCTCTTCTCTCTCTCGTCGTCGCCATGCTCCTCTCGCTGCCAGTTGGGCGTCCCTGTAAAGTACCAGAAGCACTGTTAATTAGGGAAACCCCAGGGACCGTCTGCTTGGCACCGTGAGGGCCTGTAGGAGCCTTTTTAGGACTCCCGGCTTTTCTCTTACCCCCTGCACCCCCCTTGCGGGGTGTTAGAGGGGTGTTTCGCGACCTTTGTCGCGGCCTAGGACCTTTAGGCAAGTTGGCAGGTGGTGGCCGGATTGCTAGGCCCTCACCCCCACCGCCCGTGGTCCTGGCGCTCGCTTGCCTGGGGGGTATGGGGTCCCGGCCGCCCTGACCTGTAACCCCCCCATCTCTGGTGTCTCTGCTACCTGATGGACGTGGGTCTGGCAGCCCTACAGTGGTGGGATGGGAAAAAATTTCCCTGGAGGCATCAGGATTGGCTAGGACACCAGCCACCGCAGGCTGTTCCTGTACAATGTGCTGAGCTCCAAGCGCAGAAGGCATGGGAGGTCCCAGCCTGTCCTGCACCCACCTGACCCCTTGGCTTAAGGCACGGGTCCTAACCTCAGCCAGTAAGGCCTCTAAGCCTTCTGGATCCATAGAAATAGCTAAAGGGGAACAAACAGGGGGCACAACAAGCAGCAAGACAGGCACACACAGACACAGGAACACACACAGGCACAGCACACCACAGGGAGACAGTGACACACACAGACACAAAACGGAGGAGGAAAAGAACACAAAAAACAGACAGGGATAGCCTCAACAGTGATATCCCCTTATATGCTGGTAAGCTGGGGTGAAATCTCAGTAATTAAACCTTCCTACTGTATTTTTAATGCTGCAGGACCTCAGACCTCCGTCCATCCAGTCGGGAGACCGCGCTGCTCTGCTCAATGGCGCGAAACGGGCTTCCGACACGCCCCCCGACGCTCCTGATTGGCTGATAGCCTCACAGGCTCCGCTGGGTCACGTGACGCTACAGGCTGACCCAGGGAGCCTGTGCAGCCTCCGCGTCGTTCAGTATTGATGATTTCCATGCTCCATAGTGCCTTTATGTTTAATGCACTCAGGAAGCCTACAAACTCTCCTGAGTTAAAACCAAGGCAAAAATAGCACCAGATGTAACAAACTATAAACCTGTCTTGCAATGGCTGTTTCTTTTCTGCATTAGACAATATGCGATTCTTGCCAAACTTTTGTAGCCAGAAAAGGCAAACCTCCCTAGAACAGAGCTGCACTTGCCCACTGTAACTGTAAGCTCATTCTGTAGTTTTATTGCCAATTTTATTAAAAACCATAGAATGTCATCCATCACTAAATGCATATGATCATTTATAATTACTGGAAAATTGACACATACTGTATATACAAGATTTTATACGTCAAAACTATTTTTACTTGTATGTACTAAGAAAAGTTGCATTATTGTTCTAATTTAAAAGATCCTTGAGACTGACCAACAATTACTCAGACTAGACGTTCACTAAAGAAAGGCCAAAGCACAGAATGAAACTGCCAAAAAGTATAAACTGCCAAAGTGTTGCTGTTATATTTTCTTGGGTGCAGGACTTATCTGTTTATTTAGACTGTATATCAGGTGTTTGCAACTCCAGTCAACCAGTTACATTAGCTGACCTGTGATCTGTTAAGGCAATCTTGAAATCCTGACCTGTGTACTAGAGTCAAGCACCAATATGTTTACTATTGCTCTCTACCACAGGCTGAAATCAAGAAGCCAAATGTGAGCACATTTACATGTCCCAAACATGTCAGAGCACCAGTTTATGTACATAATTGCTACTAAGGATTTTGGTTATTGATATGCAAATGAGACTCATGATGTGCGGTTGGTTTCCGGTATCTATAGGGAGTTAATGATTTCACTGACATGGATATATAATGGATCCTTCCTTAGGCCATCAATTACCATGAGATATAGGAATAATGATTAACACATTTTAAATAGCAGATGGAGTGGCATGCAGAGCAAAAATACATTTGAGGAAAAGCACGACACAAATGTACTTTAATTCACACATCCTTCCGCTGACTCACCACTGAAGTGCTAATAGCTTATGCATTAAATGGCATCCTCACACATGACATCTACTGTCTCTCAGGTGCTTTTTTTTAGAATATTCCCTAAGTAGTGAGAATTTTTTTTTGTATCTTTTTCTGATGACATAGCAACATAACATGGGGAGAAATCTAAGGGACAAATGGTAGAAATCTGATTTCCTTTATAAAACTGTTGCAAAATTGAGTTGTTAAGTTATGGAAGTTAATTGTTTTAGACGGCTTCAAATCTTCCCCTGTAAGTTTTTTCCTACTGTAATTTAAAAAATCTTATTTTGGTTAAATTCAACCCAAATTTTCAAAGGAGATTGAACAAACAATATGTATGGTGTTTTATTGTAAATATATCATATATATAGTTGTCAGTGTGGGGAACGTTTACGATGTTGTTCACGTTTGCGGTCCTCGCACAGCGAGTACCGCAACCTCGAGCCTCGCAAGGCGAGGCGAGCCGTTACAGGCTGGAACCGCGAGGCCTGCGGGACTTAGGCTGCAATGAGTTCGAGTGGCGCACGCAGGACTTACGACCCGTACCACTTAGGACCGAAACCCGTACATACTTTAACGGCCGAACCACGGAAGTCGAAACACCTGAAAATAACAACAAATATGCCTCAGACACAGCTCACACACAGCACAGTGGGAGAGACAGGGAGCCTGTGAGTGAGGTTGCAAGTTAATTTGAGCCATATTTGCCATTTTACGCCTAAGCAAGAAAAAAAATGGCTGCTGACAAAAAGGCAACGCGACGATAACGAGGCAGAAGGACGTAAAACTAGCTCTAAACAGTAACACCTAACGCAAGCCAGTAACACTTAACCCAAGGCAGTAACACAACCCAAGATAGTAACACTCAAGCGCAAAGCCTATAAAGTACACAGGGTGTGAGGATTGCAATGAGTGCCGAAGGCGCTCATCGTGGGGCTTGCAAGGAGCACCAACGATGATCATTCAAAAGCAGGAAAGTTGCGGCTCCCAATGAGCGCCAAGGGCACTCTTTGCGAGCGACACGATGAGTGCCGTAGGTGCTCAGCATGGGGCTCACGAGGAGCGCCAAAGGTGCTCAGAGGGCCCATAGCCTTGCATTGTGTGGAAAACAGCATTGCCAGGCTTACAATTTTACTCCCGTCATTTTTGACAGGCAATTTCATAGTATTATTATACAATACAGTATAGGAAGAAGCAAGAAACCTAAAATGTAAATCTTGTAGTAGGAAGTGTCTGAACCTAATTATCTATGCAGTTTCTTGTGGGAGTGCTTTATGTGGTAACCAAGCAATAACTAAAAACAACCATATCTAGTCAATTCTTGATTACTTTCAGATGTAAACAACTTTTCCCTCATGCTTTTCCACAATCTGATTACATATACATGCAGATTACATATAGTGACTTCAGTGTCCCTGTATATAATATAATCATTACAGAACCATTGCACCCCATGCCACTATGGAGTCTATGCAGGTTTCTAGTTAAATGAGATAATCCGATATAATAAAGTATATGAGTGAAAATACCTGCAAAGCAGCTGGCAGAAGTGTGTCTGGACAGATGTAATTTGTTCAAGAGGATTTTGAATTCACATTTGTACACACAACCAAAGCCAACAACTACTGCCAATGATGTCACAACAGCAGAGGTTTAGGAGATCAAGTTGAAGAATCACAAGTGGCAATATAATCTAATCCGAGAATACAGAAAGTGTGTCTTGTATTTGTATGAAATACCTTCATGTTTCAAACTATGAATATTAGTGCTATCTCCCATGCACAGTTAGTGTGGAAGGCAACACGTGTGGGTACAGTTGTACATATTGTGCCCCTTTCATTTATACCCAAATTCTTTTTTGTGCTCACACTGTCTGGTTTATTAACAGTCCCAAAATTTTGGATTTTGCCCAGCACAGAACTCAGTGTCCATCACATAACATATACAGAAACACACCCAAAATCCCAGCCAAGAGCCCTTCCAAACAGAACCATTTAGTCACATAGCAACGGCTGTAAACATTATTGCTTCCTCTCACCAGAACTCCCCATGCATTGGCAACACTTCCTCGCAACCCCAGTATGCTTCTTTCAATTAGAAAGAGTGCTGCTTAAAAAGCTCCTCACCGACTCTTTGACCTTATTAATGTTATGTTAACTCAATGGCTATTAGTTGGGACATAGAATTCACTAAAGGCAAATAGCACTGCTATAAGATTGGTTACCTCACATTAAATGCCAATGGTATGTTAAATCAGAATATAGCACATATTCCCCCTAGTCACAGCTCCCTATCAGGCTTAATTATTTTCCTGAAATCCCAGGCCTGTTCTCCTCCTCTTAGTTAAAAATAACAGGTTGCCTAAGGTGCTGCACTTAAACATAGAAGATTTCTGGATTTCACTTTTTAGTTGCAAAGATCAGTGATAATTTATGGAAAAAAATATAGATTTTTTTTGTGACAAAAAGTTACATCGAAAATTCCTTGTTTAGAAACAGCTTTGAACTGGAGCGCCTCTCATACTATTCAAGCTATGGTAAAGTCTGCAGGGGGCAGACGAGATAATATCATTGAGATTTAAAAAAATAAAATAATAAAGGCACGTTTCAGTTTTCTCACAATCCAATTTTTTAAATCAAAATAAATTAAAGATTTTTTTTCCTAGGCTTTACTATTTAAAAGAACCATGGAAAGTTTTTTCTTCTCTGCTGCATTGGATAAATGGTATTTGTTAATGTATCACAGTGTGTGTTTCTTTTTTTCAAATGAAGGTAAAAAAAAACATTTAAATCAGTTTTTTGTATTAACCATCATGGGGGCTAGTGAGCTAATGAACAATAATACAATTGTATAAATCATTCCTAAATTAAAACATACATCCATTTCACCCCATCTCCCCTTATTAACTTCACATATAACAAAATCATTACTAAAGTTAAAGCACATTTATTTAATATAATCCACTCAAGCGACCATATAGTAACAAATAAACCTACACATTTGGTAACATGAACCTAAAATGAAATTATCATCATCCTGCCGATCGGTAAAAGTAGTATAAACAACCAATATAATATAAAAATACCTATATTTTTACATTTTCAGTGTCTTAAGACCAAATAATCAAGTTAAACATATCAGTAAATTATTTTTGACAGGGGTAAGCTTTATAGCCCACAAAAACAAAAAAGTTTCTTAGCCATATAACAGATATAATCCATGACGCAATAGTGTAGAACCAATGCAATCTAATGTGTGCCCTTGAATAGCACATGCCTAGTCTTGCTTAAACTCCACCAAACTCGTTGGAAGAAAACAGTCATTCAGTTCTTGAATTCTTTACTTTTGTACGCCTTTAAATCAGATTACAGTTGTGAGATTCCTTAGAGTCTGTAGCATTAAGTACCAAGTTATGTCCTTCACTAATCAATCAAACTATTTCATTTACAATTTGGTAGCCACTCTTCCTGATGGTTCAAGACACAGATATTGTGTTTTTCTACATAACTTTGCCATGTTTAGATATTGGAAGTGCATGACCTGGTGCTGTATATAATAATAGCTCAGAAATATGAGCGCAATCAAATTTCCAATGTCTCCTCACTTTCTTATTTTTCAACAGAATCTAACACAACACATAAAAAAAATCAATTTTATTAACATGTCCATTAAAAAATTACTTTGCAGGGAAGCTTTTTGTTTTACTCATAACACCAACTAGCAAGAAGGAAAATTTGGTTAAAAAAAAACTAAGTTGGGATAACATCCTTGGTTATTTTTGTTATATAATATCTATACATTGGGTTCTCATAAAAAAATACTCTCAATCCATTTTGACTCCTTATATTGACATATCCATTTTTACATAAACATCTTCATCCTTTTTCTTATTTGGATATAACTATTCCTGAAAAAGTCCTTTGTTTGTGTTTTGTTGCCATTAGATCAACAAGTTGGTGACGTCGATATTACTCCTGCTGAGAGTCCAGAGGCCATGACACAAGGGCTTATCCATGAAAACACTAGTCCAACAGCACCTGAGGATCAGCAGACATCATCTGAGGCAGTGATGAGTGAAGCCAAATCACCTACATCAGCTCCTGCTAGCAGCGGAACAAGTACAGAAGGAGAAGATACCAAGAAGCAACTGTACTGTGCCCTCTGCAAAGTGTCTGTAAATTCCATGTCACAATTGGAGGCCCACAACAAAGGTAAACTTATTTTATCTCTTAGGTCATATACTGTATTCAGGTATTTCTCTGCTCTCTGTGATTCAGATAGGAAGAACCGACCCAATTAATACAATAACAGTAACAAATTTTTTTTTGAAAAGTTACACATTATTTATACAGATTAAAGATACAGTAATATTCTTTACAGGCACAAAGCACAAGACTATCCTGGAGGCAAGAAGCGGTCTTGGTCCAATCAAGGCCTATCCCCGATTGGGAGGGTTAAGCAATGGTTCCTCTGGACCACCTGACTCCAATAACCAAGAAAGGACTTTCCACTGTGAAATCTGTAATGTCAGAGTCACATCTGAAGGGCAACTCAAGCAGGTATATACCATTTATACCAAGTATTATATCACTTGTGACTGTGAACATGTAGTATAGGCCAATTTTTTTTAAATCTTGTAATGATTGTTATTTAACAAAATAAAGAAATTTCTACCTTTAACAACATCTTAGAAAATAGATTAAAACTATTATGCATGACAAGGGAATCAAGTCAAAATAAATTGAAAATACTGACTGAGAAGTTGAACTAATTGTTTGCATAAGTACTGCACTGATAAACCAGCACATATCCTGCAACACTTAATACAATCTAAATAAAATCTTACAGCCTAATTGTATATCGACTGGAGATGCGAGAATAGCTATAATTATTAGCTATAATTATTAATAACCATATTGACAGTAATGTAGCTATCTGTTAGCATCTGTGCTGAAAACATACAAATGCATTTTTTTCTTTTTATCCTCTTCTCCCGCCAGCACATCTCAAGTCGTAGACATCGAGATGGAGTATCTGGGAAACCAAACCCCCTACTGAGTCGACATAAGAAACACCAAAGTCTGCAGGAACTCACGGTGAGACAACTATAGGACTGAGCATATCGCTCAGAATACTTGATCAAATACAAACAATATCCGCTTAAATTAATTCCAAATGGATACACAACTATCCAGACTGTGTCAATGTCTAGAATGGAAATCGGTATATAAAGAAGGAGTTGGTGCCCAATGTATTGTGCTTCGCGGCTAGACAAACTCAAGCTAAGACGCCAAAGGCTCCTAAAAAGTGGTTGTGGGTTTCTAATTTTTTGGTTATTCGCCTTATATCTATAGCTATAAAACTACAGTATTTCTGGTTCATGATTAGCTCCTGACTAGTCCGTGTCTATATTTTGTCGCAAGGTTTTTAGATTCATTCTTTTATCTTTTACAGGCCAGTCTGGTGTTTCCCAAGGATCTTTCCAAGTCTTTATCTGCAGGGCTTCTTCCAAGTCCACTGGCAGTTGCAATGGCAGCTGCGGCCTGCAACTCTCCACTAAGTTTACGTCCAGCCCCAACACCTCCCCTTCTCCAAACACCACCTCTCACCCACCATCTGCTCCGACCAGCTCCTGGGCCTATCAGAACTGCACATGGGACCATTCTCTTCTCCCCTTACTAAGGAGTCATCTCTGCCCTTACCTCTCACACCAATTCACTGGAAAGCAAACCTGCACAGAGAAACCAAGGGCAGGACTTGACCAGGTGCCCCAAGCTCAGATCCTACCCTTCCCTTAGAAGTCTATAATATCTGAAACACCCTCACAATGCATGGCCACAACTCCACCCAGGACGCAGGCAGCAACACATGGGAAAAGATGCTGCATATTTGTGGAAATCTGACTGCATTCTCTGGTGATGGGTCGGGGAATAATAAGCTTGTGGATTTGATGTATCGGCCAAAAGCTAAAGAAACTCAGTACAAAAGAAGAGGTAAAGGCCCAGGACTTGAAAAGTTGAGTGGATAAACAAGTAGCTTATAGAACTCTAACCAGAAGATTCAGTGGGTGGGTTATAGGACAGGGTACCTGCTTTTGCTGAGATAATTCTTGATAGTTTATCTGAGTAGTTCAATGTATTGCAATAAAGGTGAACCACTGAAACTCTAGAAACAACTGGATGGACACAATAATAAGAAGCCTTGTAGGCTTCTCAAACAAAGGAGACATTGGACTGCTTATCTCTGCCATGTATTGGGGGTGTATTCAGAATCGTGCTGCTGTATTCATATTCCACTTATTTTCTCTTAAAATCAATGGCGGATTATGATCATTCATATAGCCGTCTGTACGTCACACTTAATGATCTCCTTGGCTTTATCCTAGCTGTAGCTTCAGGCAAGAAACGTATTCAACAATATCTTCAGGGAAATAGCATGTGTTATCGTTTTGGAATTTACAAAGACAATGAGATCTGGTATGTAAGGTTTTAGCTGCTTCACACATAGTTAAAGCAGAGCATGTTCTGTCAGTCTCTTGCAGCAAATGGGAAACAATAACCCAGATATAAACATTAAAGTCGTAAAAAAAAAACCCTATGCAGATCCCACTTGGACCACAGGGTGTCTCCACTGAATAACTGTAGCCATAAATATGCTTTCATCACACTAAGATACATTGATTGAGTCTGGGTCAGGTCTAATAGGCACTATGCTTCTTCTGTTCTCCAGACATATAGGCTGGGTTTAAGATCCTCTCTATGTGTTAAAATGTGCCCTCATTCCTGGGAGAAATTATAATATTATCAAATTCATACATCTTCTGTTTTCACAGGCCACCAGCTGGTGGCACCATATAAATTTTAAACCGAGTGTCCTTAAACCCAATGCAGGTGAAAGATATTTTAACTGACAGATCAGTTGTACATTCAACAATTACACTACGCTGAAGCTGCTTGTGAGTACTTTTTTTTTTTTGCATGGACAGTCTGCAATATATTACTGTCTACTCTGATAATAAAATGATAAAGAGTTTCAAATAAAGACTGGACAAAAGCCACTGCACCTCCTAAAATGCATTGTAGAGTTGCTCACAGCCAGCACGCACATCCACATCTCACTTCCAGGCATCATCACATCCACTTGGCTTTTTAAACATTTCTATAACTATTTGCCCTTACAGTTGGCAGGGATTAGGGCAGTGCACGGACAAATGATTTTTAGTTTATCAGAGCATCCTTTTACCTTTCCCTCTACCATGGCCTTACCAAGCATGTATGTCATAGTGATAGGTTCCCAATGGTCAACAATGGCACATTAACAATTAGGGAATATATCCATTCACACAAATCCTTCACCTTTTAGTGTGTTTATACTTTGACAATCGGTATATTTATTTGGCAGACAAAACCTTCCTTCCTAAAAATTCTATGCAATTGTTAATGTGATGCCTATGTAATTATTATTTTACATTTACCTGTTGTTAATTACACCACTCAACCAATTGAGATGGTAGATGATGTATGTGAATATATGTTTATGCAAATGGGATGGCAAAATCACAAACATACTGTATACATGAAACCTAATTTCAAATTAATACAAACTATCTATCTTAAATGTTTAAAAAGCAGGCATTGGCATGGTCAGGTCTAGAGAGCCACCAACAGGCCAGTGTGCACTTGTGTCTCAATCAAAATAATTAAGGCACTGAGTGGTTCACCTGTGCACAGTAGTGTAATCCTGGCCTGTGTGAGTCTTAGCCAACCACTAACAAAACCTATTTTCAAAAAAGGTTCTTCATTTTGATAATAATAGGTCTACATTTTGATACATGGGAAATATCTTGTATAAATAAATTGGATCCAAGTCTACAAAACCACTGACAATAATCTACTGAAAGTACAGGGTATGGACACTAACCAAAGACAACATATTGCATAAGTGGTATTTGAGATAGAGAGTCAGTTGCCTCAACAGATAAGTAGCAGGGGAGCCCTGCTGCAAAAACATTGACATTTACCATAGGATTTTTTTTTTTCTTTTTTCTATGGTAAATATGGTGTTTTATGGATCAAATCTTCACTAGTAATCTAATGGTAGCTACTCCTGTCTGGCTACCACTCATGGTTAGACTGTGGTCAATGGGAGCCCATTACCTTTAAGTAAGGATACAATGGCTCGTTGTTGTATATGCCTTCTGTTTATATATTCATATACTTGCAGGAAGAAAAAGCCATGAGCTCTTCTGATTTACAATATTTGCAGCATTTTAGTGTTCTTGCGTCTGTAAGAGTTCAGTACTTGGCTGCAGGAGGAATCAGAGAGGCATGTTACATACCATGTTATACGCAAGATATGTATCTTCAGGGTAACATTTTCTTTTTGTAACTGTTCACGTTTTGTTAATGTGTTGTTGGGAGAGTCGAGAGGACCTCTCTCTGCACTGCCTCATGTCTTATTTTGCACCCGGGCACACACTGTTTTTGTCTATGACTGCAGGAAGCTGCTGTGTGGGAAACAAGCAAAAGCTACTACTGGGGTGCAACCACTTTTAAAGTCTTAAGGACCAATTGCCCGTCATTGCCAACACAGGCTCTTATCACAAAGGTGTGTTCTTGCTAATAAAGCCAGAAATATTATAATTTTAATTAATATATTGAGATGAAAAGTTTTTTTATTTAAAAAAAAAGGTTCCACTGCAATAAGCGGTGTCAATACAGACACAAAAAGCACTCAGGAGTGGAACCATTTCAGGTAATACCTTACATATTTTAGCGGCGTTACCTAATCAAATTGAAAATTGACATTGTATTGAACTATGGGAGAACACACAGTAACATGGCTATTTATGTGAATATAAGGGCGTGAGGAGTCCATATTCCTTCCACCTGCACCCATGGCTAATGTTTGCTACCACACGGCAGGCTCCTGTAAGTCCCTAATGTCTTACTGAAAAACCTGAATAAAAAAACGTGTCTTCCTTTTTTTACGAATCTCACGTTTTTCTTTGCCTCAAATCTTCAGTTGTGTGGCCTTATATAGTTGCTTTCGAATGGACGTTTGGTTGCTATGTTTAATATGTTTGCATGGTATGGCAGCCAAATTTATATTGCAACAATTCCCAGTGGAAATTTTACTTTAGTGTAACGATATAACATTTTTATAACCTGTGAGGTCATTTCATCCTTTTATATATTTAATATGCCTTCTTCCTATATGATTTTGTTTCTAGTTAACACATTCCCTCCCCTTCTGAAGTAAACTGACTTATGTGCAGTGCCTTAATCCACTGGAATTTAAATGGTCTGGTTGTTCCTGCGAGCAAAAATTAGTTCCAAGTATGCATTACAGTTTATTTACGTCAATGTCTAATGTAATGTAATGCAGTTTATGCCCAGTTATTCTACTTTCTACATGACATATTGATAGTTATGTACTTGTAATGTTCCATCAGTCTGTGCCTCTAGACGCTATAAACACACCAACAGAGTATGAAAAAAGTCACAAATGCAGTATCTTGTATATTACTCAATGAAAGGAAACTAAAGATTAGTGTGTGTGTGTGTGGGGATCCTAACTAGAACTCTAAAAGGAACAATATGTTCGTGCCTTTAGCTCATTTGCATCTTGTGTCCCCCTGCCACAGGGTTTAATTAGGACAGTATTTAGGCATTATGATGCACTACATCCAATGAGATTTGTGCGCCACTCATACCACAGTTTCTATTTATCCCTTCTCTTGTCCACTTCCTAGACCTAGAAATATGGTGTAAATATATAAATAAATAAAAAATATACAACATATCTAAAACTTAAGAACAAGGAAGATTTTTTTAGTAGCCACACAGGCTGCTTTCTAGAAACTTAGAAGTAAAACAATTTCTGTCCATATGAACATATTACTCGTGGTCCAGCACAAGCAATGTAACATAACGCTATCCCCTGAAAATATATTGCCATAGGTCTGGATCTTGTTGACTCACTGGGTCTAATGTTATCGTGAGACCTATTCATGTAATATTCGATACATACACAAAATTACTTTACAAATCTTCAGTTCAATACAAAAATATATACAAATGGATAGAGAGTGTTTTGTAAGCTTAATTAACTTGTCAATAATTGTAAGCAGGTTTGAAATAATTTAGATATCTAACACTTCCTGAGTCTGCTTTTCTCCCTGTGCTGGAACATCACATTTGTTTCCCTTTAATACTTTCAACTCACAACTGTACTAAGCAATTATGTGACAATCGACATTAAACTTTTTACAATTTCCAGGTGGGCAAGCATGAACTGTTACCGTCAGGTCCTATTTATCTTATGAAACAGCTATGTCTTAAAATGTCTGCAACAAAGCTTAAAGGGACTCTATCACCCCAACAGGAAATTGATTCAATTTTGAAGAGCATTAAACGCTGGCTATACATTGTATTAACTTTTCTTTCTCTACAGTATATCATTTCTGTAATATCAATAATTAATTTTAATGCTCCTGTATGTTTATGTGCGGATAACAGTGATTGGTGAGGGTGGGAGAGGGGTGTGACCCTTTATGGTGTGACAGAGTCCCTTTAAAAAGAAACAAGAACATTGTCCCAGGCAGGTAGGTTGTGGAAATATTTTAAACATTAATTCAATCAGATACATATTAGATCAAATATCAAACATAACCTCTGCAAATAAGAATGGATTTCTTATGGATGATTTAGTTGACAGTAGGTTAGTTTGCTGTTTCATGCCTATGATACTTCATTATTGAACTTTCCCCTGTCTGTGACTGTTCGCTCACTAGATGTTATTATGTTTTCATTCCATTCTCTATCAGCTCTAGAGATGGTTGTGCTTGGAAGTTCCAGGATATCAGCAGTGTATGAGGTACCCAAACCATCCACCTGGCACCGATCATTCCATGGTCAATCAAATTCAATCACATTTCACATCACATGAAGGCTTTTATGCATTGACTTGCTGTCACATGATTGATTATTTATTTGTATATTTGTATATATTTGTATATATTTGTTTATATATATATATATATATATATATTTATATATATTTATATATATAAATAATCAGAGTAATGCAGTATATAGTGATGCCTTTTTTATTGGACAAACATATTCATAGTTTTAATGACTAGCTTTCGAGAGCGTTCCTCTCTTTTTCCGAAGCATTTCTGATAAATTCCCATTGAAACACAAATAACAGTAAAAAAAAAAAAAGCTCTGTTCAGTAGGCTATGCACAGGTCTGTATTGCTGTAGGTCAAAAGTAAATAAACAGGGTAATAAATATTTGTACATCTTGAAAGTTTGAGGTACCATAAAACTGTAAGGAGACACAGGGATAGTTGAGAAATAAACCAGACAAAAAAACAGAGAGAGAGAGAGAGCAAGCAACACAAAAGAACCTAAAACACACAAAACATATCCATAATGTAAAATTAAAGGTATATGAAAGTGAGGTGGGTTATGAATGCATCCCGTAGAATTTTTTTTTTTTTGCAGAAAAGAAACAAATGTGCTGGCGTGATGTAGACACCCCCAGCAACTGAGATTTACATATTGGATATCTGATTTTTAATGAGATATCCAATATGCAGCACACGCGCATGCTTATTGGCTAAAGGAAAGAAAATTGTCTGAAATCATGTGACTTCCTACAGTAGGGCAGACTACAGGTGCTAACTGAGCATGCCTGCACAATCCCTTGGCCAAAAAGAAACATTGTATAAGTTATGTTAATAACCCCTGGAAATTTCAGGGGTGTCAACATTGAGAGAAAACAGTTTGCAAAAGCAAGGAATTAAGCAAACTTCAGGCTAACGTTTTAACTGTTTACTTTTATTTTTTCATGCAAACTATTTTTTTCAGACACTATCAATTATCTTCTATCACATGCATTCATAACCCAGCTCACTTTCATATAGTATACCTTTAAGAGAATTCTAGATAACTCTGAGTATTTTTATTTTCAGGTTTTGTATGGAGTGTTTTTTTTGTGAAAAGTGATGTCCAACTGGAGTACAGTAACTGTCCTCATTGTGCTTTTTGATGCTTTTCTAGTCCGGTTACCTCTAGGGTGTGGTCATTTTTACAAGCCATAGATGTGACCTCTAAACATACATCAGTTAATTTTGCTAGGACTAATGGAATTAAGTTTACGAAGACACTAATGAGAAAACAGCTGAAATAAGAAACCCTGTAAAAGAAATATAATGCACATTAGTGCATATGATAGTTTAAATACTTAGTTCTATGCACAGATGCAATAAATACTTATATGCATTTTACCAGACACTTTCACTCTGTACCTATCTATCACCCATATGTTCGATCTAGCTATTTTCAGGGATTCAGAGATTGATCACATGCCCACAGTCAACAATAAAACTATATGTAGAAGCCCTACAGCCAAATGTCTTCTAGCATGCAAAGTAAGTGCACAATTGGTTTAGCTGAAACCACTTTCATTGCCATTTCTCTATATTATAGATGTTCTAATAGCATCGAACATACTCTTATTCCATCTGCTTGTATCTGACTCAAGCACAAAATCTATATGAAGCAAGATATATATATATATATATATATATGTGGGAACTTGATAATTGATTTGTCAGGCACAAAATGTATCAAAATAACAATAATATGTACAGAACAGCTTCCCTAAATGGAACGATTAGCTCAGTAAATGCATGCTTTATAATTAGGAGCAAAATATAGTCAAACTAACAGCCATAACAAAATTGTCACTTTAAAACTGTTTTAAGCATTAACTATTATGTGTATACATTGCCTAAATTATATAATTACTTGTTGACAAGGCTGTCCCCTGGTGTAGTTTGTGTGCTATGAGCAGCGTTGGCGCTCGTAGTGAGGTGTGCAGTGAATGTCTTTTGCGTTTATTGTAATAGTTTTTTTTTGTGTGTATATGTTTTTTGTGATGCTAATTAAATAAGTAGTAACATAATAAAGTAATATACTTTACCTACTTGTAAGTAATACATTCAGGAAGCATTGTTCTGAAGAGCTGACAATCTGTTTTCATGTTCCTGCAGCATACAATGTAGGTTTGCACTGTTGTGGAGCTGAGGTGTAAGTGTCAGCAATGTGTGCGGTGTGTAGTGTAAATAGGCTGCGTGCGCGAGGGGAATCCGTTAATGTAACTGGTTACTTTCCGTATTCTGTAAGTTAGTGTTGTAAAATGGCGCCGAATGCGTATGTGGTAGGCGGTTTTGCATGATGAAGCGCCCTTGCTAATGGTGTATGTTGTAGGTTGTACGGGTTTTTGTAAAAACCGTATTTGGTTTGTGGAATTTAGCGACTTTAGGGGTCGTGTAGCCTCGTTTTCGTTTTGTTCGGCAGCCATTTTTTCTCTCGCTTAGGAGATTTTCGAGTGTCTAAACATTGTAAATTTGACCGAATTGGAGGTTTAAGCTGTGTTGCAGAGGTCCTGGGTGTCCCCCCTTGGTGTGGGTAAGGATTTTATTTAATTTTTGTGTGGATTTTTGTGTTTTTTATGTTTGGCGCTGTGCGCTTGTTTTCCGTTAAGGTCGTATTTTTGCAAGTCCATAATGGATTTTTTCTAAGTCTCGTGGTTCGTAATTGTTTTTGTGTAAGTCCGCAATTTATTTTGTTCTAAGTCCCGCGGCTGATCTATTTTTGTGTAAGTCCGTAGTTAGTCATTTCGTGTTTATGTGTTCTAAGTCCCGCTTGTGTGGTGGTTTGTAAACGGTTGTGAGGCGCCGTAGCCTCAACCTCCGCAAATGCTGCCCCTCGCTTTGCGAGGGTCCGCATTTGCGGTCCGAAAGTCATGGGGGGTCGTAGGGATGAGAGCCTACGGCGCTCATCTCCAACAGCGCATAGAGCGCCTTTGGCGCTCCTTGCCAGCAACTGCGGCCCTCGCTTTGCGTGGGCCACAGTTGCGGCGGACTCGCTATGCGAGCCCGCAAGCGTTAGCAACAATCCTCATGCTCACAACTATATGTGATAGACAGGTGAAGCCCTTCATTGGCTGGAGAATTGTCATGCTAATTTGGTTTACCTTGGCAAGGATATAGGCTTGTGTCTGACCTTTTATGAGTGACTCCCAATCAGATTTACTCCCATCGCTTGATGACTTAATAAGGGATGGATATGAGCATGACTCAGGCATGATCCATTTAGGCTTAGAGGGAAATAATGGACACGACGACTGAGTGAGAGAAAACACGGACCACAGCTTTTATTAATAAATAACCAGATAACATAATATAAATTACTGAATATAATTTACATAAACTTGCCAGGGGGAGGAGCCCAGCTGATAAATGTGTGACCTCACGCCTTGGGCCCTGCCCAAAGCCCCAATGCTTATACTAAGCACGCCATGTGAGGCAGGGCCACGCCCACTTAGGCCAGTGGGCCGGGCAACTCACCTCCCGCCACAGAGTGAGCGAGGGACCCCTCCTGAGACTGCGATCCCCCTGCTGTCCATTAAAGCAAAGGCCCACGCAACACTCTCCCTGAACTCCAGCATGAGTAACTCTAGCCCCATTTCGGTTAGATGTACTTTATCCCTTTTCCGAAGAACTTGTCGGCCCCGACTGGTTCTAATTCTTTGTATCTGATGGTGTCGAACCCAGCTTTCTAACGAAACTTGACAACTGTTGGTTGATCTTCTGACAAGATCTGTCCAGCCCGACAGGATCCCGAACATTTCTCCATGAAAGTCTTTTTATCATCTCGGACCATATTATAAACACGCCCGGAAACTTCTTTAACCAACTTTCTACATCCCGTTTCAAGTCCCTCAACATCCTACGCATGTGGAGCGTCCCCAATTAGTTCCTGCTGGCATGTATTAGTAATAAGCTTGGCTGTCCATAACGCTGGGCGTACGTGTCCAGTAGCCCATTTACTTGAGCCCACCGCAGGCCTCGAATTCCAAACCACCGCACTTGCAAGTCCACCGCACTTGCAAGGAAAACCCAGTTGTGCCTTGTCCTCGGTAACTGCGGCTAACCTGTGGGCCCAGTACACGTAGTGGCCAACGATCCACAGTTGCTTCTTTCCTCCTGAAAGCAGAAAGCAACATCCATTAGACTATTGCTCTACCGATACGCTTCACCGTGGCATCGGGCAAGCCTAACCTGGCTTCCGTAGCGCCCCCAATTCGGAAGGAGTGCGTCCCGAACTCTGACTGCTCTAAACCCAAACGTTGTAGTGCACCTTTTAACACCTTCTCACCCCAGCAGGAACCAAAGCAGAACCCCTAGCGTCTTATCCTCCTACGTAGTCCCACCGAACACTGTAACCAAGTCATTCCATTTTGCCAACACACATCTGTACGTGGCCCATGTAGCCGGGGCAACAGACTGTCTGATGAGTCTCGTTACCTGGCTGCTCCAAGTTTCCAGAGCTCCCTGGGAACGGACTCCCCCAGCACGTTCGCCTGCGCAGCCAGTCCCCCCAACCACTCTTCCTGGAACCGAGAAAGGGCATCAGCAATACCGTTCTCCAACCTTGGCACATGCCTGGCCTGGAACCATATGTTCAGGCGGAGGCAGCATAGCACCAATTTACAAAGTATTTATACTACCGGGATGGATGTTGCTGTGAGGTTATTTACTGCTTGAACCACCCCCATGTTATCTGTAAAGAATAACACTCGCCGGTCCCGAAACTCCGAGCCCCAAATGTGTACCACCGCCACTATGGGAAATAGCTTGAGGAACGCCAGGTTCTTTGTAAGACCCGCCACCACTTATTCTTTTGGCCATGCAGCAGCACACCACCTCTCTTTGAAGTAAGCGCCGCAACCAACTGACCCGGACGCGTCCGTGTAAAGCTCAAAATCGGCGCTGGTAGTGCTCCCTTTCTGAATAAGCGCAGTCCCATTAAACTCTGCTAAGGAAAACCGACCATATCCTTGCGTCATCCCCCATGGCCCTCGAAACCTTGATAAAATGATGCGGCCTCAAGAGGCCTGCAGTAGCAAGCGACATTCGCCTGCAAAATATCCTCCCCATGGGGATAATCCTGCAGGTGAAGTTCAACTTCCCTATGATGGATTGTAATGTCGTAATGACACCCTATTTGCTCCTTCCAACGCAATGAGCTCCACTCGCATGTCCGCCACTTTTTCCTGGGGAAGACTGCATTCCATTTTCATGGAATCGATCTGAATCCCCAGGAAGGTCAACTTTGTGGCTTTGTTGCCCGGCACTCTACCGTAGCGTTTTAGCCACGGCAGCATGGCGGGGAGACATATAGGAATCCTGCCCTTTTGCAGGGGGCTCGCCTGATCTATTCCCCTCCTTGGGTCTGGCAAATCTAGCCAGGGGGTTTTCGCTGCTGCAGTTGAAAAATGCATGCTTGAACCTGCAATTGGGAGCCCATATACAAACCCCTTCATTGTAGGCAAAACAGGTCTTGAGGCCTGTGGCAACTGCAGCGGTAGGGCCCTTGGCTCCACCGGACGCACTTTGAAAGGGATGCATGATGCGCATCTGTGTCATAATGTTCAACCAGTATGCCACCGCTTTGTCACTTCATGCCATCGTTGGCCTGGATGCCAAATACTGGCAGAACTTCTCATCGTAGCGCCATCACGCCATACCCCAGTATACTTTGTGAGCATTGCGAATTTCATCTATGTAGACAAACAATCCCGAACTTTGTTCGGGATGTCGCTCGCACAGCACGCAGGCCATGGAGAAGGCCTGGAGCCAGGTGTCAAAAGTCCTAGGAAGCCGTCTAAATCACTTACGATGGTCATCCCCTTCCCGATGGCCCCTATCAACCACGTCCAACTGTCTGACATGGGAAGAAATGAGCCCCTGTGCTCCCAAGTTGTCCAGCAAACACAAGACAATCGGTCTCATGGCTGCATCGGTG
Source organism: Discoglossus pictus (assembly GCA_027410445.1). Classification (NCBI taxonomy): domain Eukaryota; kingdom Metazoa; phylum Chordata; class Amphibia; order Anura; family Alytidae; genus Discoglossus; species Discoglossus pictus. The sequence continues at coordinate 394,147,756 of CM050164.1, forward strand.
ACCACTGCATTGGTACTAAGAGATTGCGAACCCGGGAAAACCACCACCGCGGAAGGCCCTGTTACCGCCATTACCCCGGCCGTCGCTGCTTGTCCCGCTCACCCACTAGTGGATTGCTCGGCCCACGCGCTCTTAGCTAAGCCCCCAATCCATGCCCCTATTTTCTGCTCGTTCACTGAAATGTTGTGTGTGGCTAAGAGGGTCTTGAGGGACCCTAAAAACCCTGTCTTTGTGTGTAGGGGCTCACTTTTTCCTGTATCCACTATCTGACCCACCATCGTGAGCTCACCTGCTTCTGGAAGCCTCGGAGTGCAAGCCTCTAACGGGGTGTCCCTGCGTCTCTCCTGACGCGCCGGGGACTCTGACCGTCTGGCCCTCCGCGGGCTCCGTCCCCTCTCTGAAGCAGTGCAGACGCAACTGCATTGGCAGGACCTCCTGCTTCTCGATCTTGATCTCTTCCTGGACCTGTGGGTGCAAGAGGAACAGTCGCTAGCTCTCCGGGACCTGCATACCTGTGCCCACACCGTCTGCTCCTCCCCTGAGGACTGGTCATGGTCACCTATACCTTCGCGGCTGGAGTAAGCTGGCACCACTGATTCTGCTGCCCTCTGTACAGGGTCCACTGAGGCAGTATAAGGTCTACCTGTGGGTCGTTATTAGTCACCTTTTGCTGTGCCTAACTGTAATGTCCTTAGTCTCAGTTCTTTGTCGTTGTAAAGGAGTGTGAGAGAATATCAGTGGACTGTACCTGCTCGTGGTCTTTCGAGCTCTTGAGGGGGGCGCGCCTGCCTCGCCACTGCTGCTGTCACAGGCACTTCGTCAATCACTACCATGCTGTCTTGGCTGTTCATCTCGCTGACGACTCTGTTCCTCTTGTCTTGTGTCATCGCCATGCCCAGCTCCCCTCCGCGTCTGCGTCCCTGTAAAGCATAGAAGTGCTGTTAGAATGAGAACTAGAAGGGACCGCATGGTCGGCATAATGAGGATCTGTAGGAGCTTTCTTAGGGCTCCCGGCTTTTCTATTACCTCCTGCGCCACCTTTACTGGGCAGTAGAGGGGTGTTTCTTGTCCTTTGATGCGGCCGTGACCCTCGGGCAAAGTGATTGGCGGTGGCCGGACTTCTAGGCCCTAGCCCTCACCGCCCGTGGGCCCAGCTCTCTCCTCCCCTTTTGATCTCCTGGCCTTGCCCTCAGCTGGACGGGAGTCTGATGGCTCTGTACCGGTGGGATGGGGTGATAGTTTGCTGGCACCTCTATTATTGCCTAGGCCACCAGCCACTACAGGCTGAGCCTGTGCAATGTAAGGAGGGCCTACTGCAGAAGGCATGGGTGGTCCCAGCCTGTCCTGCACCCACCTGACCACTTGGCTTAAGGCCCGAGTCCTAACTTCAGCCAGTAAAGCCTCTATGTCCTCAGCATCCATACTGGGCCCAAGCAAAACACACAAAAAAACCCAGATAAAAACGGACCACAAAAACGAACAGGAAATTAGAAACACACACACACAGAACACTTTCTCACTGCCCCTTATGTGCTGTATAGCTGGGGTATGATTCTCAGTTTCAACCTCCAACTTTAACTTATTTGCGCAGGAGCCCCTCAGACCTCCGTCCGTTTCTGCTGGAGACTGCACTGCTACTGCCCGACGCGCGAACACGGGCGGAAGTCCCGACGCCGCGCGGTTGGCTGACGCCTTGCAGGCTCCGCTGGGTCACGTGAAGCTACGTGCTGACCCAGTGAGCCTGTGCAGCCTCCGCGTCAAGCAGTTCTACTGGAGGTTTAGAAGTTGATGTTTAAACGTAAATTTTATATTGAATATTGCTTTTTAAAATCACCAGATGAGAGAAGTGCCTACTTAAACGTTAGCTCCTCTTGTTAGGGCAGTAGAGTGGCCCTGTAAAATATTATATAAAAAGACCATTTAAAAATATTCATAGTTTTAAGAAATTATAAAGAAGGTTGTTACCTTCATTAATTAAATGCCCAGCAAGCAATCATAAGATCTTTACTTGTAAATACACTACAGTGGCCCTTTAAAAAAGCCTTTTGGGGAGATTCTTTTTCACCCAGTTCAAATGTAACTTTTAGGTGTCTCGATACTTTTGCGAATTTGGTTCTTCAAATCTTTAATTATTTCCAACCAGTTTATAAATAATTAAATTAAACCGTATTATTTGAGCATAGCAAAGGTTGTAAATGTGGTAGAATTTAAAACTATAGTAAATTAATATTGAGGTTTACCATTCTGAGCTGTCAGTGTTTCTAATCCACCCACAAATCAAGATTCTTATCTTTGTTAATAAGAGATCATTGCATTGGATTATTGATAAGCCCCTGGATAATTGTTTTCTGAGCAGTTGGCTGCACAAAAAGCGGCTAGGCATGCCCGGAACCAAGCAACTGAACACTGCACACAATTATCAATAATTAAATGCAATGATCTCTCATAAACAAAACTTTTCAACATATTTCTGTGGGTGGATCAGAAAGGCTGACTGTAGGAAAAATGCATTTTTTTAATAACATATCACTTGAACTTTTCTTAAATGCAAATTCCAATCATGTAGTTTTAGTTTCTAAAAAAAAATAGTGTGCCTAAATATCTCAAAAAGTCTTTAGAAGGTAAATGCAGGTGGAGGAGTAGACTTCATAATAACATCATCTTCCTCCCCTTCTTCAATAATCTCTTGCCTGGCCATTTCAATAAGGTCTTTATTGCTGAGCTCCTGCCAATGCAGTTCTAACCACTGCAAAACAATTAACAGTTAAATTGTCTACTGAAAATGTGATTAAATGTCAAATACATTGTCAGAAAGTGATTTCCAAGCTTTTGCGCTAGCTCAGGGGTCGTCAACCCTTTAATACCCACCACCCACTTTTGATGGTAAAATGTATTTACCGCCCACAGGTGACATAGTAACATTATTTACCCAATCTCCTTTCTGGTTACATAAATCATATGACCCTAGCTATGTATTACCCTGTACTTTCTAGGTAGTGATCTGGTCCTGACTGCTGTCCCTAGGCTCTCTCACCAGCTCTCCAACCAGCCAAGCGTGATGCTACAGGTTTCCTGCGTGTGACACCACCTAAAGATTAACCATCCTCCCACCAGGGAAGCTTTATTCACCCACTAGTGGGCAGTAGGGACCAGGTTGACTAGAACTTCACTAGATGCAAGAATATAGCTAAGTAGTTACAATGACTCAGTCACTGACTGATTTAATTGCTGAAAGCTTATACAACTGAATCTAATTAATTTTTCATTGTTCTATGCAGTACTCAGCTTATTAATCATTCATGCAGAGGCAACTCACTGAAATAGCCTGACATCAAGTGATCATAACTCTACCAATTCAGCATCAATTTTCAAAAATTAAAATACCTTTTTCACAGTTTTTTTCACCCTCTATCTACTGGTGCAGAGCATATACAGGGGACTTTTGTGTTCTTTTAAGGGACTGACTGACTGCATAACATTCCACTTCTTTCCCTTAAAAAACTCTTTGGTTGCTTTTGCAGTATGCTTCGGGTCATTGTCCATCTGCACTGTGAAGCGCCGTCCAATGAGTTCTGAAGCATTTGGCTGAATATGAGCAGATAATATTGCCCGAAACACTTCAGAATTCATCCTGCTGCTTTTGTCAGCAGTCACATCATCAATAAATACAAGAGAACCAGTTCCATTGGCAGCCATACATGCCCACGCCATGACACTACCACCACCATGCTTCACTGATGAGGTGGTATGCTTTGGATCATGAGCAGTTCCTTTCCGTCTCCATACTCTTCTCTTCCCATCACTCTGGTACAAGTTGATCTTAGTCTCATCTGTCCATAGGATGTTGTTCCAGAACTGTGAAGGCTTTTTTAGGTGTTGTTTGGAAAACTCTAATCTGGCCTTCCTGTTTTTGAGGCTCACCAATGGTTTACATCTTGTGGTGAACCCTCTGTATTTACTCTGGTGAAGTCTTCTCTTGATTGTTGACTTTGACACACATACACCTACCTCCTGGAGAGTGTTCTTGATCTGGCCAACTGTTGTGAAGGGTGATTTCTTCACCAGGGAAATAATTTTTCGGTCATCCACCACAGTTGTTTTCCGTGGTCTTCCGGGTCTTTTGGTGTTGCTGAGCTCACCTGTGCGTTCTTTCTTTTTAAGGATGTTCCAAACAGTTGATTTGGCCACACCTAATGTTTTTGCTATCTCTCTGATGGGTTTGTTTTGTTTTTTCAGCCTAATGATGGCTTGCTTCACTGATAGTGACAGCTCTTTGGATCTCATATTGAGAGTTAACAGCAACAAATGCAAATAGCGCACTTGAAATGATCTATTGCATCTAGTCTGCCAACTTTTGCCAGTGCACAGTGACACTCAAATCTAGTGCAACCGTAGTGTGCAGTGAAATAAAACAACCCTTTTTTACTGTAATCGATTAAATATCAGTAGCCTGCCTAAAGGCGTGTGTGTGAGGCCTATTGCATCTAGTCTGCCAACTTTTGCCAGTGCACAGTGACACTCATATCTAGTGCAACCGTAGTGTGCAGTGAAATAAAACAACCTTTTTTTACTGTAATTGATTGAATATCAGTAGCCTACCTACAGGCGTGTGTGTGAGGCCTATTGCATCTAGTCTGCCAACTTTTGCCAGTGCACAGTGACGCTCATATCTAGTGCAACCGTAGTGTGCAGTGAAATAAAACAACCCTTTTTTTACTGTAATCGATTGAATATCAGTAGCCTGCCTAAAGGCGTGTGTGTGAGGCCTATTGCATCTAGTCTGCCAACTTTTGCCAGTGCACAGTGACACTCATATCTAGTGCAACCGTAGTGTGCAGTGAAATAAAACAACCTTTTTTTACTGTAATCGATTGAATATCAGTAGCCTGCCTAAAGGCGTGTGTGTGAGGCCTATTGCATCTAGTCTGCCAACTTTTTGATAGGAATGAATAGTACAACTTAATACACCACTCCTATCTGGTGGCACCTTAGATTGCACGTGCAGTGCCCCAAATTCGAAGTAGGAGGTCCGACCAAGCATCTTTTTTCATCTCCCTGTTCCAAAAATCCATGCCATATACACGTCCCCTGATAGGTAACGTAACAGGTATTAAACTGATAGGAATGAGTAGTACAACTTAATGGGACCTTAGATTGCACTAGCAGTGCCCTAAATTCGAAGTAGGAGGTCCGACCAAGCATCTTTTTCCATCTCCCTGTTCCAAAAATCCATGCCATATACACGTCCCCTGATAGGTAACGTAATAGGTATTAAACTGATAGGAATAAGTAGTACAACTTAATACACCTCTCCTATCTGGTGGCACCTTAGATTGCACGTGCAGTGCTCCAAATTCGAAGTAGGAGGTCCGACCAAGCATCTTTTTCCATCTCCCTGTTCCAAAAATCCATGCCATATACACGTCCCCTGATAGGTAACGTAATAGGTATTAAACTGATAGGAATAAGTAGTACAACTTAATACACCTCTCCTATCTGGTGGCACCTTAGATTGCACGTGCAGTGCCCCAAATTCGAAGTAGGAGGTCCGACAAAGCATCTTTTTTCATCTCCCTGTTCCAAAAATCCCTGCCATATACACGTCCCCTAATAGTGGACGTAACAGGGATTAAACCGATAGGAATAGTACTACTTAACAGTACACACCTTATAATAACGCAGACAGAGGCAACGCGTATAATCTTCCATGCTGTGCAGTGGAAGCCCCCAGACTCTGACCTGTGTATAATATTCCATGCTGGGCAGTGGAAGCCCCCAGACTCTGACTTGTGTATAATATTCCATGCTGAGCAGTGGAAGCCCCCAGACTCTGACCTGTGTATAATATTCCATGCTGGGCAGTGGAAGCCCCCAGACTCTGACCTGTGTATAATCTTCCATGCTGGGCAGTGGAAGCCCCCAGACTCTGACCTGTGTATAATCTTCCATGCTGGGCAGTGGAAGCCCCCAGACTCTGGGAGTCTGAAGAAGAGGAGTCAGAGGAGGAAGGTGGCTTTGAGGAGGTGGAAGACCAAACACAGCAGGCGTCCCAGGGGGCTTGTTGTCCCTTTTCGGGGGCCCTTGGTGGCTGGGTGGAGGAAGAGACCTTCAATGACATCAGTGAGGACAAGGAATGGGACATGGCTAGCTTGGTATCCAACCTTGTGCAAATGGGGAGTTTGCGGTTGTGCAAAGGGACTGTTTGCGGTTGTTTGCGGTGCATTAAACGGGGAGATTGGTCTGTTACTGTGAAGCGGGTGTATCCCTTACTCTACCTGATCGATACAACATCATACCTGATGTTTTATAGCATGTTATTCCAAACAATTTAGGAATGTTAGGTGATTTATGCCCTTTATGGCTTAAAACCAGACTCTGCATCAACTATGTAATTTTCCGTGGGAGTTTTGCCATGGATCCCCCTCCGGCATGCCACAGTCCAGGTGTTAGTCCCGTTGAAACAACTTTCCCATCACTATTGTGGCCAGAAAGAGTCCCTGTGGGTTTTGAAATTCGCCTGCCATTGAAGTCTATGGCGGTTCACCGATGTTCGTCCGTTCACGAACATTTGATGGAATTCGCGTCCGCGAACCGAAAATTTGATGTTCGCGACATCACTAGTCTGTTACTGTGAAGCGGGTGTAACCCTTACACTACCTGATCGATACAACATCATACCTGATGTTTTAAAGCATGTTATTCCAAACAATTTAGGAATGTTAGGTGATTTATGCCCTTTATGGCTTAAAATCAGACTCTGCATAAACTATGTAATTTTCCGTGGGAGTTTTGCCATGGATCCCCCTCCGGCATGTCACGGTCCAGGTGTTAGTCCCCTTGAAACAACTTTCCCATCACTATTGTGGCCAGAAAGAGTCCCTGTGGGTTTTGAAATTCTCCTGCCCATTGAAGTCTATGGCGGTTTGCCGGGTTTGCCCGTTTGCGAACATTTGATGGAAGTACGCGTCCACTGTTCGGGAACCGAAAAATTTGATGTTCGCGACATCACTAGTGGGCACATTTGCATGTCCCAGTTCAACGTCCCAGAATGCAGTGTAATAACAGTTTTTCGCTGAATTCTGAGCTGGAAGCAGGTTTTTAAACTTGTTTTAGACATTCAAACGTGAACACAGATGTACTATTTATTTACTATATATATATATATATATATATATATATATATATATATATAAAGCTAGTTCATATAGTAATTCAAATAATTATTTTTAAATCAAAACATATGATTAATTATATAACATATTCATTATATGACATATATTATATATTTCAGATTTTTTAATAGTAAAGAAAAACAAGAGTCACAAGTCACAAGACTGATTCGAACCCAGGACTGTAGCCTTACCTACTGTGCTATCTGTCATATTGCAACACTAGCTGCTAGAATATACTGTATTTATCGGCGTATAATACGCACTTTTTCTCCCTGAAAATAGGGAGCAAATGATAGGTGCGTGTTATACGCGGATATTCCCTCCCCCTAAACCCGGAGGCCAGGCCAGTAGTGAATGGAGCTGGCCGGTAGGGGCTAAGCGTACTTCTGAGTATGATCTGAATCCTTCTTTTGCAACATTGTGGGAACAACCTGCTTGGGCCTTGTTTGGGGTGCTACTGGAGTCCCTACCTTGCTTCCTGACCAAGACTTGCATCATTATCACAACTAATATACGGCGTGTCAAAATCTCAGGCAAGATGGGAAAAAATAAGAAAGCCCTGCCTTCCAAAAAAATTGAAGAGCATTTCAAGATGGCCGGGGCCTCACAGACATCTACGCAAACTCCCTGCCCGGAACATTTGGACCAATCTGACTCTGATTCGGTATCAGACGCAGTACACCCGGAGGTCAACATCGCTGACAATTCTATGGCAAAGTTTGAGGCCCTTCTAGAGTCCCATATCAATAGAGCAGTCACAGCTCTACAAAAAGAACTGCATGACATTGGGCAGCGGACCAATATTTTGGAGGAGTCAATGGATCAAGTAGTGGAGGCCCTGGAAAAAGATAGGAGTGCCATTGGGGAGAATACCTCTCGCATTACTTCCCTTGAAGACAAACTGGAAGATTTGGAGAACCGCTCCCGTAGATTCAATATCCGGACAAGGGGGGTACCAACTGCAATAATTGACTTACCCCGATACCTCAAAGCCACTATAGACCAGATCCTGGTAGGCTTTCCGGATCATATTTGGGAAGTGGAGCGAGCTCACAGGGCCCTGGGTGGAAATAAAAACCCTGATTTGCCAAAGGACATAATAGTGAGACTGCTCCGTCAGCAATCCAGAGACTTAATTCTTGCCACCACCCGTAAAATGACAACCATCCAGGGTCCCGACGGATCCTCTTTGCAATTCTTTGCGGACCTTTCTCCTCCAACCCTACAAAAACGGAGACTGATGAAGCCTGCTCTGGAGATTCTTATTCAACATGGTATCAGGTACAGATGGGGCTTTCCTTTTGCCCTTATGTTCTCCCACAGTGGCGCATCCCATTCCGTGCGTTCCTTGGAGGAATGTCTGGATCTTCTTCAGAGACTGAACCTGGCCACTGGAGCAACAGTCCGGACACAGGGAGCCTCTCTGCCGCTCCCCCTTCCCCAGAGACAGTGGACTCCTTCCTCCAAACCGAAGAGGACTGCTGACCCAGCTCCCCAAATAGCTTCTCAAAGACCGAGGCAGGAACTGGAGGCCGGGGCTACTTGACTCTTGGAGCTGGACGAGGAGCTGGCCTATGGAGGCACATTGTCTCCTCTCTGACAGTGACTTTACCACGGGACTCTTGTTTTGGTTACCATGTTTTAAAGCTATGATGATTGTCTCTTAAATGCTTTTTTCTTGTTTGTTTTTCCCCTTAGCAGGTCTAACTACCAAAGGTTACGGTAGCAGCTTCAGAGCTTTTGAAGTGAACAACTGATATAAGAAGGGCTATAGTGCCAGCTATATCTAAGCTAAGGGATTTTTCACTCCAAGTTATAGTTAAGAGTATCCATGCTCAGCAAGGTTCATCCAAAAATGTTTTCTAGCCTTTTCTTAATACCCCTACCGTCTAGGATTTAGACTGTTTTAGACTAGATTTGAGGAAAACGGTTAGTACTCGGTTGGGCTAGATTTGCTCATTAAGTTAGGAATTGCACAATGGTAAATTGTATTTTCTCTCTTTGTCTTACTGCTTTTACTTTCTTCTTTTTCCCTCTGATTGATCTGGGCAGGCTATTTGCTACTTTTCTCTACTCTCTGGTCCCCTCAAAGCCTTGGCTGCAAAAGCTACTTCTTCTTCTTTCCCCTCTCTCTTGCTTCTCATTTCACCCTGGGGCAGCAGGCCTAGAGAGGTATTATCTGTTCCAATCTATGGTAAAACCAGTTCTATGTCCGCCGGGCGGATGGCTAGGTCTTATGGGACTTATTCAGAGTAGACTTGATAGGGAGGTACTTCCATTAAGTAATGGCTTTAGATTATGCTGGTTACCACGGCTAAACCCAACTAACTCTTGTCGTTTTGCTCCCACTTTCGTCTCCATCAGATCAACTCTGTCCAATGAGATCCGACAGGACCCTCCAGCTCCTCCTCGCCCTGACCTGGGAAAGCCGCTCCTCGTTCCCTCGTGCTCAGCTGCTACTAAAGGTATGTGGCTTTTAGTTATACACATGCTTACGCCAACAGCACATCCATGACATTTCCCACAAAGACACTCACCCACAATGTAAAAGGGTTTAACTCCCCCTTCAAGCGAAGGAAGGCTTTTTTGTATTATAAAACCCACAAACCTGACATTATCTTCCTCCAGGAAACCCATTTTGCTAAGAATAAAACTCCTGCCTACCTGAATAAAGATTATCGCCAATTTTTTTGCACCACCCAGGCTTCGAAAAAAGAGGGAGTAGCGATCCTTTTGCACAAGGATTTTCAGTTCCAGCTAGACTCCAAAATTATAGACCGGGAAGGGTATTATGTCATCTTGAAAGGGAAGGTCTTGGGCACCCCTACGTCGCTTATATCTTTCTATGCCCCCACCGTAGCCCCACACAAAGCGTTGATTGGACTTTTAAGGACACTGGAGGGGGGGAGGGGGTGGGGGAAATTGATAATAGGGGGGGGGGACCTAAATTTGGTCTTAGACCAGAGCATGGATAAATCCAGTGTCTCTAAGCACATCCGCTTTTCTAAAAGAATTAAACAAATCAAAAAACTGCTCCATTCTTTAGACCTCGTGGATGCTTGGAGGGGTCACCATCCGAAAGGAAGAGAGTACACCTTCTTCTCCCCCACCCATAAGTCCTACTCCCGTATTGACGCCCTTCTTATTAGTACCTCGCTTTTTGATAGCTCGGTTAAGGCAGATATTGTTCCCTGCACGTGGTCGGACCATGCTGCAGTCTCCCTAGAGGTTGACCTGGGATCCCAATCTAGACTACCTTTTGCCTGGAAATTAAATGAATATTTGCTCTCGATACCCACATACCAGGAACAAATTACTTCTGAACTGGCAGCCTACTTTGTGTCCAATGCGGGTGGGGAAACTTCGCCAGGTTGGGTCTGGGTGGCCCATAAGGCTTATATTAGGGGTACATGCATTAAATTGGCTTCACAACATAAAAAAGCAATTCGTCTAACTGAGGAAAACCTCGTTAAAAATTTAGCTCAATTAGAGAAACAGAATCAAATTTCCCCTTCTTCCTCGTTAAGAGACCAAATTGACAAGGCTAGGCTGGAGCTAGATGGTATTTTATCTATTAGAACAGATAAAGCCCTGAGAAGAACGCAGCATCTCTTCTATGCTAAAGCGAATAAACCAGACAAATTATTGGCAAAAAGTCTGAGGGCAAGGTACTCTCAGTCCAAAATCTCTCAAATTAGAACCAAAGAGGGAGTACTCACGTTTAGCCAAAATGAGATACAAAAGACCTTTAGGGAATTTTACCAGCACATTTACTCCTCCCACAACTCCCCTCCAGAGAACGCTATTAGGTGCTACCTGAATTCCTTAGATTTGCCTAGAATATCAGAGTCAGATCTTCTTAATCTAAACAAAGAGGTATCGGTAGAGGAGGTTAGGAAGGCAATCAAAGACCTAAAAATGGGGAAATCTCCTGGCCCTGATGGCTTTACTAACATTTATTATAAAAAGTTTTCGGACATTTTGTCCCCACACTTATGCAGCCTGTTCAACACAATCTTGAAAGGGGACCCAATGCCCCCAGAACTTAATTTCGCGGATCTGACCCTTTTCCCCAAGGAAGGTAGGGACCCAAAGGAGGCAAAGAATTACAGACCGATCTCGCTCCTTAATGGGGATATCAAACTCCTTGCTAAAATATTCTCACAAAGGATTTCTGTCTTTTTGCCCTCCCTGATTCACAAGGACCAATCTGGCTTCATCCCATACAGGCAGACGAGTGATAATATTAGAAGGACCCTAAACATCATCCACTTGGCTAGACATAGAAACACCCCGGTTTGCCTGCTCGCATTTGACATAGAGAAGGCCTTCGATACCCTGGAATGGCCTTTCTTATATGCCGCTCTGGATAAATTTGGGTTCAAAGGCCAATTTTTAAACCTGCTTCGCACCTATTATAATCTTCCCAAAGCTAACTTAAAACTCCCGGGCTCCCAGAAGGCGGTTATAGAGATAGGGCGTGGAACGAGACAAGGATGCCCTCTTTCCCCTCTCCTTTTTGCCCTTGCAATAGAGCCGCTGGCTCAGGCGATTAGGGCAAATTCCTCTATAGAGGGGCTGCGAGTGGGAAACCAGCATTTAAAGTGCTCCTTATTTGCTGATGATCTATTATGTACTCTTACTAACCCTGGCTCCTCTATTGAAGCTCTGCTGGACACAATAGGTTTATTTAGCTCACTTTCTGGACTTAGATTAAACCAGGACAAAACGGAGGCACTAGGCATAGGCATACCCTTAGATACTCTGTCCCAGTTGAAATCATGCCATAAGTTTATTTGGCCGGCCAATCATATTCACTACTTGGGGATAAATATTACTAGTTCTTTAGCGGGAATTTATAAGGCCAATTTCCCCCCCCTCTTCAGGGTTCTTCAGAGGGACTTGAACATTGGGTCGAGGAAGCATAATTCTTGGACGGGTCGGATAACCTCGGTGAAGATGAACATCCTCCCGAGGCTCCTGTACCTAGCCAGAACCCTTCCTGTTCAAGTAAATAACTCAGAATTAGCTCGCTTTCAGTCCCTGGTGTTCAAGTTCATCTGGAGGAATAGACCCCCGAAAATAGCGAGGAAGGTCATGTATAGACATAAATCCAAGGGAGGTCTCTCATGCCCGAATTTCTCTAGCTATTTCAGAGCGGCACAACTGGCCTTTATTCCTCTGGCACATTCCACTTCCCTCCAGCCTAATTGGGTTTTCATAGAGGAGGCACAAATGCCCCCCCTCACGTGGGGTACTATCCTATGGGCACCAAATTCGAATACTCTTAGTTCTTACATAAGTAATCCAATAACTAAATTTACTTAAAAAATCTGGAACTGGGCCAAGAAAACCCACAATCTAGCATACCCGGTAACTCCTCTTACCTCGATTTTCACTTCCCCCACTCTCTCGGCTACCCTCTCTTCTAACTCTAAACATTTTTGGATTCTGCAAAAATTAGATAAATTAGGCTCATGGCTGGAAGGGGGGAAGATTATTTCTCTAGGAACAGTTTGCAGAGGGAGGGAGTTTCCTGATACGGAAATATTTAACTATATTAAAATCAGGCACTGGGTAGAAGAAGTTCTCAGGGAATTTGGCCTGCCTAAAGACTCCTGGCTCACCACAGTTTGCAAACACTCAGCCCTTACTAAGGGTACACTGGGAGCAATATATAACATAATTAATGCTCCCCCCTTGGATTCACCAAAGCCTTCCTTTATGCTGAAGTGGGAGCTGGACTTGGAACAGACCTGGGATGAGGCCTCCTGGTCTAAAGCTTTCTCTAGCCTTTCTAAAGGGTCCCTTAATTATAGCTTGTTGGAAACCTCGCTGAAAATCTTACATAGGGCATATATGACCCCCGCTAGACTAAATAGAATTGTGCCTACAAATTCGGATAAATGTTTTAGGGGATGTCAGGAACGAGGGGACTTCATTCACGCGTGGTGGAAATGTCCTTTAGTCTCTGAAACCTGGGCTAGAGCGACTGATCTACTTTCCAGATTATTTAGTATCCCACTTAAACCTTCCATAGCGACATGTCTCTTAGGCAGGAATTATAAGGAACTGTGAGGGGTAGGCAATAAATTGACACAACTGATTTACCTGGCAGTAAAAAACATCATAGCTAGAAGGTGGAAGGACAATTCCATTAACTTCCAGGAAATCAAAAACAAAATAAACTTCCTATTTATACATGAGAGAATGACTCATACACTATTGGACACACATCAAAAGTTTTTGGAAATTTGGGGACCCTGGTTCTCCTCCCCCGACTGCATTTCATAGGTAGTGGGGGGACGAGTTGAATTTTTGCTAGGGAGGCTCTTTACAATTGGAAGAGGAGTGGAGCGGGGGGCGGACTGGAACAGGCGGAGCGGGAGAGGACACTGGAGGCTTCTTCGGACGAAAGGTAACGACAGTAAAACTAAGATTGGGTAGCACAGGAACTGAAAAGGCCACGTTATAGTCAAATCCTGACCTTCTGAAGTAGAAGAGCGGATGGGAAGCAATTATCTACTATTTGCTCTTTTCCTTTTACTTCTTCATTTCTTTGGTTATTTGTTTATTTTTCTCTTCTTTTCTTCACTTCTTCCTCTTTCTCTTTTCACATATGTTCGTAGAATATATTGATTGTAACACGATTGTTTATTTAAACCAATTTGTGCACTGAAAACGTTAAAATTATATTAAGGAATAATTCAACAAAGAGAAGCAGTTGCTTAGGATAGTAATTATACTTTCTTGACATGTGAAATTATGTTTTATAGAATGTGCTTATTTTTAGTTTTTCTTGATTATTCTTAATAAAAACTTTATGAAAAAAAAAAAAAGGTAAATTTCACAGTGGTAGAGAGAGTTAAAGGAACACTGCACTATCTTTTTTTTAATACATATTTAGGCAGTTTATAGAAGTTTATTTTTAAACAATTATTTTTTTATTAAAATTTTTATATATTACATACTTCTATGATCCTCCCACCCACATCACAGGAAAATACATATAGTCAAATGGGTGTGTGTCTCCAGGTACAGCACCTATCTTGATCCAGCATGCACTGAGCACGCTCATGAGATCTCGTTCAATACCACATGACGTCACTGACACGCGCTCATGTTAGAAAACACTAGGGGCCTCATTCTAGGACCGGCCGCAAGCTATTCTGCTATTCTATTCCCCTCCGGCCGGGGATTCCGGCAGGCTTGCGGCCGGTGCCTTGCTATGTCTTGCGGCCGCTCGCGCCGGAGGAAATCCTTTGATCTAAAACGGCCGCAAGGAAATCGGCCGTAAGAAAATCCTATTTGCAATTCAAATGCTCCGGGAACCCTCTCTGCAAGGCTAAAACCGAGCCGCAGCTTACTTGCAGGAAAGAGGTCCCGCTAGCACCAATTAAGCACATAAAATAGCCCAAATAAAGCCATCCTGCACTTTGAGAAGACTATAAAGTGATTTTCGGTGTTAGCAAAAATAGCACAAAATTCCCCTATACTCAAATCCATAAAATATTTTTTTTTTTATATACGTCAAATATCCATGTAAAAAGTCCAGAGTGCTTGGAGCACCTCAGACCCGCCCACGCCGCAGCCGGAAAATAAACAGTTAATTTGAACTCGGGTTTGGGCTTGATGTGCAAGATTATCGCCAATTTTTTTGCACCACCCAGGCTTCGAAAAAAGAGGGAGTAGCGATCCTTTTGCACAAGGATTTTCAGTTCCAGCTAGACTCCAAAATTATAGACCGGGAAGGGTATTATGTCATCTTGAAAGGGAAGGTCTTGGGCACCCCTACGTCGCTTATATCTTTCTATGCCCCCACCGTAGCCCCACACAAAGCGTTGATTGGACTTTTAAGGACACTGGAGGGGGGGAGGGGGTGGGGGAAATTGATAATAGGGGGGGGGGACCTAAATTTGGTCTTAGACCAGAGCATGGATAAATCCAGTGTCTCTAAGCACATCCGCTTTTCTAAAAGAATTAAACAAATCAAAAAACTGCTCCATTCTTTAGACCTCGTGGATGCTTGGAGGGGTCACCATCCGAAAGGAAGAGAGTACACCTTCTTCTCCCCCACCCATAAGTCCTACTCCCGTATTGACGCCCTTCTTATTAGTACCTCGCTTTTTGATAGCTCGGTTAAGGCAGATATTGTTCCCTGCACGTGGTCGGACCATGCTGCAGTCTCCCTAGAGGTTGACCTGGGATCCCAATCTAGACTACCTTTTGCCTGGAAATTAAATGAATATTTGCTCTCGATACCCACATACCAGGAACAAATTACTTCTGAACTGGCAGCCTACTTTGTGTCCAATGCGGGTGGGGAAACTTCGCCAGGTTGGGTCTGGGTGGCCCATAAGGCTTATATTAGGGGTACATGCATTAAATTGGCTTCACAACATAAAAAAGCAATTCGTCTAACTGAGGAAAACCTCGTTAAAAATTTAGCTCAATTAGAGAAACAGAATCAAATTTCCCCTTCTTCCTCGTTAAGAGACCAAATTGACAAGGCTAGGCTGGAGCTAGATGGTATTTTATCTATTAGAACAGATAAAGCCCTGAGAAGAACGCAGCATCTCTTCTATGCTAAAGCGAATAAACCAGACAAATTATTGGCAAAAAGTCTGAGGGCAAGGTACTCTCAGTCCAAAATCTCTCAAATTAGAACCAAAGAGGGAGTACTCACGTTTAGCCAAAATGAGATACAAAAGACCTTTAGGGAATTTTACCAGCACATTTACTCCTCCCACAACTCCCCTCCAGAGAACGCTATTAGGTGCTACCTGAATTCCTTAGATTTGCCTAGAATATCAGAGTCAGATCTTCTTAATCTAAACAAAGAGGTATCGGTAGAGGAGGTTAGGAAGGCAATCAAAGACCTAAAAATGGGGAAATCTCCTGGCCCTGATGGCTTTACTAACATTTATTATAAAAAGTTTTCGGACATTTTGTCCCCACACTTATGCAGCCTGTTCAACACAATCTTGAAAGGGGACCCAATGCCCCCAGAACTTAATTTCGCGGATCTGACCCTTTTCCCCAAGGAAGGTAGGGACCCAAAGGAGGCAAAGAATTACAGACCGATCTCGCTCCTTAATGGGGATATCAAACTCCTTGCTAAAATATTCTCACAAAGGATTTCTGTCTTTTTGCCCTCCCTGATTCACAAGGACCAATCTGGCTTCATCCCATACAGGCAGACGAGTGATAATATTAGAAGGACCCTAAACATCATCCACTTGGCTAGACATAGAAACACCCCGGTTTGCCTGCTCGCATTTGACATAGAGAAGGCCTTCGATACCCTGGAATGGCCTTTCTTATATGCCGCTCTGGATAAATTTGGGTTCAAAGGCCAATTTTTAAACCTGCTTCGCACCTATTATAATCTTCCCAAAGCTAACTTAAAACTCCCGGGCTCCCAGAAGGCGGTTATAGAGATAGGGCGTGGAACGAGACAAGGATGCCCTCTTTCCCCTCTCCTTTTTGCCCTTGCAATAGAGCCGCTGGCTCAGGCGATTAGGGCAAATTCCTCTATAGAGGGGCTGCGAGTGGGAAACCAGCATTTAAAGTGCTCCTTATTTGCTGATGATCTATTATGTACTCTTACTAACCCTGGCTCCTCTATTGAAGCTCTGCTGGACACAATAGGTTTATTTAGCTCACTTTCTGGACTTAGATTAAACCAGGACAAAACGGAGGCACTAGGCATAGGCATACCCTTAGATACTCTGTCCCAGTTGAAATCATGCCATAAGTTTATTTGGCCGGCCAATCATATTCACTACTTGGGGATAAATATTACTAGTTCTTTAGCGGGAATTTATAAGGCCAATTTCCCCCCCCTCTTCAGGGTTCTTCAGAGGGACTTGAACATTTGGTCGAGGAAGCATAATTCTTGGACGGGTCGGATAACCTCGGTGAAGATGAACATCCTCCCGAGGCTCCTGTACCTAGCCAGAACCCTTCCTGTTCAAGTAAATAACTCAGAATTAGCTCGCTTTCAGTCCCTGGTGTTCAAGTTCATCTGGAGGAATAGACCCCCGAAAATAGCGAGGAAGGTCATGTATAGACATAAATCCAAGGGAGGTCTCTCATGCCCGAATTTCTCTAGCTATTTCAGAGCGGCACAACTGGCCTTTATTCCTCTGGCACATTCCACTTCCCTCCAGCCTAATTGGGTTTTCATAGAGGAGGCACAAATGCCCCCCCTCACGTGGGGTACTATCCTATGGGCACCAAATTCGAATACTCTTAGTTCTTACATAAGTAATCCAATAACTAAATTTACTTTAAAAATCTGGAACTGGGCCAAGAAAACCCACAATCTAGCATACCCGGTAACTCCTCTTACCTCGATTTTCACTTCCCCCACTCTCTCGGCTACCCTCTCTTCTAACTCTAAACATTTTTGGATTCTGCAAAAATTAGATAAATTAGGCTCATGGCTGGAAGGGGGGAAGATTATTTCTCTAGGAACAGTTTGCAGAGGGAGGGAGTTTCCTGATACGGAAATATTTAACTATATTAAAATCAGGCACTGGGTAGAAGAAGTTCTCAGGGAATTTGGCCTGCCTAAAGACTCCTGGCTCACCACAGTTTGCAAACACTCAGCCCTTACTAAGGGTACACTGGGAGCAATATATAACATAATTAATGCTCCCCCCTTGGATTCACCAAAGCCTTCCTTTATGCTGAAGTGGGAGCTGGACTTGGAACAGACCTGGGATGAGGCCTCCTGGTCTAAAGCTTTCTCTAGCCTTTCTAAAGGGTCCCTTAATTATAGCTTGTTGGAAACCTCGCTGAAAATCTTACATAGGGCATATATGACCCCCGCTAGACTAAATAGAATTGTGCCTACAAATTCGGATAAATGTTTTAGGGGATGTCAGGAACGAGGGGACTTCATTCACGCGTGGTGGAAATGTCCTTTAGTCTCTGAAACCTGGGCTAGAGCGACTGATCTACTTTCCAGATTATTTAGTATCCCACTTAAACCTTCCATAGCGACATGTCTCTTAGGCAGGAATTATAAGGAACTGTGAGGGGTAGGCAATAAATTGACACAACTGATTTACCTGGCAGTAAAAAACATCATAGCTAGAAGGTGGAAGGACAATTCCATTAACTTCCAGGAAATCAAAAACAAAATAAACTTCCTATTTATACATGAGAGAATGACTCATACACTATTGGACACACATCAAAAGTTTTTGGAAATTTGGGGACCCTGGTTCTCCTCCCCCGACTGCATTTCATAGGTAGTGGGGGGACGAGTTGAATTTTTGCTAGGGAGGCTCTTTACAATTGGAAGAGGAGTGGAGCGGGGGGCGGACTGGAACAGGCGGAGCGGGAGAGGACACTGGAGGCTTCTTCGGACGAAAGGTAACGACAGTAAAACTAAGATTGGGTAGCACAGGAACTGAAAAGGCCACGTTATAGTCAAATCCTGACCTTCTGAAGTAGAAGAGCGGATGGGAAGCAATTATCTACTATTTGCTCTTTTCCTTTTACTTCTTCATTTCTTTGGTTATTTGTTTATTTTTCTCTTCTTTTCTTCACTTCTTCCTCTTTCTCTTTTCACATATGTTCGTAGAATATATTGATTGTAACACGATTGTTTATTTAAACCAATTTGTGCACTGAAAACGTTAAAATTATATTAAGGAATAATTCAACAAAGAGAAGCAGTTGCTTAGGATAGTAATTATACTTTCTTGACATGTGAAATTATGTTTTATAGAATGTGCTTATTTTTAGTTTTTCTTGATTATTCTTAATAAAAACTTTATGAAAAAAAAAAAAAAGGTAAATTTCACAGTGGTAGAGAGAGTTAAAGGAACACTGCACTATCTTTTTTTTAATACATATTTAGGCAGTTTATAGAAGTTTATTTTTAAACAATTATTTTTTTATTAAAATTTTTATATATTACATACTTCTATGATCCTCCCACCCACATCACAGGAAAATACATATAGTCAAATGGGTGTGTGTCTCCAGGTACAGCACCTATCTTGATCCAGCATGCACTGAGCACGCTCATGAGATCTCGTTCAATACCACATGACGTCACTGACACGCGCTCATGTTAGAAAACACTAGGGGCCTCATTCTAGGACCGGCCGCAAGCTATTCTGCTATTCTATTCCCCTCCGGCCGGGGATTCCGGCAGGCTTGCGGCCGGTGCCTTGCTATGTCTTGCGGCCGCTCGCGCCGGAGGAAATCCTTTGATCTAAAACGGCCGCAAGGAAATCGGCCGTAAGAAAATCCTATTTGCAATTCAAATGCTCCGGGAACCCTCTCTGCAAGGCTAAAACCGAGCCGCAGCTTACTTGCAGGAAAGAGGTCCCGCTAGCACCAATTAAGCACATAAAATAGCCCAAATAAAGCCATCCTGCACTTTGAGAAGACTATAAAGTGATTTTCGGTGTTAGCAAAAATAGCACAAAATTCCCCTATACTCAAATCCATAAAATATTTTTTTTTTTATATACGTCAAATATCCATGTAAAAAGTCCAGAGTGCTTGGAGCACCTCAGACCCGCCCACGCCGCAGCCGGAAAATAAACAGTTAATTTGAACTCGGGTTTGGGCTGATGTGCAAGCTTGAGAGTGGGTTACTTTTAATCCTCATGTCCCCCAATATGATCCCTAGCATTTACAGAGCTGTACAGTGCAGGCTTGAATTTATTTTTGAGTTTTAAGTTTTGAGAGCTTACGGCCGGTAGCAAGATTTACGGCCGGCCGTAAGAGGAGATCCTTGCAGAAAATCGCAGCTTTACGTCCGGTTTACGGCCGATAATAGAATGAGGCCCTAGATGTGCTTCTCAGCACTTCCATAGCAACAAGAGCATCTGACATACACAAGTAACATGCCCACATTATTTGAATAGCTGCCTCCCTCTAGTTATGTGCCTGAGAGGATCACAGACAGAGGTAGCACTGCCAAATGGCAGCCCCTTAGACAAGAGTCTTTAATTTAAAATAAAACAGAGTTTTTTTAACACAAAATAAATAAATAAACTTCAATTTCCTCTATGTAGTATTGAAAAAAAAGATAGAGAATTTTGTAACTTCTTCATTCAATTTTAGATTCCGACTGCAAGACATATTTACTCCACTGATCTTGTGGAGTGTGATGTTATCCCCTTGGGCGAAGCCTCTCCCACACCTAATATGCCTTCACTATTGTCTGCCAAATGCATCTGAAAATTGTTGGTTTAGAAACTTGGCAACCTTTGGAAACTTCTTGGGATGCAATAAATCATTTGTAACATATCTGAAAACTACCTCAATCTGCTCAGATATATATGAGTAGACACCCTTTTACGTCTAACGTATGAAAATACTCTTCCTTATGGATTCTTGGCTCCTTGCACTTGACATAAAGTCTCTCACCTTGCTGTTCTTGAAATGTGTCATCAAATCCACCTTCTGTGTTGACAGACGGGTGACTTCTCACTATCTGTTGATGAACTCAGCCACAGTAGTTGTGGGTGTAGGAACTGTCGGGGGATGGGGGGACAACCCCCCCCCCCACAGATTTTTCTATGTTTGTATGTATATATAAGCTATTTTATGACCTGTGTATACAATGAGCTGTATATCCCCAGAATTATTCTGGTTGCTACACCCTTGATTGTAGCATTGTCCGATTGAATGTGTATTGCTGTTTGATAGATTCTGATTTGGAAATGCTTGTAATTCCAACCATACTGCTTGCACTTCCTATACACTGGAGGACCACCCTATATCTCGTTAGAACTACTGGCCCTGCATGTACCTTTCTTGACAATGTGTCCCCCAACCTAAGCCACTGGCATCTGCAGTAATGATTGTCCACTGTGGATAATCCCACTTGACTCCTCCTAGCAGATGCTTTCGTACTGACCAACAAGTAAGGAACAACCTTGTCTCCTGTGTTAGAAGCATTTGTGATTTCACTGTTGAAGAATGTTGTTTTGTAGATGTGCATGCAAGCTTTTGCCCATAGATCGGCTGGAATTGATGTTCACATCAATCCCAAAATCAACATGGCTCTTCAAATGTGTACATTTTACTTTCATCTCAATCAACTCACTTGAGTCCTTAGTCTGTTTATCTTTGCCTGAGTTAAAAATGGAATTGCTATATATATATTAATACTATCTTCACTATGGATTCTGATACATATATGTCTTCCAGATATCTTATTCCATGTATATATCAAGCTTCTCAGAATCACTAATAGCTGGGTTACCTCACTTCTCTCCTGTCAGATGCATCACAGACTACCTTCAGACTTCTCAAAGACACTATTATATGACTAACTGATGTTATCCCTTTCCCCAACTCTATATTACTGGCTACCTCAACATTCTAACTGCCAGTTAACTCCCTATACACTGGACACAATTACACATACAGTAATCAACATAACATAATATAATATAACACAGCATAACATAACATACAGTAATTAACATACATATGATAACAGTGGCGGCTGGTGAACTTTCAAGTTGGAGGGGCGCCATGGCGAAACATAGCCACCCCCCCTTTTCAAACCACACCCCTTTTTATAACTCCTCCCCTGACATCATAATGACTTTTATAAGCCCCGCCCAATGACCTTATACTTGTAAAGCCCATTGAAATACATGATCAGCAATGCAGAAATGTCAAGAAGTAAAGTAACAATGTGTTAAATTCATTGGTATACAATATAGATTGAAAAAACTCATGTGACAAGACTACAGCAATATCATAATTGCACCTATACGCATTAACAGAAAAATTAAAGCAGTGACACCTACCATTAGTCGGCTCTTCTTCTCAGGGTATTCACGTTCAGTAAGTTGACCAACGAGTACAAACAAATCTGCTGCCACATAGGGTTTGCACCTGGGGTTGAAAGAAAACAAGCAAATCAATCAGACCATTCAAGAACAAAACCATACTTAAAAAACATTAAAAGACCAAGTGGAACCATATAGGCCCCAAACATACCTTAGAAGACCAAGTGTGACCATAGGCCCCAAACATACCTTAGTAGACCAAGTGTGACCATATAGGCCCCCAAACATACCTTAGAAGACCAAGTGTGACCATATAGGCCCCAAACATACCTTAGAAGACCAAGTGTGACCATATAGGCCCCAAACATACCTTAGAAGACCAAGTGTGACCATATAGGCCCCAAACATACCTTAGAAGACCAAGTGTGACCATAGGCCCCAAACATACCTTAGAAGACCAAGTGTGACCATATAGGCCCCAAACATACCTTAAAAGACCAATCAGCACTGTATAGGCCCAAACCAGTGGATCTTGGGATTCAAGAAAACAACAACATTTCACTTCTGTTTAGACCACACAATAATCAATGTCAAACAAACACGTTGAATTAGCATATGGATAACCATATGAGCAGTAACGCCACGCCAAGGCTTCAACAATTGTTACTGACCATTCACACACCTTTCATATCTCCTTCCATATGCACACCCACACACCATTCATACTTTACTTACCCCTAGTTATTTTTGGTAGTTCGGTGGTGCCATTTCTGAGAACTTTACGTACCCTTGAAGGTGCCTCCAATTCCTTCAAACCAATGCATTCAACCACTCCAGGGCCATGGTGCTTCTTAAACACCTTTTTATCCTCTTCAATGTGGAGAAGCATCTTTCTGATTCTGCAGTCGTCTTCGATGTTGTAAGGAGGATTCCTTATAGCTTCACTGTGTCTGTGAAATCATTATGCAGATTAAATTGATGGTAAAGTTGGTGCAGAGCAACAGCACTCGTACAGACATGAAATTCTGGCTTCTCGTACAGAAGTGACAGCTACCCTTGGAAGTGCCTCCAATTCCTTCAAACCAATGCATTCAATGGCTCCAGGGCCATGGTGCTTCTTAAATACCTTTTTATCCTCTTCAATGTGGAGAAGCATCTTTCTGATTCTGCAGTCGTCTTCGATGTTGTAAGGAGGATTCCTTATAGCTTCACTGTCTCTGTGAAATCATTATGCAGATTAAATTGATGGTAAAGTTGGTGCAGAGCAACAGCACTCGTACAGACATGAAATTCTGGCTTACCGTACAGAAGTGGCAGCTACCCTTGGAAGTGCCTCCAATTCCTTCAAACCAATGCATTCAATCGCTCCAGGGCCATGGTGCTTCTTAAATACCTTTTTATCCTCTTCAATGTGGAGAAGCATCTTTCTGATTCTTTAGTAGTCTTCGGTGTTGTAAGCAGGATTCCTTATAGCTTCACTGTCTCTGTGAAATCATTATGCAGATTAAATTGATGGTAAAGTTGGTGCAGAGCAACAGCACTCGTACAGACATGAAATTCTGGCTTCCCGTACACAAGTGACAGCTACCCTTGGAAGTGCCTCCAATTCCTTCAAACCACGCCAAGGCTTCAACAATTGTTACTGACCATGCACACACCTTTCATAGCTCCTTCCATATGCACACCCACACACCGTTCATACTTTACTTACCACTAGTTATGTTTGGTAGTGAGGTGGTGCTGCTTAACGCAGTTTATCTTTGCACACCCTGGGGGTATGCATTCTTCTTTGCTTCAATCACTTGTATTTAAATTTTGCACGGCGATCTTTCAAAGAACAAAACTTCTTAATGGTTTTTTCATTGAAGTCTGGGATCTCGGAAATCAGTTGCTTTTCCATTGAGAGCATCGCCAATGCATTCAACCGCTCCAGGGACATGGTGCTTCTTAAAAAGGTTTTTATCCTCTTCAATGTGGAGAAGCATCTTTCTAATTCTGCAGTGGTCATCGGTGTTGTAATCAGGATTCTTAATAATTTCACTGTCTCTGTGAAATCATTCTGCAGATTAAATTGATGTAAAAGTTTGTGCAGAGCAACAGCACTTGTACAAGCATGAAAATCTGTCTTCCCAAACAGAAGTGACAGCTCAGTGCATAATTGTTCCTTCTTCAGTATTGGATATGCTTGCACAGTGTCTTCCAGAGCTTGGGTTGGAAAGCAAGTGTCATGGGTTTTATACAAGTCACTTTGAACAAGTTTGGCACTGACTAGGTGATTTGAAAATGAAAAACGTTCTTTTGCATGAACGACCACTATGTCACATACCTCTCTTGAAAGTTGTCTCAAGGTTGAGATCTCTGCACTCCGTCTGTGGACTGTTACATCGCTCGGCAAACTTGCTTCTATCTCGTCAACAGAATTATGGATTTTCTGGATGCTGGCGACAAAGTCTTCTGTGACTTTTTGGATATAAACAGTATCCGTGTCTCGCTTCTGAAGCTGACTATAGAGGATGTCAACATGTGGCATTATCAAATGAAATAATTTAAGGAAGTAAAGGAACTCCCTGTCTTCCAGCATTCCAATGAAACCGGCGGCTTCACGTACAGATGTTGGATCAAAGTTTAGACATGCTTCAATTGTCTGTAAACACTCAAATAGCGCATCTCTGTTCTCGTAGATGACGTTCACGGTCCTAACGTTGAAGTTCCATCGTGTCGGTGCACCTCTTGGAAGTCTTCTACCAACTACCTCATCCAGAACTCCAGTCCTTTTTGGAGAGCGTGAAAAAAAAGATGGTATGCCGCCTATGTTGGAAAAAAAAACTCGAACTCTTCCAATCCTTGAAACTGCTTTCTCCATTATTAGGTTCAGTTGGTGAGCATAGCAATGGACGTAGTGTGCGTTCGGGTACACGTCTTATATTTTTCTTTGAACTCCTCCTTGATCTCCATGCATCACACTGGCACCATCGTAGATTTGAGCTATGAGTTTCTTCTTTTCTTCTGGCTCTGGGAGAACAGTATTCAGACTTTCCAGCACAACAGCAGCAATCGAGTCTGTACCCGTTGATTTCATTTCCGTGAAGCCATCAAATCTTTCCACCACTTGATGCTTCTTGTCAATGTAGCGATAGACTACAACGCACTGTTTCCTAGCGGAAATATCGGTTGTTTCATCCGCTTGGATTGCCACAAACTGGGCTTCCTTAAGCTCTTGGTGAATCACTTCCTTAATAACTTCATGCATGCAGTCCAGTAGCTCATTCTGCACGGTTTTGGACGTGCCCTTAAACACAGTTGCAGTCTTCAAATGCTGTTCCATTGCACTATCGATACTGCCAACCAAATCCACCAGGCCTCGAAACACTTCTGGATTTAGCGATATTTCACTCTCGTCGTGTCCTCTTAATGCCAGTTCAAAAGCACCACAAAAGCGTGATAGAAAACAACAAAAAAACCATTCGAAAGTTCAAGACCCAAACCGTAACTTTTAAAACCTTAAAAGACCAAGTGTGACCATATAGGGCCCAACCGCACCTTAAAAACCTTAAAAGGCCAAGTGTGACCATATATTCACCTACAGTTGACTCTCCTTCTCAGGGTATTCACGTCCAGTAAGTCAACCAACGAGTCCAAACAAATCTGCTTCCACAGATAGTTTGCACCTGGGGGGTGATAGAAAACAACAAAAAAACATTAGAAAGTTCAAGACCCAAACCGTAACTTTTAAAACCTTAAAAGAACAAGTGTGACTATATAGGCCCCAACCGCACCTTAAAAACCTTAAAAGACCAAGTGTGACCATATAGGCCCCAACCGCACCTTAAAAACCCTAAATAACAAAGTGTGACCATATAGGGCCCAACTGCACCTTAAAAACTTTAAAAGACCAAGTGTGACCATATAGGCCCCAACCCCACCTTTTAAAACCCTAAATAACAAAGTGTGACCATATAGGGCCCAACCGCACCTTAAAAACCCTAAATAACAAAGTGTGACCATAAAGGCCCCAACCGCACCTTAAAAACCTTAAAAGACCAAGTGTGACCATATAGGCCCCAACCGCACCTTAAAAACCCTAAATAACAAAGTGTGACCATATAGGGCCCAACTGCACCTTAAAAAAATTAAAAGACCAAGTGTGACCATATAGGCCCCAACCCCACCTTTTAAAACCCTAAATAACATAAATAAAAAACGTTCATGTGCAATTTTTAATGAGAGCATATTACTTCCTTCATTCATTTATAGACACACATGATAGAAGGTTAAAAATAGCACTTAAATATCTTTCTTATTGAAGAACAAACACTTCTAATACCCATTGGTATAATATCATTTTGATACATAAGTCATCTTAATTTACACATGTACCTTAATAGCCTTACCAGTTATTAAATGAGATATGGATATTAGTCTTCATATAAATTTAGAGTAATAAAAGTTATATATGTGAAAGTTTATCTTTAAGATTACCTTAAGAAAGCTCATACATTTATTTATATATTTATTTATTTTTGATTAACTCACATATTTTATGCTATCATCACATTTATGCTATCATCATATATATGTACCATGGATGAAGTTACAAACTATAGAATATTATTTTATTTCATTTCTAACACTTAGAAATGGTGTAATATAATAATAAATGAAAATCCACTTATAACTATTAAGGCACAGTATTAGGAAATCACACAATTTAAAGATCCAAATAACAACAAGTTTTACCTAAACTTCCATTGGTATATTTGATAGATTGGTGACATTTAAAATAGCAACTTACACAATTAAGCTGTCCCCCAGCGGAGTCATGTGATGCAGGGCGATCAGATGACGACAAGTGTGCTGCTGTACAAGAGCGTCCAATGAAACGCTCTCAAACCTCAGACCATACATAGGCCAATTGAGACGAACGCAGACCTGCGTCTGCCCAGTTACTAAGTAACATGCGTCATGACGTCATATGACGCGACGCTCGTAGCGGCCGCATCCAATGACATTCTTTAGGGGGCGTGGCCTCCGTTCAATAAAAAGCCCGCGAAGGGCAATTGAAAGAAGTGGCAGCCTTTGAGAAAGTTACCATATTGGTAACGAAACCGGTCAGGCAACAGCCATATCACGTTTGTGGTCAACCAGATATCAATTTATGGACCTAGAGGCGTTTTGCATTTGATACACAGTGAGTAAGAGCCTTTATGGCTTTTTTTCTTTTGTATATCCAACTGTTTTGACTATTTTGGAGACGCATGGCTATCCTCTTTAATTATGGCCCATATCTCTTGGTCACCTTATTAGGGTAATACCCCCATGACAAACTTTGCTTGCACAATTTTTGGTGTAAATCAAGGGCTACATTAAGACCCTATAGAGATTTAGTGGCCTCTATATATATAGAATTATATATGGTTCTATATACACACTGATATATCTGCAACTATAAGTCCTCATTACATTGGTTCTGTCCATATACTGTATAGCCTTTGGGCACTGGTTGATACTTTTTAACATAAAAGTTTTTTAACATAAACCCACAGTAATTAATATTATTTATTTTTTGTTTATCCAATGATTTACAAATTTTTGTTTATATGAGGATAATCTTTCCAATTTTTTCTGGCTATCCGTTATCACAAGGGTTTTTTATCATCATTTTGGTCACTTATAGAGCTGCTCAATAGTACCTCATCAACCCCAAACACTATTCAACATCATTATCTTTATTAGCACACAGCACTTTATACATTGATCACCGGCACTTGCCATTGCAAGATCCTGGCATTCTTCACTATTACATACAATTATAGGCACAGACATATCTCTCCACTTGTATTTTCAGGACACATTTTAGCCATTGTCCACATAGTAGTACCGTTTTTCCATATTCACATCCCTTTTCTTCACACCATCCTATCACGCATACATCTGGCCATTTGGCCTCTATCCTCACGCCTATTCCATTCACAGTATATCACATAACTAATAGGTAGTCTAGCCAGTTGGTAGCAAACCTCATACATATTCTTTACTAGTAGGGTTTATTTTTTCATCAACTTTTATTTTTAACTTCTTTTTAATCACTCAAGAGCAAGCCGGGTAGGCAGCTCACATTAAAAATTGCACATGAACGTTTTTTATTTAATAATTATATCATCACACTTATCAGGTGTTAAGCACCAACTCTGAACAAATTATATATATATATATATATATATATATATGTATATCTCAATATATATATATATATATATATCAATCAATATATATATATATATATCAATCAATATATATATATCAATATATATATATATATATATATATATATATCAATCACACACACACACATAAAAAATATACATAAATATACATAAACATATACATAAAAAAAAATATATTAATTGATATTTATTAATTGATTAATTGATGTACTTTATTAATTTTTTGATTATATTGCTCATGTATTTCTATTAGACATTATTTTTTATACATATTACAGTGCTATTTATTTGCTATACATGTTACAGGATATTATCCTGTAACATGTATATCACATAAATAGCCCTGTAATATGTATATAACATACAGGGTCACACAAGTTCACACTAACCTTTTTTTCCCTTACAGGCTTCCATACCTGCTTTGCTGATTTGCTAATTTTTTAAAGACTCTCATTGGTTGAAATCGATGTCAATCAAAAATTTCAGCCAATCAGAGTCCTTCAAAAATTAGTATATAAGGCAGAGCGTGGGAAAAAAACAATTACTCGCGGGTGGAGCTTCTTGTAGGAGGAGCTCCGTTAGTTTGTTGTGTTTTTTTTTTTAGAGCGTCGTTTTTTTTTTGGGTGGAGGCCTCTTGCAATGGGCCAGAATGGATGGACAATGGCTTCAATCAAGATTGAATTATTTTTTGACATGGGCTTCAATCAAGATTGGATTATTTTGACATGGGCTTCAATCAAGATTGGATTTTATGACATGGGCTTCAATCAAAATTGGATTATTATGCCCGACGACTATCCAGGGCAGTAGGCCAACGCTGGAGGGGTCAATTTGACAGGTAAGTATGTGCTGTTGTTTACTTTATTTTTATTATTGTTTGTTTATTATGTATGTGCTGTTTACTTTATTTTTTTTATTATTGTTTTTCCCTTACCTTATTTTTATTTTATCTTTAAAAGTGACAGGCACATGCATTGCCTGTTACTTCTAAAAATGGAATAAAAATAGGGGGGGGGTTGGTAGTTGGGTCAGGGTGGGGTCAGGCGGCCATGGGTCGGTCAGTGGGTCGGACGGTGGCCGCGTAGGCCACATGGAGGCCATGATCAGGGGTGGCACAGGCCTAATGGGGGTGATCCTCCACCCCCATGTGGCCTGTGCAACCCCGCTCACCGCCCGATTACCCCGATCACCGTGATCGGGGTAATCGGGCGGTGGCATAGCATAGGGCAGGCCACATCGGGGTGATCGGGGGTGGCACAGGCCACAGACATGGTGGTGATGGCTGGGGCGGGGGTGGCACCATTGCAGGCCAGGCCTAGGTCGGGTCGTCGGTGGTAGGTAAGTTGGTGGGTGGCTGGGTAGGTGGCAGGCCAGGCAGGCATAGTGGGGTAACTGGGGGGACCCTACCTTTTATTAGGGGCACTAGGGGTTTGGTTTGGCCAGGGGCAGGGCAGGTGCCAGGTAGACTTACTGTTAGGTTGGGCAGAGCAGATGTGAGTAGTTTCGGCCAGGGAGTAGCGATGTGGCGAACATCAAATTTTGGGTTCGCGAACAGCGAACCTGAACTTTACCAAATGTTCGCGAACGGGCGAACATCGGCGAACCGCCATAGACTTCAATGGGCAGGCGAATTTCAAAACCCACAGGGACTCTTTCTGGCCACAATAGTGATGGGAAAGTTGTTTCAAGGGGACTAACACCTGGACTGTGGCATGCCGGAGGGGGATCCATGGCAAAACTCCCACGGAAAATTACATAGTTGATGCAGAGTCTGGTTTTAAGCCATAAAGGGCATAAATCACCTAACATTCCTAAATTGTTTGGAATAACATGCATTAAAACATCAGGTATGATGTTGTATCGATTAGGCAGATTTATAGGGCAGATTTATAGTGCAAAGGAGGAAAACTTTATATAAATATATTATATTATATTCTTTATTTTTCCCACTGAAATTTCGTAGACAATAATAATAATTATGAGTCAGTCCAGTGGCAACCTTATTCAGTGTACATCCTGTCAAATGTATGCACTACTGGAACATATGATCCAGGGTCCATACCTCTGTGACAGGTGTGAGCATGTTGCCTCTTTGGAAGCTCAAATTGAAGATCTGGAGAGGAGAATTGCAGCACTTAGTGATATTGCTCCACTGGAAAGGGAATTGGTGCTCACGGAGCACAGTTTAGCTGGGCCTAGTATGGAGGGAGGAGCTGGGGCTAGGGAGGATGGCCAGGGAGGTAGCTGGGTTACAGTTACAAGGGGAAGCAGGGGGAACAGGAGGAGGCAGGCCAGTTCTGAGTTGTCAAACACCAACAGATTTGCCAGATTGAGTGAAACTGTTGGCGATGTCCATTCAGGAATGGCAATGCCAGATAGAGCTGTTCCCTCTAACAGCCGGGCGAACAGCTCTACTGGAGAAGAGGGAGGGCAGAATAGGCAGTGCAACAGACAGGTTTTGGTGGTAGGGGACTCTATTATTAGGAAGGTAGACAGGGTAATTTGTCACCCAGATCCCAGCAATCGAACAGTTTGCTGTCTCCCGGGTGCTCGGGTTCGGCATGTTGTGGATCGGGTGGATAAATTATTGGGAGGGGCTGGTAATGAACCGGCGGTCTTGGTACACATTGGTACCAATGACAAAGTTAGTGGAAGATGGAGCGTCCTAAAGAATGATTTTAGAGAATTAGGGAATAAGCTTAAAGCAAGGACCTCCAAGGTAGTATTTTCTGAGATACTACCAGTGCCACGTGCTAGCCCAGGGAGGCAGAAGGAGCTTAGGGAGGTTAATGCGTGGCTAAAAAAGTGGTGCAGTGCAGAGGGTTTTGGGTTTTTAGAGCACTGGGCTGACTTCTCACTTGGGTACAATCTCTATAGCAGGGATGGATTGCACCTTAATGATGAGGGCGCTTTTGTGCTAGGGAATAGGATGGTAGAACGGCTGGGGGAGTTTTTAAACTTGTAGGTGGGGGGGGAGGGACTATATAGAAGTATTGGGGTAAATAGGGTAGAGAGGGAAAGGGATGAATTATTTACCCATGGGGGAGGAGAAGGGGGGAGGGTTACAATAGAAAGTAGGGAGATATTAATAGGGGCCTCAAATACAGTGGCAGGCACTTCACATCAGCAGAGCCATAGCAACATAAAGTGTATGATTGCAAACGCAAGAAGTTTGCCTGGGAAAATGGATGAGCTAGAAATATTAGCAGTACAAGAAAAATGGGGCTTAATAGGCATTACGGAAACATGGTGGGATGAATCTCATGACTGGACTGTTAATCTGGATGGTTATAACCTATTTAGGAAAGATAGGGGCAATGGTAAAAGAGGAGGAGGGATCTGTCTTTATGTTAAGCCTGAATTTAAGCCTATAGTTAGAGAAGATATTTATGCTGGCACTAACGGCATCATTGAATCCTTGTGGGTTGAGCTAAATAGTGGAGGAGCTAATTCTAAATGCATATTGGTGGGAGTATGCTATAAACCCCCAAATATAGCTGAAAGTGAGGAAATACAATTATTGTTACAGATTGGAAATGCAGCTAAGCATGGGCAAGTTCTAATAATGGGAGACTTTAATTACCCTGATATAAACTGGATAAACGAGACCAGCAGCTCAGCTAAGGGGAGCAGGTTCTTGAGTACACTCAGGGATCATTATCTAGCCCAGGTAATACAAGAACCTACTAGAAATGGGGCCATCTTGGATTTAGTCATCACAAGTAATATTGATATAATATCAAATGTAAAAATAGGGGAACCCTTGGGGAACAGTGATCACAACACAGTCTCATTTGAGATTGAATACAAAAAACAGAGTTGTAAGGGGCCAACAAAAACTCTAAATTTTAAAAGGGCTAACTTTAATGGGCTACGGGCAGCAATACAACATATAGACTGGGACAAAGAACTTACAGGGAAGAATACTGAAAATAAATGGACAACATTCAAATCCTTACTAAATAAACATACTCATCAGCATGTACCATGTGGAAATAAAATAAATAGGAGTAAATCACATCCCATGTGGCTTAACAATGACTTAAAGATCATGATGAGGAAAAAGAAGTATGCATTTAAATTATACAAGAAGGAGGGAACAGAGGCATCTTTATGTGACTATAAGGAAATCAACAAGGCTTGCAAAAGGGCTATTAGACTGGCTAAAATAGAAAATGAGAAGTCAGTTGCAATGGAAAGTAAGACTAACCCTAAAATATTTTATAAATATATTAATGGGAAGAAGGCCAGGAAGGAATCGATAGGACCATTACAATGTGACACAGGCCATCTGATAATTAGTGACCAGGAAAAGGCAGATGAGCTAAATAGGTTCTTTTCTTCGGTTTACACAAGGGAGGTACCAGTGGTTGGGACACTGCAACATAATGGGGCTACACTACCTTCACTAAATAATTGGTTAACGCAGGAAGAAATACAAAAGAGGTTGGAGAAAATAAATGTTAATAAAGCCCCAGGTCCTGATGGAATACATCCAAGGGTACTGAGGGAGCTGGGTTCTGTAATAGCCAAACCATTATATCTAATCTTTAAAGACTCGCTCACTACAGGGTCTCTACCAGATGACTGGAGAAAAGCAGAGGTGATACCTATATTTAAGAAGGGATCTAGAGCAAATCCGGGGAATTATAGACCAGTGAGCCTCACTTCTGTAGTTGGGAAGCTTTTAGAAGGGTTAATAAGGGACAGAATACAAGAATATGTCTATTTGAACAGGATCATAGGTAGCAGTCAACATGGATTTATGAAGGAAATGTCGTGTCAGACCAATCTAATTAGTTTTTATGAGGAGGTTAGTAGGAACTTGGATCAGGGCAACTCAGTGGATGTAGTCTTTTTAGATTTTTCAAAGGCATTTGATACAGTGCCACATGGAAGACTAGTGAGCAAACTAAGGGATACAGGAATTGCAGTAAATATCTGCTCATGGATCGAGAGCTGGCTAAAAGACAGGAAGCAAAGGGTTGTTGTAAATGGAACATACTCCGATTGGTCTAATGTGATAAGTGGGGTTCCTCAGGGCTCAGTATTGGGTCCTCTCCTTTTTAACATATTTATTAATGACATTGAAGTAGGACTCGAATGTAGTGTCTCCATTTTTGCTGATGACACTAAGTTGTGCAAGGTAATAAAATCAGATAATGATGTACTTTCCCTACAAAAGGATTTGCATAAATTAGAGAAATGGGCGGCTAAATGGCAGATGAGATTTAATACAAATAAATGTAAGGTTATGCATTTGGGAAGGAAAAATAGCCAAGCAATCTATAATCTTAATGGAGCAAATCTAGGGGTATCAGATATTGAAAGGGATTTGGGAGTACTAGTGGACAACCACCTAGGTAACAGCGCTCAAAGCCAAGCAGCGGCTGCAAAGGCAAATAAAATATTAGCATGTATTAGGAAGGGTATAGAAGCCAGGGAAGAAGATATAATTCTGCCACTATACAAATCTCTAGTACGCCCTCATTTGGAATATGGAGTACAATTTTGGGCACCACCTCACAAAAAAGACATCTTAGAGCTGGAAAAAGTACAGAGAAGGGCTACAAAACTAATAAGGGGAATGGAGGGGCTAAGTTATGAAGAAAGACTAGCAAAATTAAACTTATTTTCGCTAGAAAAAAGGCGTCTAAGAGGAGATATGATTACGTTATTTAAATACATCCAGGGACCATATAAGGCTTTGTCAAGTGAGCTTTTTGTAGCAAGAGATTTTCAACTGACAAGAGGACATCCGTTGAGGTTAGAGGAAAAAAGATTTCACCTTAAACAAAGAAAAGGGTTCTTCACAGTTAGGGTGGTTAAACTGTGGAATTCTCTACCAAAGGAGGTGGTGACAGCGAATTCGATAGACAACTTCAAAAAGGGGTTAGATATATTTCTGAATAAAGAGGGCATTCAAGGCTATCCTAGATAACTAGCGAAGGAATATTGATCCAGGGAGAAATTTGATCGCCAGTTTCTGGGGTCAGGAAGGAATTTTGCTTTTTTTCCCCCTTATGAGACAATTGGCAAAGTTTCAATGGGTTTTTTTTATGTTTGCCTTCCTCTGGATCAATTAACAATAATTAACAATTAACAATAATAATAAATAGTCCAAATTAAAAAGATCAATAGAGATCTAAAAAGGTTGAACTTGATGGACTAACTCTTTATTCATTCTCCAATACTATACTATTAATAATTATTTAATCAATAATTTAATTAATAACTAATCCGCATATTGCAGATCAGAGGAGATCTTAACAGGTTGAACTTGATGGACTGAAAGTCTTTTTTCAACCTTAATTACTATGTAACTATGTAACTATATAGGTAGTGTAAGGGTTACACCCGCTTCACAGTAACAGACCAATCTCCCCGTTTAATGCACCGCAAACAACCGCAAACAGTCCCTTTGCACAAGGTTGGATACCAAGCTAGCCATGTCCCGTTCCTTGTCCTCACTGATGTCATTGAAGGTCTCTTCCTCCACCCAGCCATCAAGGGTCCCCGAAAGGTGACAACAAGCCCCCTGGGACGCCTGCTGTGTTTGGTCTTCCACCTCCTCAAAGCCACCTTCCCCCTCTGACTCCTCTTCTTCAGACTCCCAGAGTCTGGGGCTTCCACTGCCTAGCATGAAAGATTATACACAGGTCAGAGTCTGGGGGCTTCCTCTGCCCAGCATGGAAGATTATACACAGGTCAGAGTCTGGGGGCTTCCACTGCCCGGCATGGTAGATTATACACAGGTCAGAGTCTGGGGGCTTCCACTGCACAGCATGGAAGATTATACACAGGTCAGAGTCTGGGGGCTTCCACTGCCCAGCATGGAAGATTATACACAGGTCAGAGTCTGGGGGCTTCCACTGCACAGCATGGAAGATTATACGCGTTGCCTCTGTCTGCGTTATTAAAAGGTGTGTACTGTTAAGTAATACTATTCCTATCGGTTTAATCCCTGTTACGTCCACTATCAGGGGACGTGTATATGGCATGGATTTTTGGAAGCGGGAGATGGAAAAAGATGCTTGGTCGGTCCTCCCACTTCAAATTTGGGGCACTGCGCGTGCAATCTAAGGTGCCACCAGATATGAGTGTCACTGTGCACTGGCAAAAGTTGGCAGAGTAGATGCAATAGGCTTCACACACACGCCTGTAGGCAAGCAATTGCTATTCAATCTATTACAGTCAAAAACGTGTTGTTTTATGTCACTGAGCACAATATAAGCTGTGAGCCTGACACAGGCAGGCAACTGAAATTAGATCACAGGAAAAAAATGGTTGTTTTCAATGTATGTTACACCACCAGGTATGAGTAGTGAAAATAAGCACAATATAAGCTGTTAGGTGTTAGCCTGTCACACACACACGCTGGCAGGCAGGCATAGATTACACAAAAAAAATTATAAAATAAAATAAATGATGTTCAAAGTTTCCTCAATGATAAAGTATAGGGGGCGAACCAAAAAGCGCATGTGTTCGCCGTTCGCGGCGGACGCTAACATGCGAAAATCGCCGCGAATAGTTTTCCGGCAAACTGTTCGGGACATCACTAGTAATGGAAATAAGTAGAACAGAAAGTAAAGATGGAGCTGAGCAAGTAAACTGAGTGTAGATGCACAGAGATCATTTCTAGGTTCTGTAAATTGCTGCATATTAAGTTAATCCCATTTTTTGACCAGCTTCTAAATGTATTCTGGAAATTTTGGATGTTTCTGTCCTCCCTTGTGTGTATGTGCCAATGTGTGTATAGGAACCTTTGCTTGTACATGATATGTTGGAGAACATTGGGATATTTTCATAGCACTATATGATAAGTTGTCTAATGGCAGACATCACAAGGCAGAGCTGAGAACTCTGGGTAACAAACAACTTCTGACATCAGAGATGTGTCATAATAGATGATGTCACAGAGCTCAGGGCACTATATGATAAGTTGTCTAATGGCAGACATCACAAGGCTGAGCTGAGAACTCTGGGTAATAAACAACTTCTGACATCAGAGAGGTGTCATAAAAGATGATGTCACAGAGCTCAAGGGACTATAAAAGGAGCTGCCTTGAGAAGCAAAGTCATTCACTGCATAAACATCAAGCGATGAACAGCTGGATAACCAAGTGCCGGTATCCTATAAAGACTATAGGAAATCTTAAAGGAGGAAACTATACCTTGCACATGGAGATTGAGAGATTACATAGATAAAGGTAAGGTTTAAAAATTGGGGCATTATATTAATTGTACAGACAACAAAGTAGATTATACCTTCTGAAGTAGTGATATAAACTGACTTCTTCTTATGTTACTGTCTTGAAACTCATTGTTAACGTATATTTAAATCAGTATAGTCATGAGTCCCATGTATTGACGGTGCCACTTGCATTTTTCTTCAGATAATGGTTTCACGGTATAAAAATACAGCATGAATAATTTCATCAGTGAGGAGATAGCACTACGAGGTGAGAGGTGAGTATAGAATTTGCTTTAGTTTATTCATGTGTAAGTACTGTATATACTTCAGTGTATGAATGTGAAGGTGCCCCCCCCCCTATGACTGGCATGGTAGGGAAGAACTAAGTTTTAAAGCAGCCCTGAAATACTTGTTTTTTAGAACCATCCCCATAAAAGTGGATGTTGTGTCACTTTAATGCACGAGGGAGTATTGTTATTTCTCATTATGTATAATCTTGAGTGTGTAAGGAGTGTTGTCTTAGTGAGTACCATAGTTATGTTGCCAACTTCGCCAGGAGACAAAGCACCAATCAGGGACCATTATCTGCAGTCTTTTTTTGTACCTCTATGTATATAAAATCATTACATATCACAATAGATGACATCACAAAGCCCAGTTACTAGACAGAAGTTCTGCAAGTCCATATGTCTAATTACAAAAGCCTTAAAAAGATATTGTAGCTCCAAATTTACATTATACATTATACTCTTGAAGTAACTGACTTTGGTAATGCACAAACTATAGCCTTTAATTCATAATTTATCATATGCAATTTGTCAAAAGTCTGTAAAATCTTGCAGGGCGTAGTTGCGCTAGCGACTGTTTTGTGATAATTTGAAAGTGGGTAATAATACTGTACGTTAATTTCACTGTGTTGTTCTTCTTTTTCAGAAATTTA
This sequence comes from Discoglossus pictus, assembly GCA_027410445.1. Lineage (NCBI taxonomy): Eukaryota > Metazoa > Chordata > Amphibia > Anura > Alytidae > Discoglossus > Discoglossus pictus. The sequence continues at coordinate 394,185,066 of CM050164.1, forward strand.
AATACATTGAGACAACAAACCATAGACTGGACCTCACCCCGTACTCCTCATTACTCGAGACTGTTGTCAAGGATAAAGGAAAGTCAGAATGGCTTCATGGAAGCTCATGTTGCAAGGTTTCAAGCCCCTCACCGCAAAAATGGGACTCTTCACAGCCCTCTTGTGAGACTCGCTGCATACACGCTCTGGCCACCATAATGGCTATAATCCCCCTGGTCATCAGTCTTGATGTGTGGGAACAGTGGCACTTCACCTGTGTAGCCGACAGTACCTGGCCTCCTTGCAATTGATGATACCAGCTTTTCTGTTCGCCGGACCCAAAGATCTGCTGCCTTCCACTGGTAAGATAACAACTGCTGGCAAGATAACGGCTACCTGAGAGTTGTGAGGCTCTGTGGAGCCGCCCTGAATCCCATCTTCCTGTTGGATCTGCACTCAGGTTCTTTCCAATGTAATAAGTCTTTACTGGGGGCAGACATTTTCTTGTGTAGCTACTTCGAGGAGGGGACAAGGCTAGTAGACTTAGATTTCCATTAGTCCTGCTGTAAGCACTTAATACTAAGGATTGCCACACTTTGTTCTACATTCACAGGTAAACAGAAACAAACATGGTGGCTTCTACAGTATTCTACTACTGCTTAAAATATTTAAAGGCTATATTTTTTACATTATAAAACATTTGTCTGATCATACACACACTTTCCTTTTCCGTAACATAACACATGTAATGTTATACAACTACATTGTGCTTTAACTTTGTTTCCCTTCTCTATAGAACTGCAACCCAAGACTCAAAAGAAATGTAAGCCAAATGGAACTGAATTTAGGAAACCCAGAATATTCTCTACATTCTCTGACATTGTGTGAAGCTTTGAAATTATAACATTTGAGGAGATATCGTGAGAGCCACAAGTTCTTCAGGCAGCTACATCTCTTCTCCTTTATTCAAATAGACAACTATTACTGGCTTCATCTTATCTGCGTAAGAAGAAATTGGAGAGAGTGTGTTTGTAATAAACAATCACTGAGAGACTAGAGACTCTGCATTATGTCAAAGTAATGCAACTGCCCAAGTAACAAATATGACATATAGACACACACACATACACTGAATTATATACACACACACACGCACTGACATACACTCACATACACACACACACACACTGACATATACACACACACACACACTGACATATACACACACACACACACACATATACACACACACACACACACACTGACACACACACTGACATACACACACTGACATACACACACTGACACACACACACACACTGACATACACAGAGACACACACACACACACTGACATACACACACTGACATACACACACACACACACACACTGACATACACAGAGACACACACACACTGACACACACACACTGACATACACACACTGACATACACACACACCCTGACATACACAGAGGCACACACACACTGACATACACACACTGACATACACACACTGACATACAGACACACACACACACTGACATACACAGAGACACATACACACACTGACATACACACACACTGACATACACAGAGACACACACACACTGACATACACACACACTCACACACACTGACATACACAGAGACACACACACACTGACATACACACACTGACATACACACACCCTGACATACACAGAGGCACACACACTGACATACACACACTGACATACAGACACACACACACACACTGACATACACAGACAGAGACACACACTGACATACACAGACAGAGACACACACTAACCACACTGAGACACTGACATACACAGACACACATAGACACTTACACACTGATTTACGCGCATTGACACACACACACTTTGACATACAGACACATACTGGCACACACACTGACATACACACAGACGTACACACACACACACTGGCACACACAGAGACACACACTGACACAGACACACACTGACAAGACACACACACACACACATTCACTAACATACACACACACACACACATACACACACACACACTGACATACACATACACACACACATAAACTAACACTCAGGGCTGGATTAACTTTTTTGGAGCCCCTGGAGCCCCTGCCAGTTCATCACTGGTTTGCCCTTCATTGTCAGGCTCACTCTGCCAGTTCATCACTGGTTTGGCCTTTCTTGTCAGGGTCACACTGCCAGTTCATCACTGGTTTGTCCTTCCTTGTCAGGGTCACACTGCCAGTTCATCACTGGTTTGGCCTTCCTTGTCAGGGTCACACTGCCAGTTCATCACTGGTTTGTCCTTCCTTGTCAGGGTCACACTGCCAGTTCATCACTGGTTTGTCCTTCCTTGTCAGGGTCACACTGCCAGTTCCTCACTGGTTTGTCCTTCCTTGTCAGGGTCACACTGCCAGTTCCTCACTGGTTTAGCTTTCCTTGTCAGGGTCACACTGCCAGTTCATCACTGGTTTGTCCTTCCTTGTCAGGGTCACACTGCCAGTTCATCACTGGTTTGTCCTTCCTTGTCAGGGTCACACTGGCAATTCATCACTGGTTTTAATAATAAGAAACAGCATTGTGTAAAGATGGACAATTTATAGGATGGAAATAACCAGCTAGCTCAGTAAGTCAGGAACAAAAGCAAAGTATCCATTCACATAACAGCATCGGAGCATCGTGGTGTAGAATATTAGTCATTTTCACTATAAAATGTTAAGGTTGATCATTCTCAACAATTTGTCACCACAAGAAAAGTAATTGTATTGTAAAAACACAATACTAAAGTTGTAACAGGGACATTTTATTGCTGCATTTTTTTCTTCTTCATATTTGTCAGTGAATTTATTTTATATGTATAATTGTTTTTTATTTGTATATCTTTGTACTATAAAAATAAATTAAACCAAAACAGTAAATTGTGTGGCTAATTTAAATTAATTTATTTTCAAAAATATAAATGTGAAAAATAAAAATGTCAATCAACAAAGTGTGTGTACCTTGTTATGTATGCCTTTACTTTACTTTCCACTTATATCTATTTTTTGCTGGTTCATATGTAATACTGGTATTATTACAGTTGTAGAAGAAAAGTATTTTCTTGTAAGAAAATAACAAAAATAAAAACATTATTGAGCTACTGATTAACTGTAACATTCTAATAGTGTAGTTGTGAAAAAAAAAAAGCTAATTAAAACTTCACATAACAAGTGCCCACCATACATGAAAATCAATTATGATTTTTGTGTTATAAAATGATTTTCTTAATGGAATATATACATTATGAACAGATACATTATGAACAGAGTGTACAGTATATTCCTTAAACCGTTTCATGCATTATAAATAAGTGAGCCATAATTATTACATGGGAAAGATCACATTCACAGTTGTTCTTATTATGACTTCAACCAGACTAGTGCAGTGTATAGGGGCTAGAAAAACATAAATATTGTCAAAAATACTTGGCAGAGATGAACAATTATGTAGAAATCAATTAAGTAGTAATTAAATGAAAATGACAACTGTTTACCATCTAGTATATCCTCTGCACGGTCTGTGCTCCGGTGCAGGGTCCGGCAGCGCTGTCTGCGCAAAGAGGAAGCAGGCACTGCAGAGTATAGCACATCCGAGGAAGGGATTTGGAGGGTGTGTCTGTTGAAAGATGGGGTGAAAATGAGGCGCCCCTCTCAGAGATGCGCCTGTAGGCACGAGCCTAACTTGCCTAATGGATGATCCAGCCCTGGCCTGGCTATGTGGAGAGAAATGCAAAACGGTATTAAAAACACACAGCCACCTCTTCCAGTATGTCCTGCCTGCTGACTGAGGAGGCACATGAACTACCCTGTATCAGAGACTTTGTCTTATTATAGTATATATATTGATATTATTTGCAATGTTTAGGTTTAATACAAGCCAAGTTTTAGCTCTGTGATGTGGTCTTTCTTTCCTTTTAAACATATATCAGGCACCTTGAACTCCATTAGGCATCTTGTTCTTCTACTTCTACTCTGCTCTATATTGGTCAAGAGAATCATAGACCAAAATAATAGTGAGAAACATTTTTTAAAAGCCAACGGGCGCTACACTAGGCACTATTCATATAGTCCTGCAATAGTACTGATATATAAAGTATATTATAGCAAGTTCCATATAGTCCTCCACATTACAGATGTATAAAAAGCTATCCACGCACAAGTATATAATCAGTAGTAAACTCTGTATATAATAAAATGTATATATATATCAAGCTCCATATATTGCTCTGTGTATTACTGATATATCCATATATTGTTCTGTGTATTACTGATATATAAAAATGATAGTAGGATCATACAGCCCTGCACTCTGCACTTATCAATGCTACTCATCTCTTTCCACCCTCCTCTCATGTAAATTCCTCCTAGGCATGCAGAGTGGTTGGTGATGGGAGAGAAGGTTTAAGTGACCTCTGGAACCAGTAAACATTCCCACCAAGGCTTGATTGTGAATGCATAGCTGCACCATTTTAGCTGCACCATTTTTAAACTTCATGATTAAAAATCATTCTTACGAAAAAATGTAGCTCTGGGGCCCCTTTGGCTCTGGAAACCCCTGAGGGTTGTCTGTCTGTCTGTTGTTTCATCCCACCCCAAGATGAGTGTGCGCTGTCTGTGTCATCCAGTCAGCTGCCACATACTACTCTACAACTAGTGTGAGCAAGCACAAGGTGGAGGAGTCGGGTAAATAAGCAGAGCTCTGGAATAATTGCCTCAGTTACAATGAAGATTATTTTTTTTAAAGCAGGAAATGAAACTCTGCCAGGGGCAGAGCCTACCACCTTCTCTTTTTTCTTTCCTATTTCACTCTTCACCACCTTCTCTTTTTTCTTTCCTATTTCACTCTTCTTTCCTCTTATCGTCTGTCCTATCACTCACTCCCTTCTCTCCTTCTGTCTCCCCCTCTATCCTAACCTCCCCATTCTTGCTCTAATTGTTTCCCCCTTCTCTGGTTCTCAATTTTTTCTCTCCCCTTTACTATCCATTGCTCTTCTTCCCCCCTCATCTCATTCATTCTCCCTTTTCTCACTCTTCTCTTTCCCTTTTTACTTTCATCTCATTCTTTCTCTCTCTTCTCTCTTCATCTTTTTCTTTGCCCACATTCTTTATCCCACAATACCTTACTTCCTTCTATCTTCTCTCTATTCCCTTTACCCATTACTCTTCTTGTTTCTCTTCCCTCTCCCCTTCTCCCATTTTTGTCCCCCTCATGACTCCTTCCCTCCATTTCACCACTCATTTCTCCTTCTTTCTCTTCCTTTCTTTCTCCTTTCTCTCTTTGTTCCTCTTCTCCCCTACTCTCCTTGTTTTATCTCTCTAGACTTTTTCCTTTTTATCTTTCCTCCTTTGTATCTTCCTCTCCACTCTCTCTCCCTCTCTCTCTCCCTATCTCCCTTTGTCTCTATTTCTCTATAACTTCCTCCTCTCTATCCAATTGCCCCTCTCCCTTTCTCTCTTCTCCCTCCCCTCTCCCTATTCCTTTCACCTCCTTTTTCTCAAACTCTAATTTTCCCCCTTCTCTCTCTCCAATCCCCCTTATAACATCTGTTTCTCCTTTCCATTTCCCCTTTTTTCTTCTCATTTCCATTCTCTCTCAATCTTTTACCCCCCCCTTTCTCTCACCCCTTCTCATTTCCTTCTCCTCTTCCTAATCTCTTTAAGCCCCTACGCTCTCCCACTCATCTCTCCTCTACTACACCCTTTTTTCTCACCCTCTCCCCATCTCCTCTTTCTACACTTTCTCACTCCTGCTTCAATTTCTCTCTTCTTCCTTCTCCCTCCCGCTTCTCCTCTATATGCTCTCTCTCCATCTCCATCTGTTTTCTCTTTTTACCTCTCTTCTCTAACTCTTCCACTGTCCTCACCACAAATATCGCCAGGGGCCAGAAAGGGCGCAGGGGGGACTGCCTGCGGCCAAGAGATTGCTGAGAGGGGGCCCCATTGTCCCAGAGCCCTCCATTTCCATTGCTCCAGAGCCCTCCATTCACTAGCTCTGGTACTGGAGGTAATAGGAGGTATATGGAGTAATGATAAAGAGTAAAATAGGGAGTTTTCGAGTGTATGATGTGGATTAATAGGAGGAAGTATAAGGAGGCATTTTATACACAAATATATGGAGCTGATATAGGAGTAAATCCACCATATACCAGAGGTTTCCTTAACAAGATTTCAGTCTAATGCATCATGCTCAAATATCACATTATCTAATTGTCAAAACAAAAAAAATCAATCTGCAGATCTCTAACGGAAGCAAAACCAATGTATAAAACCAATGTTAGGGCTACGTGGAGAAAACCACTAGACGTAGCAAATAAAACGTAAAGGAACAGCACAGCAAGATATTTCTGTGATAATACTAATTATATGTACATTGTTGGTTGCTCAACAAAAGTAGATGAGGGTCTGGTGTAAATACTGGAGTATTGCTGAGGTTTTGTAGAAGCAACCAGCCACAAAATCTTTCCGACTTGTTATCTAGCCACATTTAAGTACTTGGTGCTATATGGAACAAAGCAGAGAGGAAGGATGAGACCCCTCTGAATACCTAGAGTGATAGACTCGCTGAGTCCTTGTTAGGTCAACCATTTGGATAATGGAGAGACGTGCCTCTCCATGTCTCGTCTCCTACCCTCTGTATTGATGTTCTCTTTCTCCTCACCAGAACTTTAAGTACCCCTTGGTCTCCTTCCTTGTACTGCCCAGGATCTAGACCCTTAATTCTCACCTTGCTTCTCAGGAGTGTTCTTTTTTTAACCATATGGTCTCTTTACAACCCAGTGCACAGAGAAGGGAGAGCATTGTCAGACATAAGCCACAAGGGCTTTAAGGACAGCACTTGGAGGAGGAGTGATATGGAATACTTCTGTCCCTCTCTCTACCTAACTCTATACTCTCTCTGTATCAAATAATCTAACCCCACTCTCTATACTCCTATCTCCTTCCCTCGCATCATTCACATCCTTGCTACCTCCATATCTACTTCTAGTGCAGTTCTTCCTCGTATCTGCTTCTCCTGAGACCCAAATCTCCATTCTACTCTCTATTTACTTTCTCCTTCCTATCTCCTTATTATTATTACTCCCTTTTCTACATATGCTGTTTTTCTTTTTCTCTCTACATTTGGACTTACCCTTTGGTATTACTTTAAACATACTGTAATGCTTGTAGTGCAAAACAACTTGGGGTCCTATGGGACTGACAGTTGATGGACCGCCCCATAAAATCTATCCTACAAATCGGGTCCACATACTAACCCCTTTCTGTGGCAGAATATATAACTAGGACAACAAGGCAGCTACCTATGGGTGCCTCTCTGGGAGGGGTCCCTCATTTGCATATCAGTACATTTATATTGAGCATGCTTATGTTTTACACACATAGACCCTGCCTCTCTAGCCAGGGGCAAGTTCTTTAGTGGGGGGAGGAGGTGAGTGTGTAGTGGCAGGTATTGTTGTAAATACAGGTATCCTTACATTTTTTGTGTATATATATAGCATTTATCACTTTTTGCAGCAAGTGTGATATTTGGCTAAGATGTAAGCTGCGAACCAGTATTTTCCATTTTGTGATATAAGTTATGAAATAGTTAAATCTGCATGACCCATGATTTACCAGTTTCAGCTAAAGCCATAAACAACTACTTTAGTCTAAACAATATGTCCTAGCATCTAGACCCAAGGTTTAATAACACTTTATTGACTGTGCAGAATATAAAATATAGAGGTTCATATAGGCACTGATTTAGCTAGGTATGTGTTTTCATTATAATTGGCCCAAATAATGAAAATTATCATTCATTGGCCTAGCGATTGGATAGACCATGTTTCTAGAAGGTGGGGATGGATTATCCCATTGTCTTTATGCAAACATAAAAGCTGTGTATTGTTTATTTTTGGGCCCAGTGGTCCAGTGAGCCAGTAGCAGGGGACAATTGTAACTGGTCTTATGTTGCTAATTCATGTTTTTCCAAATAAACCAAACAAAATCAGAGGCCTCTGTGTTTTGAGTATCATGACTGAGTTTCGGAGTAAAAAGTGGTTTGTGGGTATGGGTTTTTCTACAACATTTGACGAGCGGAGCCAGGAGTGCACTAATTTGTCCATAGGTAACACTCCTAGCAAGTGATGTCGCGAACATAAAATTTTCGGTTCGCGAACCGCGAACGCGAACCGCCGCAAATGTTCGCGAACCGGCGAACCCGGCAAACCGCCATAGACTTCAATGGGCAGGCGGATTTTAAAACCCACAGGAACTATTTCTGGCCACAATAGTGATGGAAAAGTTGTTTTAAGGGGACTAACACCTGGACTGTGGCATGCCGGAGGGGGATCCATGTCAAAGCTCCCAGGGAAAATTACATAGTTGATGCAGAGTCTGGTTTTAATCCATAAAGGGCATAAATAGCCTAACATCCCCCTCCATCATCATCCTCCCCTGTATCTCTTTCCCCCCTCCCTCATCATCCTCCCCTGTGTCTCTTTCCCCCCTTCCTCACCACCCTCCCCTGTGTCTCATCCCCCCTCCCTCATCGTCCTCCCACCTCCCTCATCATCCTCCCCTGTATCTCTTTACCCCCTCCCTCATCATCCTCCCCTGTGTCTCTTCCCCCCTCCATCATCATCCTCCCGTGTGTCTCTCTCCCCCCTCCCTCATCATCCTCCCCTGTGTCTCTTTTCCCCCTCCCTCATCATCTTCCCCTGTGTCTCTTCCCCCCTCCCTCATCATCCTCCCCTGTGTCTCTTTCCCCCTTCCTCATCACCCTCCCCTGTATCTCTTTACCCCCTCCCTCATCATCCTCCCCTGTGTCTGTTTCCCCCCTCCCTCATCATCCTCCCCTGTGTCTCTTCCCCCCTCCCTCATCATCCTCCCCCCTCCCTTGATGATAAGGGGGGGAAGAGACACAGGGATAAGTGTGAGGGGTGTTAGGGTAAGGGGTGTTAGGGATAAGGGTGAGGGGGTTAGGTGTTAGGGTGAGGGGTGTTAGGGCTAAGTGTGAGGGGTGTTAGGGTGATGGGGTGTTAGGGATAAGTGTAAGGGGTGTTAGGGTGAGGGATGTTAGGAATAAGTGTGAGGGGTGTTAGGTCTTAGGGATAAGTGTGAGAATGTTAGGGTTAGGTGTTAGGTTGATGGGTGTTATGGATAAGTGTGAGAGGTGTTAGGGTAAGGGGTGTTAGGGATAAGTGTGATGGGTGTTAGGGTAAGGGATGTTAGGGCTAGGTGTTAGGGTAAGGGCTGTTAGGGATAAGTGTAAGGGGGTATTAGGGTTAGGTGTTAGGGTGAGGGGTGTTAGGGATAAGTGTGGGGGGTGTTAGGGTGAGGGATGTTAGGGTTAGGTGTTAGGGATAAGTGTGAGGGGTGTTAGGGTTAGGGTAAGGGGTGTTAGGGATAAGTGTGAGGGGTGTTAGGGTTAGGTGTTAGGGTGAGGGGTGTTAGGGATAAGTGTGGGGGGTGTTAGGGTGAGGGATGTTACGGTTAGGTGTTAGGGCTAAGTGTGAGGGGTGTTAGGGTTAGGGTAAGGGGTGTTAGGGATAAGTGTGAGGGGTGTTAGGGTTAGGTGTTAGGGTGAGGGCTGTTAGGGATAAGTGTAAGGGGGTATTAGGGTTAGGTGTTAGGGTGAGGGGTGTTAGGTATACGTGTGAGGGGTGTTAGTGTAAGGGGTGTTAGGGATAAGTGTGAGGGGTGTTAGGGTTAGGTGTTAGGGTAAGGGCTGTTAGTGATAAGTGTGAGGGGGTATTAGGGTTAGGTGTTAGGGTGAGGGGTGTTAGGGATAAGTGGGGGGGGGGGTTAGGGTGAGGGATGTTAGGGTTAGGTGTTAGGGATAAGTGTGAGGGGTGTTAGGGTTAGGGTAAATGGTGTTAGGGATAAGTGTGAGGGGTGTTAGGGTTAGGTGTTAGGGTGAGGGGTGTTAGGGATAAGTGTGATGGGTGGTAGGGTAAGGGATGTTAGGGTTAGGTGTTAGGGTAAGGGCTGTTAGGGATAAGTGTAAGGGGGTATTAGGGTTAGGTGTTAGGGTGAGGGTTGTTAGGGATAAGTGTGAGGGGTGTTAGTGTAAGGGGTGTTAGGGATAAGTGTGAGAGGTATTAGGGTTAGGTGTTAGGGTGAGGGGTGTTAGGGATAAATGTGGGGGGTGTTACGGTGAGGGATGTTACGGTTAGGTGTTAGGGATAAGTGTGAGAGGTGTTAGGGATAAGTGTGATGGGTGTTAGGGTAAGGGCTGTTAGGGATAAGTGTAAGGGGGTATTAGGGTTAGGTGTTAGGGTGAGGGATGTTAGGGTTAATTGTGAGGGGTGTTAGTGTAAGGGGTGTTAGGGATAAGTGTGAGGGGTGTTAGGGTGAGGGATGTTAGGGTTAGGTGTTAGGGATATGTGTGAGGGGTGTTAGGGTGAGGGATGTTAGGGTTAGGTGTTAGGGATAAGTGTTAGGGGTGTTAGGGTTAGGGTGAGGGGTGTTAGGGATAAGTGTGAGGGGTGTTAGGGTTAGGTGTTAGGGTAAGGGCTGTTAGTGATAAGTGTGAGGGGGTATTAGGGTTAGGTGTTAGGGTGAGGGGTGTTAGGGATAAGTGGGGGGGGGGGGTTAGGGTGAGGGATGTTAGGGTTAGGTGTTAGGGATAAGTGTGAGGGGTGTTAGGGTTAGGGTAAGTGGTGTTAGGGATAAGTGTGAGGGGTGTTAGGGTTAGGTGTTAGGGTGAGGGGTGTTAGGGATAAGTGTGAGGGGTGTTAGGGTTAGGTGTTAGGGTAAGGGCTGTTAGTGATAAGTGTGAGGGGGTATTAGGGTTAGGTGTTAGGGTGAGGGGTGTTAGGGATAAGTGGGGGGGGGGGGTTAGGGTGAGGGATGTTAGGGTTAGGTGTTAGGGATAAGTGTGAGGGGTGTTAGGGTTAGGGTAAGGGGTGTTAGGGATAAGTGTGAGGGGTGTTAGGGTTAGGTGTTAGGGTGAGGGGTGTTAGGGATAAGTGTGATGGGTGGTAGGGTAAGGGATGTTAGGGTTAGGTGTTAGGGTAAGGGCTGTTAGGGATAAGTGTAAGGGGGTATTAGGGTTAGGTGTTAGGGTGAGGGTTGTTAGGGATAAGTGTGAGGGGTGTTAGTGTAAGGGGTGTTAGGGATAAGTGTGAGAGGTATTAGGGTTAGGTGTTAGGGTGAGGGGTGTTAGGGATAAATGTGGGGGGTGTTACGGTGAGGGATGTTACGGTTAGGTGTTAGGGATAAGTGTGAGAGGTGTTAGGGATAAGTGTGATGGGTGTTAGGGTAAGGGCTGTTAGGGATAAGTGTAAGGGGGTATTAGGGTTAGGTGTTAGGGTGAGGGATGTTAGGGTTAATTGTGAGGGGTGTTAGTGTAAGGGGTGTTAGGGATAAGTGTGAGGGGTGTTAGGGTGAGGGATGTTAGGGTTAGGTGTTAGGGATAAGTGTTAGGGGTGTTAGGGTTAGGGTGAGGGGTGTTAGGGATAAGTGTGAGGGGTGTTAGGGTTAGGTGTAAGGGTGAGGGGTGTTAGGGATAAGTGTGATGGGTGTTAGGGTAAGGGATGTTAGGGTTAGGTGTTAGGGTAAGGGGTGTTAGGGATAAGTGTGAGGGGGTATTAGGGTTAGGTGTTAGGGTGAGGGGTGTTAAGGATAAGTGTAAGGGGTGTTAGGGTGAGGCATATTAGGAATAAGTGTGAGGGGTGTTAGGTCTTAGGGATAACTGAGTTAGGGTTAGGTGTTAGGGTGAGGGGTGTTAGGGATAAGTGTGAGGGGTGTTAGGGCGAGGGATGTTAGGGTTAGGTGTTAAGGATAAGTGTTAGGGTGAGGGTTGTTAGGGATAAGTTTAAGGGGTGTTAGGGTTAGGTGTTAGGGTGAGGGGTGTTAGGGATAAGTGTGATGGGTGTTAGGGTAAGGGATGTTAGGGTTAGGTGTTAGGGTAAGGGGTGTTAGGGATAAGTGTGAGGGGGTATTAGGGTTAGGTTTTAGGGTGAGGGGTGTTAAGGATAAGTGTAAGGGGGTGTTAGGGCGAGGCATGTTAGGAATAAGTGTGAGGGGTGTTAGGGATAAGTGATCAAAAGAGTCATTCAGGACTGTATTGCACACTGTGTACAGTAGCCTAGCTATGGTTTTCCCTATTGATGCAGTATCACCTACACTCAGCCTCCTCTCAGTAAGACTGCAAGTTAGTTATGATTCCAAAATGGCTGCTGTCCATGAGGTTAAAGGGTCTGGAAGGCAGGGTATGATGCTGATTGGCTGGAATGTGTCTGCTGACTGTGAGTTGCAGGGTCAAAGTTTGCTCAATGATAAAGTATAGGGGGCAGATCGAACATCGCATATGTTCGCAGTTCGCCGCGAACGTGAACATGCTATGTTCGCCGGGAACAGTCCGCCGGCGAACTATTCGCGACATCTCTACCAGGGAGGTCTCTCTCAGTCTCAGCGTGAGCAGGGTCCAGAAAAAGAAGGAGGGAAGGGACAGGCAACTGGTGGTTTTATTGACTGTAGATGTCAATCAAAAAGTAAACTCGAGGCCCTATTAGCTGGCGGGCGCTCTGAGCTAACGGTCTGGGTGGGTTTACATTTTTCTCTTGACAACTGTACAGCCTTCCATCATTGATTGGTCAATGATGGAAGACTGTCAGTCATGAAATTGATACATTTATCACCGCCCATGCATATCGTCATTGTGCTGGTGGGCGGAATGCATTTACGGTCAGGGGGCCAGGCCAGGCCACATTGAAGAGTCTAAAGGTTAGTGTACTAGTGTAATATGATCACACAGGGATGCAGGGGGCTACAATAGATATACAGCATTAGTTAATATATACACACAAGCCAGGCAAGGGGTTATCTTAAAGTGACAGTGTCCCAGGGAATAGTTTGCTTCATTTATTACTGTAATAACACTTGAATGATGATGTACACATTATATTTAATTGTTTTTGGTTTATTAATAATAAATTATTGTGTTTTTTTATTGCAGGGTCACGAAAATATTTGGGGGGGGCGTTTGCCCTGACGCCCCAATGGACGGGCCGCCCCTGTATGATAATCAGCTTAATATAACATTACATAACTATAAACAGACTTAGCCCAGTCCCACACCACATATTCCCAGGAGGCAGTTCTGATAGGAGTCTTTAAGCAGCCAGGGTAATGACCATCTTCAAAATCCTAATCATTCTGGGTGGATCATATGAGTCCCAAGGATGCTGAAGAAACAAGGTCCATGGAAACAAATTTGTTGCCCAAGATGTGGAGGAATGCCAGACAATTCTTTCCTCCCTGAACTTATGGAAGGAGGGTGAAAACCCCCGCCCACTGAGTCAGGAACCAGGAGACAAGCGAGATAGGCCGGTTAGACAATGGACTGTAGTTCCTTCTTCAAAGAGACAAAAAGCTGCAAGAATCTCACAGCCTCAAGCAGCGAGAGATGGGGGTCCAAGGCAACCCGTGTAAATGACAGGCCTGCATCCCCAATAAGTTGATATTGGCCGGGAAAATCCCCCCTCCAGAGCAGAGATGAGGGGACTGGCTAGAGATAAGTTGCTTCCCTCAAAAACCTAATGGACATTATAAGTCGAGGGGGGTGTGATATAGGATTGAGGTCTACTAGGTTTTTCTTCATTCACTGAAAAGAATATTTTGTATCACGCAATGCAAGGGGTGATAGGCCCATGGGGTGAGGTGGAGAGTTTTCCCTTTTATTAAACAGGGTGTAAACTGAGTAGTTAAAACTTAATCTACCTCTTCGCCAGGGCTATATGCAGGAGAACAGGATTCTCATGCCCACCAAGCGCGCTAGAGTGCAAGGAAAAAGTTTTAGTATAGATAATTGTTATGTTTTTGTTGACACATGTATTTCTGTACATTTCCCTGAAATATGTCTTGTATGTAAATGGTCTATCTCTGTTCTGCCTAGTACTCTCAAGGTCTCTACAAGATGCAGGTGCACCTCGTCTCCCGGTCACTCCAGGGGGTCTCTCGTCTCTGGCTCTCTGGCCCTCGAATAACCATTCCATCCTGAGCAGGAAAAATGTAAGTCTCACACCATGCACAGCACTCACAGACAGACAAGGATAAAGGGCTAGGCCCGAATTTAAGATACTGTCCCACAATGTGAAGGGATTTAACTCCCCCCATAAGCGGCATAAAGCCTTTCTTACATACAGGGAGCATCGCCCCTCAGTAATCTTTCTACAGGAGACGCACTTCATACGTAACAAACCCCCTAAATATCTCCACAAACAATACCCACACTTCTATACAACGGGTATGTTAGCCAAGAGGGAGGGGTTAGCAATTCTCCTGCATAAGGCCTTCCTGTTTATACTCCAGAGTAAGAAATCAGATCCCGAGGGTCACTACCTGATTCTGACAGTGAAAATACTTGACTTGACGGTGTCTTTAATTGCGCTATATGCCCCACCTACGAATCCTTATAACATGGTCCGGAAACTACTTATGGTACTGGAGAAAGGGGAATTTGGTAGAATTATTCTGGGAGGGGACCTAAATTTAGCGTTGGATACCAAATTAGACAGGTCCAAGGGGAGAGAGGGGCCCCACTTCCCCAGTAAGCTAAAACAAATTAAAACACAACTAGCGAACCTGAACTTGGTAGATTCCTGGAGGGACCTTTATCCTAAGGACAGGGAGAACTCTTTCTATTCAGCCCCTCATAACTCGTACTCAAGAATTGACTATATCATCATAGATGCTTCACTCTTAGATCAGGCAAAGGAAGCAGAGATTATTCCCTGTACATGGTCGGATCACTCAATAGTCAAAATTGCCCTAGACTTTGGCACGGTATACTCCCCCCCCCCCGACATGGCGCATCAACGAGACGCTACTAGCATTTCCTCAATCTAAAGACAAGACCAGCAAGAACTAGAGATGTATTTTAGGGAGAATACTAAGGGAGATGTAGGAATAGGCTGGGTGTGGGAGGCCCACAAAGCATATATCAGAGGGGTCTGCATGAAGATATCTGCTGAACATAAAAAGCAAAGTAGGGCCCGAGAGGATGCATTGAATAAAGAGTTGATGAGATTGGAAAAGGCAAAGCAGCAAGATAATTCTATTGGGGATAGGTCCCAGATTGAGAAAACCAGGGCGGAACTGGACATGATTCTATCAGAGAGGACGGAGAGAGCTCTTAGACTCACGCATCACAAGTTTTATAGCAAAGCAAATAAGCCTGACTCATTCCTAGCCAATAAATTAAAATCAAAACCAATCTAGAATTTGCCAAATTAAATCACCCCAAGGGCTTGTGACCTCCAACCCCTCAAAAATTCAGGACATCTTTCAGGCGTATTATAGTAAGCTATATAAAGCCTCAAACTCCCTAGATCAGGGGGAAATACAATCACTTTTATCCTCCCTGGACTTGCCTAAACTAACGGAGGAGAATGTTACATCACTGAATAAAGCAATCTCCCAGGAGGAAGTGAGCAAAGTTATTTTAGAATCAAAATCAGGCAAAGCACCCGGCCCAGATGGCTTTACGAACACATACTAAAAAAAATTTGCCGGCATATTAGCCCCATACTTGACCAAGTTATACAATGCAATACTGGAGGGCCGACCAATCCCTCCAGAACTCAACAAAGCTGACCTGGTCTTGTTTCCCAAGGAGGGTAGGGACCCGCTAGAAGCCAAGAATTACAGACCGATTTCACTCCTTAACAGCGACATAACATTTCTGGCCAAGATCATGGCGGATAGGAAGGCTGGGTTTCTCCCCTCCTTGATTCACAGGGACCAAGTGGGATTTATCCCAGGGCGACAAGCAGGGGACAATATCAGGAAAATTCTGAATTTAGTCCACCATGCTAAATTAAATAACACCCCGGCCTGCCTGCTTTCTCTGGATGTAGAGAAGGCCTTTGACTCCTTGGAATGGCCTTTTCTCATGGCTACGCTGACCAAATTCGGGTTTTCAGGGAAGTTTTTAAATCTAATTCGGAATTATTACAAAGATCCTAAGGCAAATTTAAGACTCCCGGGTGGGGGGAGGCCAGCGGTCGGCATCCAGAGGGGGACGAGACAGGGTTGCCCATTGTCACCGCTCCTGTTTGCGTTAGCAATCGAGCCCCTGGCCCAATTGATTAGAGCTTCCCCGGAGATAAAGGGTATCCAAGTGGGGTTACATCATTTCAAGGTATCGCTATTTGCGGACGACTTACTATGCTCCATTTCGGAGCCATCGACGTCGGGTGCTTTCAGGATTGAAAATCAATGTAGAAAAAACTGAAGCTTTGGCCTTAGATATACCGCTCCCGGAGAAAGAATCCCTCACACGCAGGTTTAAATTTAAGTGGGCTTGGAAGGGGATTAAATACCTAGGAATTTGCTGACAGCTAAAGTACAAGATCTATATAAAGCTAATTACCGGCCAATGTTCCGTTTACTCCAGGAGGAGATGATGAAATGGGGAAAATATAACATCTCCTGGCTCGGTAGGATTAGTTCGGTCAAAATGAATGTTTTACCTAGACTGCTTTATCTATTTAGATCTCTACCGATCCAGATGCATATGAAAGACCTCTCAAACTTCCAAAGCAGGGTGTTTCGTTTTATCTGGGGTGGGGGTCCCTCCAGGATTGCGAGAAATAACATGTACAAACATAAATCCAGAGGGGGGTTGGCATGTCCCAATTTAAAACTTGATTATCGAGCAGCTCAACTAGCTTTTATTCCCCAGGCCCACTTACCTGAAGCCCATCCGGCATGGATGTTTGTTGAAAGCCAAGACATGATGCCCTATACATGGGACACGGTGGTCCCACTCCCCACAGAGATTAAGAAATCTGCCAATCCTATAATAAAGAACTCCGCAGCTAATATTATCTGGGCCTTCAATCATACAGATCTCTTACCCCGGATATCCCACTTAACGCCTATACTTACACATCCACTAGCTCCGGCAGGTATCTCACAGGTCTCTCGGCACTGGTGGAAGAATAATAAACTTGATAGATTGGGTAACTGGATGAGAGATGGTCGGGTATTAACATTCTAAACTATGAGACGAATTTGACATCCCCCTTTATGAGCACTATAACTTTTGCAGATTGAGGTACTTTGTAGTTAAACTACTTAAGAGTTCAGGGGTCCCCTCCCATAATAGGTTTTCTAGAATATGTGAAAAAGCCCCCCTTACAAGAGGAGTGATAGGGGAATTATACAGGGTCTTCAATACCCCAAAAACGTTAGCCAAGGAAAAATACATGAGGGAATGGGAAAAGGATATAGCCAGGAACTGGGAGATTGAGACGTGGGAGACTTCCTGGGCCAATCTCATGAGGGGGTCACTAAATTATAGTGTATTAGAGACATCAATTAAAGTCCTTCATCGGGCGTACATTACCCCAGATCGACTAGCTAAATGGAGTAAGACGGAGAGTCCGAAATGCTTTAGGGGATGCTCAGAACTGGGCTCTTTTTACCATACTTGGTGGAGCTGCCCAAAGGTTCAGCGGCTGTGGACAGCAGTGGGTGGCTTAGTGGATAGTATATTTGGATACCATATTGAAGTTACCCCGGAATCTAGTCTACTGGGGATGCCGGTGGCCTCCCTTTCTACCCCCCACAACAGACTCTTACAATTTATATTTTTAGCAACGAAATCACATATTGCCAGGAGCTGGAAGAAAAAGACACTAGAGATAGGGGCAGTTCGAGCTAAGATTCACTACTTAGCGGTTAATGAAAGGATTTCCCATTCAGTAGCGGATTCGATTCCTAAGTTTTTAGAAATTTGGGGTCCCTGGATAGAATACACTGACATCAGAATCCCTCTACTCTAATAAAGGGGGAGGGGGAGGGAAGGGCACCCTCACCTTCTTGACAGGATACAGGGAGGGCTGGGGGCCGGAGAGGAGATACCGGGAGAGGAGCTGCACCGGATTGGAAGAAGACAGACAGGTATGTTAGGATGGAACAACAGCAGGATCGAGATAGAGAAATGTTTTCCAAAGAGGAAGGCTTAATATGGATGTGTCAGATAGAATGTTTTAGTTTGATTGGTTAAGTTAACGTTTGTAAATGTTAGTAAGCGACTCTTCCTTAATAGGTAAGAAAAGATAACGGGGGGGAATTGAATGGGAGGAAGGAACTGAAAGACTAGCAAACAAAGAAAATAGTACTATATCCCTCTAGAGGTAAATGAGCCAGTCAATGGATAAAGTTAGGGCTTTTTATAATATCTTTATGGTCCCATAAGTCATTGTTTAACAAAGGAAGGTAATGGGAGATAACAACTAAACAACCAAAGAATAGTATAGGTTACGGATAAGTTTAGGGATACATGTTTACATAGCCAAGAAGGGTCCATTATAAATCTATGCATTTATTCACCGACAATAGCACGGAGGAAAATATGAAAAAAAGGAGGAGGCAGGATACAAGGATAAGATCTCACGATTGATGTTGGGGTATTGTTTTATTACGCTCAATATTATACGACTGTTTGCACTTTGTATTCCTGCAATAAAAACTATTTAAAAAAAAATGGTGGTCTTGCCTAAGATCACATATCTGCTGCGATGCGTCCCATCCTATACTCCGAGGTCTATTTTGAAAAAAATTCAAAGGGCCTTTGACAACTTTATCTTTAAAGGAAAGAGAGCTTGCATAGGTAAAGATTTGCTACATAGAAATTATTCTAAAGGAGGACTATCTACACCTAATATTTTTGCGTATCAGGAAGCTATAAATGCACAACATTTATTTAGTTTCCTAAATACTTACAAGCAAAACTCACTGGTTACTCAGATCAATCTGAATTCTCTCCCCTGGATAGGAAAGATAGAGGGAAGGGGCAGATCATAACTGCCTCCAGTTGTTCAATCTATTTGGAAATTATGGTATAAAAGTAATTTGAGATATGATTTTTTGCCATTTCCATCTGTAATTACTCCCCTGAGTCATTTTTAATTTGTATTCCCTCCTTGGTTTAAACAATGTTGGTCCAAATGGGGCCTTACCCACCTCAGAGACTTATATGACAAGAATGCATTCATACCACGTGAGAAACTAAAAGAAAAGAATAATCTTACTTCATCTCAGTGGTTAAATGATTGCACTTTTCATTGTAGTATTTTCCACCCCATTTATAACTTGATTGAGGGATACTACTCATTTTGAAAATATGGTCCTGAAAGATCAAACATTTTCCATTTCTAACTGTATGAAAGTAATTAGTTCTTTCAAAGAAAGGTTTAAGACACCATCGATATTAAAATGGGATGCAGACCTTGAGTGCTCCTGGTATGAGCATAGACGGTGTGAGGCTTTTCTCTGGACAAAAAAAACATTAAAATCAGTTTACCTGCGTGAAATGTATTTTAAAATTCACCAAAGATGGTATTTAGTGCCTAGTTTTCTGGAAACAATATCAAAAAATTAACCTGACAGCCTGTGTTGGAGGGGATGTCCAAATAAAGTAACTCAACTTCATATGTGGTGGAACTGTAAAAATATAAAATATTTTTGGGAAAGCTGTTTTATTAACAAGAACCACTATTAACATACTGATGGCGTCCAACTGGCTGTTAGTAAAAAACTGGAAGGGCCCTAACATTTTATTGTGGAATCAATAGAAGCAATTGTGGATTGTCATAGATTCCTAGAACTAGAATCTTTAGAGGGCCTTAGCTCTCCGATTAATAAGAATACCATCAATTATTGGCAGCTTTGGGATAGATATAGGGAATTGATTATTCACTTTTATGGTCTCTATATAACCCTTTAGAAAACAACGAGATACAGTCAGGTCCATAAATATTGGGACATCGACACAATTCTAAACTTTTTGGCTCTATACACCACCACAATGAATTTGAAATGAAACTAACAAGATGTGCTTTAACTGCAGACTTTCAGCTTTAATTTGAGGGTATTTACATCCAAATCAGGTGAACGGTGTAGGAGTTACAACAGTTTGTATATGTGCCTCCCACTTTTTAAGGGACCAAAAGTAATGGGACAGATTAACAGTCATAAAACAAACTTTCACTTTTTAATACTTGGTTGCAAATCCTTTGCAGTCAATTACAGCCTGAAGTCTGGAACGCATAGACATCACCAGACACTGGGTTTCATCCCTGGTGATGCTCTGCCAGACCTCTAATGCAACTGTCTTCAGTTCCTGCTTGTTCTTGGGTCATTTTCCCTTCAGTTTTGTCTTCAGCAAGTGAAATGCATGCTCAATCGGATTCAGATCAGGTGATTGACTTGGCCATTGCATAACATTCCACTTCTTTCCCTTAAAAAACTCTTTGGTTGTTTTTGCAGTAAGCTTTGGGTCATTATCCATCTGCACTGTGAAGCGCCACCCAATGAGTTCTGAAGCATTTGGCTGAATATGAGCAGATAATATTGCCCGAAACACTTCAGAATTCATCCTGCTGCTTTTGTCAGCAGTCACATCATCAATAAATACAAGAGAACCAGTTCCATTGGACTGAAGTTCACCTTTTAGTAGGACATTGACGCCAAACACACTGCTAAAGCAAGTGTTTTAAGGGGAAACATGTAAATGTTTCGGAATAGCCTTGTCAAAGCCCAGACCTCAATCCACTGTGGTTATACTTAAAGATTGCTGTTCACAAGCTGGAGCAGTTTTGCAAGGAGGAATGGGCAAAAATCCCAGTGGTAAGATGCGGCAAGCTCAAAGAGACTTATCCAAAGCGTCTTGGAGCTGTGATTGCCACAAAAGGTGGCTCTACAAAGTATCGACTTTATGGGGTGAATAGTTATGCACATTGACTTTTTATGTTATTTTGATCTATTTATTTGTTGCTTAATTTAAAATGTAAAAAAATAAAAAACATCTTCAAAGTTGTGGGCATGTTCTGTAAATTAAATGATGCACATCCTCAAACAATCCATGTTAATTCCAGGTTGTGAGGCAACAAAACACGAAAAATGCCATGGGGGTGAATACTTTTGCAAGGCACTGTAGTTTGTAACAGACTCATCACTGGACTGCCAGTAATTATATATTTTGCATTACTACTGTAATAAGATATATTTTGGTCTGCTATAATCAAAATGTCCACTTCTACAGTCCTTATAAGAAAATATGCCTAATTAACACAACAAGAGATTATTGAGACAACAAAATAGAAAACTTCACAGATAATTGGTCACTGTGGGAGCTCTGCACATGAAGCCAAAAGTTCAACCATTGCTTGTAATACCAATTATTTCTCTTAATAAGGCACAGCACATAGATTTCACACTTTATGTCATCATGTAAGATTTATCTTTTGGCATCCCACAAGAAACATGTTACACATATTTTTTTCACTTCTTCACTCAATATTTAATCATTTTTTCTTATCAATACTTTATTGCATATTAGTCATTATCAGCTAGGTATTATTGTTGAGTGTTGTGCCACTAATGAATCTCTTTTTCTTTTGGTTATTAGACTATAGTAATTTGAGTCTCTAATGTGGTTAACATGAAAAATAAATTCTCAAATTAATGTTAGAGAAATGAAGAGAGTAGCTTTTATTCTTGTTTATACCATGAAGAAAAAAATATAAAGAAAAGTCAGAAACAGAAAAACAACTAGTGCACTAAAATTATTTTAGGATTTCAGGATTGGGGGATTGCAAAACATTTTCAAGAACTTATGTCCTTGAACTGATTCCCTATTTGACTCCACTAACTTTCTCAACAAACTCAGTAAGATTAAAGACCTACTTGCTAACTCAGTAATTCTCTCCATGGATGTTGAATCTCTTTACAGTTGCATCAAACACAAAGTTGGCACTGAGGCATGTCTAAAGTTTCTCTCAACACACACTCAACCACAAATATAACCCTAATACTATCGCCAATATCCGGTGCACCCCACTAGAGCTAGAAAGACCACAAGCAGGTACAGAGAGAGCTGAGACTGAGGGCATTACGGTTAGGCCACAGCGAAAGGTGACTAATCCCGACCCACAATTAGACCTTCTAAAGCCACAAGAAGTGCCAGGGGAAATAATACAGAGGGCTACAGAGCCTGCGGCGCTAGCCCATTCCAGCCGCGCAAGCTTAGGTGACCATGACCAGTCCTCAGGGGAGGAGCAGATGGTATGGGCATGGGCATGCAGGTCACGGAGAGCTAGTGACTGTTCCTCTTGCACCCACAGGTCCAGAAGAAGATCAAGGAGTAGGAGATCTTGCCATTGCAGTTGCTCCTGCACGGGATCAGAGAGAGCACAGAGCCCGCGGAGGGCCAGACGGTCAGAGTCCCCAAGGTGTCAGGAGAGACGCAGGGACACCCTGTTCCCAGGTCCCAATGGTGGTAAGAGTAGAAGAGGCAGAAAAATGTGAACTGCTACACACTAAAAGGGGTTTCCTTGGGTCCCTTAAGACCCTCTTAGCCACACACAACATTGCAGTAAGCGAGCAGGAAATGGGTGCGTGTATAGGGGGCTTAGCGAGGGGCGCGTAGATCAATCCACCAGCGAGGCAGTGGGGTGAGGTGCGTCAGCCGTGGTAGTGGCGGCAACGTGGGCCCTCTGAGGCAGTGGGTGTCCTGGGCCCGCAAGCAGGCAGTACCAATGCAGTAGTTACCGATGCAGCCATGAGACAAATTGTCTTGTGCTCATTGGACAACTTGGGGGCGCATCTTCCCCAGGATGTAAAAGAAAAAATCTGGAGGAGGGAATTCGTTGAATTGTTCTCTCTTCTTCCCATGTCCAGACAAATGGACACGGTTGAGAGGGGGCTTCGTGACACATGGCTGCATGCTTTTTCCATTATGGCCTGCGTGCTATGTGAGCGACATCCCAAGCAAGGTTCGGGTTTGTTTGTCTACATAGATGAGATTCGCAGTACCTGGCATCCAGGCCAGCGATGGCATGGAGCGACAAAGCGGTGGCTTACTGACTGAACATTATGACACCTATGCGCGTCATGCCGCCCTTTCTTACCAGATCAAGAGCCCCACCAACACCGTGGCTACAGGTCTCCAGACCTGTTTTGCCTACAATGAAGGGGTATGTAGATGGGCCCCTAATTGCAGGTTCAAGCATGCGTGCTCCACCTGCGGCCGCGAGCACCCCCTCGCTAGATGTACCAGGCCCAAGGAAGGGGGCAGATCAGTGCCCCCTGCCAAAGGGCAAGACGCCCATATGCCTCCCCAACATGCTGCCGTGGCTAAAACGCTACAGTAGCATGGCAGGCAATGGCGCCGTGGCTCGCCTCCTGCAAACGGGTTTCCAGGAGGGGTTCCGGATCCCATGCGCAACAGAGCTGCGGGGATCCAAGGCACCAAACTTGCGGTCGGTCCGGGAATTCCCAGGAGTAGCGGAAAAGAAAGTGCAAGCCGAGGTGCAGCTGGGTAGGATGGTGGGGCCATTTGTTTCCCCTCCGATTCAGGATCTGGTCGTTTCCCCCCTAGGCGTCGTTCCCAAAAAAGAGAAGGGGAAATTTAGGTTAATTCAGCACCTCTCCCACCCCAGGGGGTTGTCGGTCAATGACGGGATCACAAAGGATCAGTCGACTGTATCCTATGAATCTTTCGACCGGGTTGCCGAGATGGTTAGGTTTGCCGGCGCTGGGGCTCTCCTGGCAAAAGTGGACATTGAAGTTCAGGTTGTTACCGGTTCATCCGTCGAGCCACCGGCTCCTAGGTTGTTTCGTCGATGGCAGCTATTTCATCGACCTATGCTGACCTATGTGGTGCTCGATATCATGTGCCTACTTTGAGGCGTTCAGCTCATTCTTACAATGGGTTGCATGCACGGAAGCAGGATACAAGAGCATTACGCACTATCTAGATGACTTTCTGCTCATCGGCCCAGCAGGGCAAGATACTTGCCATTTCATCTTGGAAGTGTTCACCAAAATCTGTCTGGATTTTGGGGTACCGTGGGCCCATAACAAAACTGAGGGCCCCACAACGAGGTTGACTTTCCTGGGGATTCAGATCACTTGGTGTTGTGCTGCCTTCGCCTGAACATATGGTTTCAGGCAAGGCACGTGGAAAATGGCATTGCTGACGCCCTTTCTTGGTTTCAGGAAGAGCGGTTCAGGGTACTGGCCCCCGGGCGAACATGCTGGGGGAGGCAATTCTCGCGGAGATCTGGGAGCTTGGAGCTGCCATGTAACGAGACTCATCAGACAGTCTGTTGCCCCGGCGACATGGACCGCGTACAGATGTGTGTGGGCAAAATGGAACGACCTAGTTAATATGGCCGGTGGGTCTACATCAGAGGATAAGACCCTAGGGATATCGCTTTGGTTGCTGCTGCGGTGTGCCGAGGAAGGCGAGACAAAAGCAGTAGTTGGGAGACAGGTCACGGCTCTGGCTTTCATGTTTAAGCTGGCAGGGCAGAGGGACCTTACAAAAGAGTTTATAGTGCGCAAGTTGGTGCGCGGCATGTTTAACGGGGATCGCAGGCCAGATACCAGGTGGCCGATTACCTTTTCTTTGTTGCTTTGAATGGCGCAGGTTTTGGTGGTAATGTGCAGGAACCCCTTTGAATCTCTGCTTTTCCGTGCAGCTTTTTCCCAGGCGTTCTTCGGAGCGTTCTGGATAGGGGAGTTAGTCGCGAACAGTAGACACGGTTCTGGGGGCGTGCAGTTGGTGGATACCTGTCTAAGGGAAGGCATGGTAGTGATATGGTTACGGAGGTCTAAGACTGACCAGTTGGGCAAAGGAAAAGAGGTGGTGTTGCACCGTGTTGGCACGGATTGCTGCTCCTATGGGTGTATGGAGGGCTACCTTAGACAGCGACCGGCGGGACAATGTTCGTTGTTGGTTCATGCCGATGGGACGGTGTTATCCCGTTATCAATTTGAAAGGATGCTAAAGGGTGTTCGGAACGCACTCTTTCCGAATCGGGGCTGCTACAGAAGCAGCTAGGTTAGGCTTGCCTGACGCCACGGTGAAGCGTATCAGGAGATGGGAGTCGGAACGTTTTCGGTCTTACGTGCGGCCTAGGGCAGTAGTCTAATAGATGTTGGTCTGCTTTCAGGAGGACAGAAGCAACTGTGGATTCGTACGGGTCCTGGGCCCACATGTTAGCCGCAGTTACAGAGGACAAGACACAACTGGGTTTCCCTGTTACGGACTTGCACGTGCGGTGGTTCGGGATTCGAGGCCTGCGGTGGGCGCAGATGGATGGGCTACTGGAAACGTACGCCCAGCGTTATGGACAGCCAAGCATAATATTATTACATGCCGGTGGTAACGACTTGGGTACGGTCCCCATGCGGAGGATGTTGAAGGTGATGAAGCGGGAAGTGGAAAGTTGGCTGAAGACATTTCCGGGGGTATTCCTGATATGATCCGAGATGATAAAGAGACGCTCATGGCGGAACACTCAGGATGCTGTCAGGTTGGACAGATCGCATCAAAAGATCAACCAACACTTGTCAAGTTTCATCAGAAAGCTGATTTTCGTAGCCATCCGATAAAAGAAGTTTGAGCCGGTCGGGGCCGACGAGTTCTTTGGAGAGGATAAAGTGCATTTGACCGAAATCGGGCTAGAGTTGCTCATGCTGGAATTTAGGGAGAGTGTTGCGTGGGCCTTTGCTTTAATTGACAGCAGGGGGCATCGCAGTCTCAGGAGGGTTCCTTGCTCGCTCTGTGGCAGGAGGTGAGTTGCCCAGCCCACTGGCCTAAGTGGGTGTTTCCCTACCTCACAGGGCATGCTTAATATAAGCATTGGGGCTTTGGGCAGGGCCCAAGGCGTGAGATCACTGTGCGTGGTCGGGCTCCTCCCCCTGGAAGATATTATGTAAATTATATACAGTTTTTTTATGTTTATGTTAAAAGGGTTATTTATGAATAAAAGCTGTGGCCCGTGTTTCTCCCAAATCGGTCGTCGTGATAATTATTTCACAAAAGCCTAAATGGGTCATACTTGGGTCATGTGTGAGTCAAGTAAAGCTACATATGGTTTGAATTATTTTATACCTATTCAGGCTAGGAAGCAAATTGTGCACAAAACAACTTTAGGAAGCAAGAGATAAATCATGTAAAGTGCATGAAAACCAGCCTATTTTGCTTTTTTTGGAGAGGGAAGAAGAAAAGCAAAAATGTCTGGACTGAATTTCATAAAAATATCCATGCACGACAAAAATATGTTGCAAGATACATTAATATTATTATTATCTCATTTATAAAGCACCAACATATTCCATAGGTGATACAGTGTGTATATAAGACAAATGTGACTAAAGTTACATAATGGTACAGAAGGTGCAGGGCCTGCTCTCATAAGAGCTTACAATCTAATTGGGGTACAAGGTATTAGAAGGAAAGGGGGTACTGATTTCCACAGAGAAGGGATGAAATCACACTCCAACCACATATAGAAGAAGCAGACAAAATGAAGGGAACAACTTTTGTGCATCACAGATTGTACCTCTATAATCCTACCTGCGTATAAGCAGTGCTGCAATGTATTTCCATGCTAACTGGGTTTGCTGAGTTTATAAAAAAAAACATGGCACAATTATTAGGAAAAATAACAAAAGATCATAGGACAACTCTAGAAAAATAGATCTGCTAGTGAATCTGGAATGATAATATTATCCAATATCCTCGTTATATCCAGCTTAGTGTGAAATGACTCATACGTCTTCATGATAAATACTCTACTACAGGAATAAAATAATATATAGCATACATTTTCGATATGTGAAATTTTTTGAAAATAACGAGTTGAATGATTTGTAAACTAATTGATATTTATAAAATAACCCTAGAATTTATTGATATGTTGATGTAATAGATCCTTCCTAGAACCCTGGTTATATCACATTGTAGTATCATATAATTCTGACTGTTGTACCTGGAAAACTAACCTCATTTTCAGGGTCTCCAAATATGGGTTGTGTTTCCTCCTCCAGGACAGAATTTTCACTTGGACAGTTGCATTACATTGACAATATGTATTTTATATATATTCTTAAAATAAGCATTACATATGACTTATATCAACAGAAACCCTCTGATACAAAGAGCCGATGAAGTACCTACTCTTGAGATAACAGTCTATAGAGATTGTGTAACAATGTGCAGAGGTGATAAGTTCATTTTGTGTAAAAGTTGCAAAAAAATAGGTAAAACTCACGAGACTGATAGCTAAATACAGAGGTTAAAGATTACAAGGAGTACTGAAAAAATACATACTATAAGACAAAAGAAAAGACAAATCATTCTGACCCATGAGGAACTGAAGACCCTGCTCTAGAGAACTTACAGTGTAAGAGATGGGGAAGTGACACAAGAAGGTGAGAGTGTGATGGCCCTGGCCCAGCTGGAGGCAATAAACACTGAAAGTGGTGGCTGTGTATCCAACAGTGACTTCCAATATTCAATATTGTTTTGTATTTGTCACATGTTACATGTGAATTTGACTCAGTAAAGAATGAAACAGATCTGATCTAGTCAAGCAGAAAGTATCTTTATTTAATTGAATTACCACAATTCCCAGGTGTCAGCTACACGGAAACTAACTAATGGGAAAACCACGATGGCAGACAAATTAAGTAAGCAGAAAGTCTCAGGAGAGGGCTATGAAGAGTCCTTTTCAAGATGAGGAGGTCTAGAAACCTTGCAACATGAGCTTCCATTAAACCATGAAATCAGTCTAAGACACTTTTAAAAGCATACTGCAAAGAAACATCTCCCATCAGAAGTCCACCTGAAATCAGTCTAAGACACTTTTAAAAGCATACTGCAAAGAAACATCTCCCATCAGAAGTCCACCTGAAATCAGTCTAAGACACTTTTAAAAGCATACTGCAAAGAAACATCTCCCATCAGAAGTCCACCTGAAATCAGTCTAAGACACTTTTAAAAGCATACTGCAAAGAAACATCTCCCATCAGAAGTCCACCTGAAATCAGTCTAAGACACTTTTAAAAGCATACTGCAAAGAAACATCTCCCATCAGAAGTCCACCTGAAATCAGTCTAAGACACTTTTAAAAGCATACTGCAAAGAAACATCTCCCATCAGAAGTCCACCTGAAATCAGTCTAAGACACTTTTAAAAGCATACTGCAAAGAAACATCTCCCATCAGAAGTCCACCTGAAATCAGTCTAAGGTAATTTCAGAAGAACAGATGCTCACCAGATCCATATCAACGTTTACAAAGGACTATTTATTATAATTAATATCTGTGTTATGATAATTGCTGAGATAGACTTTTTACTGTCAGATTGTTCTACTATTGTCATAATACACTATTTCTTATCTGTAAACCAGAAATGCTCTGTGTTCACTGATCCATTTTACTGCTCCAATGTACCCTCCCCCTGAAATATCTCCTTGTTCTGTCTTATAGACACTTTTAAAAGCATACTGCAAAGAAACATCTCCCATCAGAAGTCCACCTGAAATCAGTCTAAGACACTTTTAAAAGCATACTGCAAAGAAACATCTCCCATCAGAAGTCCACCTGAAATCAGTCTAAGACACTTTTAAAAGCATACTGCAAAGAAACATCTCCCATCAGAAGTCCACCTGAAATCAGTCTAAGGTAATTTCAGAAGAACAGATGCTCACCAGATCCATATCAACGTTTACAAAGGACTATTTATTATAATTAATATCTGTGTTATGATAATTGCTGAGATAGACTTTTTACTGTCAGATTGTTCTACTATTGTCATAATACACTATTTCTTATCTGTAAACCAGAAATGCTCTGTGTTCACTGATCCATTTTACTGCTCCAATGTACCCTCCCCCTGAAATATCTCCTTGTTCTGTCTTATAGACACTTTTAAAAGCATACTGCAAAGAAACATCTCCCATCAGAAGTCCACCTGAAATCAGTCTAAGGTAATTTCAGAAGAACAGATGCTCACCAGATCCATATCAACGTTTACAAAGGACTATTTATTATAATTAATATCTGTGTTATGATAATTGCTGAGATAGACTTTTTACTGTCAGATTGTTCTACTATTGTCATAATACACTATTTCTTATCTGTAAACCAGAAATGCTCTGTGTTCACTGATCCATTTTACTGCTCCAATGTACCCTCCCCCTGAAATATCTCCTTGTTCTGTCTTATAGACACTTTTAAAAGCATACTGCAAAGAAACATCTCCCATCAGAAGTCCACCTGAAATCAGTCTAAGACACTTTTAAAAGCATACTGCAAAGAAACATCTCCCATCAGAAGTCCACCTGAAATCAGTCTAAGACACTTTTAAAAGCATACTGCAAAGAAACATCTCCCATCAGAAGTCCACCTGAAATCAGTCTAAGGTAATTTCAGAAGAACAGATGCTCACCAGATCCATATCAACGTTTACAAAGGACTATTTATTATAATTAATATCTGTGTTATGATAATTGCTGAGATAGACTTTTTACTGTCAGATTGTTCTACTATTGTCATAATACACTATTTCTTATCTGTAAACCAGAAATGCTCTGTGTTCACTGATCCATTTTACTGCTCCAATGTACCCTCCCCCTGAAATATCTCCTTGTTCTGTCTTATAGACACTTTTAAAAGCATACTGCAAAGAAACATCTCCCATCAGAAGTCCACCTGAAATCAGTCTAAGACACTTTTAAAAGCATACTGCAAAGAAACATCTCCCATCAGAAGTCCAACTGAAATCAGTCTAAGACACTTTTAAAAGCATACTGCAAAGAAACATCTCCCATCAGAAGTCCACCTGAAATCAGTCTAAGACACTTTTAAAAGCATACTGCAAAGAAACATCTCCCATCAGAAGTCCACCTGAAATCAGTCTAAGGTAATTTCAGAAGAACAGATGCTCACCAGATCCATATCAACGTTTACAAAGGACTATTTATTATAATTAATATCTGTGTTATGATAATTGCTGAGATAGACTTTTTACTGTCAGATTGTTCTACTATTGTCATAATACACTATTTCTTATCTGTAAACCAGAAATGCTCTGTGTTCACTGATCCATTTTACTGCTCCAATGTACCCTCCCCCTGAAATATCTCCTTGTTCTGTCTTATAGACACTTTTAAAAGCATACTGCAAAGAAACATCTCCCATCAGAAGTCCACCTGAAATCAGTCTAAGGTAATTTCAGAAGAACAGATGCTCACCAGATCCATATCAACGTTTACAAAGGACTATTTATTATAATTAATATCTGTGTTATGATAATTGCTGAGATAGACTTTTTACTGTCAGATTGTTCTACTATTGTCATAATACACTATTTCTTATCTGTAAACCAGAAATGCTCTGTGTTCACTGATCCATTTTACTGCTCCAATGTACCCTCCCCCTGAAATATCTCCTTGTTCTGTCTTATAGACACTTTTAAAAGCATACTGCAAAGAAACATCTCCCATCAGAAGTCCACCTGAAATCAGTCTAAGGTAATTTCAGAAGAACAGATGCTCACCAGATCCATATCAACGTTTACAAAGGACTATTTATTATAATTAATATCTGTGTTATGATAATTGCTGAGATAGACTTTTTACTGTCAGATTGTTCTACTATTGTCATAATACACTATTTCTTATCTGTAAACCAGAAATGCTCTGTGTTCACTGATCCATTTTACTGCTCCAATGTACCCTCCCCCTGAAATATCTCCTTGTTCTGTCTTATAGACACTTTTAAAAGCATACTGCAAAGAAACATCTCCCATCAGAAGTCCACCTGAAATCAGTCTAAGACACTTTTAAAAGCATACTGCAAAGAAACATCTCCCATCAGAAGTCCACCTGAAATCAGTCTAAGGTAATTTCAGAAGAACAGATGCTCACCAGATCCATATCAACGTTTACAAAGGACTATTTATTATAATTAATATCTGTGTTATGATAATTGCTGAGATAGACTTTTTACTGTCAGATTGTTCTACTATTGTCATAATACACTATTTCTTATCTGTAAACCAGAAATGCTCTGTGTTCACTGATCCATTTTACTGCTCCAATGTACCCTCCCCCTGAAATATCTCCTTGTTCTGTCTTATAGACACTTTTAAAAGCATACTGCAAAGAAACATCTCCCATCAGAAGTCCACCTGAAATCAGTCTAAGGTAATTTCAGAAGAACAGATGCTCACCAGATCCATATCAACGTTTACAAAGGACTATTTATTATAATTAATATCTGTGTTATGATAATTGCTGAGATAGACTTTTTACTGTCAGATTGTTCTACTATTGTCATAATACACTATTTCTTATCTGTAAACCAGAAATGCTCTGTGTTCACTGATCCATTTTACTGCTCCAATGTACCCTCCCCCTGAAATATCTCCTTGTTCTGTCTTATAGACACTTTTAAAAGCATACTGCAAAGAAACATCTCCCATCAGAAGTCCACCTGAAATCAGTCTAAGGTAATTTCAGAAGAACAGATGCTCACCAGATCCATATCAACGTTTACAAAGGACTATTTATTATAATTAATATCTGTGTTATGATAATTGCTGAGATAGACTTTTTACTGTCAGATTGTTCTACTATTGTCATAATACACTATTTCTTATCTGTAAACCAGAAATGCTCTGTGTTCACTGATCCATTTTACTGCTCCAATGTACCCTCCCCCTGAAATATCTCCTTGTTCTGTCTTATAGACACTTTTAAAAGCATACTGCAAAGAAACATCTCCCATCAGAAGTCCACCTGAAATCAGTCTAAGGTAATTTCAGAAGAACAGATGCTCACCAGATCCATATCAACGTTTACAAAGGACTATTTATTATAATTAATATCTGTGTTATGATAATTGCTGAGATAGACTTTTTACTGTCAGATTGTTCTACTATTGTCATAATACACTATTTCTTATCTGTAAACCAGAAATGCTCTGTGTTCACTGATCCATTTTACTGCTCCAATGTACCCTCCCCCTGAAATATCTCCTTGTTCTGTCTTATAGACACTTTTAAAAGCATACTGCAAAGAAACATCTCCCATCAGAAGTCCACCTGAAATCAGTCTAAGGTAATTTCAGAAGAACAGATGCTCACCAGATCCATATCAACGTTTACAAAGGACTATTTATTATAATTAATATCTGTGTTATGATAATTGCTGAGATAGACTTTTTACTGTCAGATTGTTCTACTATTGTCATAATACACTATTTCTTATCTGTAAACCAGAAATGCTCTGTGTTCACTGATCCATTTTACTGCTCCAATGTACCCTCCCCCTGAAATATCTCCTTGTTCTGTCTTATAGACACTTTTAAAAGCATACTGCAAAGAAACATCTCCCATCAGAAGTCCACCTGAAATCAGTCTAAGGTAATTTCAGAAGAACAGATGCTCACCAGATCCATATCAACGTTTACAAAGGACTATTTATTATAATTAATATCTGTGTTATGATAATTGCTGAGATAGACTTTTTACTGTCAGATTGTTCTACTATTGTCATAATACACTATTTCTTATCTGTAAACCAGAAATGCTCTGTGTTCACTGATCCATTTTACTGCTCCAATGTACCCTCCCCCTGAAATATCTCCTTGTTCTGTCTTATAGACACTTTTAAAAGCATACTGCAAAGAAACATCTCCCATCAGAAGTCCACCTGAAATCAGTCTAAGGTAATTTCAGAAGAACAGATGCTCACCAGATCCATATCAACGTTTACAAAGGACTATTTATTATAATTAATATCTGTGTTATGATAATTGCTGAGATAGACTTTTTACTGTCAGATTGTTCTACTATTGTCATAATACACTATTTCTTATCTGTAAACCAGAAATGCTCTGTGTTCACTGATCCATTTTACTGCTCCAATGTACCCTCCCCCTGAAATATCTCCTTGTTCTGTCTTATAGACACTTTTAAAAGCATACTGCAAAGAAACATCTCCCATCAGAAGTCCACCTGAAATCAGTCTAAGGTAATTTCAGAAGAACAGATGCTCACCAGATCCATATCAACGTTTACAAAGGACTATTTATTATAATTAATATCTGTGTTATGATAATTGCTGAGATAGACTTTTTACTGTCAGATTGTTCTACTATTGTCATAATACACTATTTCTTATCTGTAAACCAGAAATGCTCTGTGTTCACTGATCCATTTTACTGCTCCAATGTACCCTCCCCCTGAAATATCTCCTTGTTCTGTCTTATAGACACTTTTAAAAGCATACTGCAAAGAAACATCTCCCATCAGAAGTCCACCTGAAATCAGTCTAAGGTAATTTCAGAAGAACAGATGCTCACCAGATCCATATCAACGTTTACAAAGGACTATTTATTATAATTAATATCTGTGTTATGATAATTGCTGAGATAGACTTTTTACTGTCAGATTGTTCTACTATTGTCATAATACACTATTTCTTATCTGTAAACCAGAAATGCTCTGTGTTCACTGATCCATTTTACTGCTCCAATGTACCCTCCCCCTGAAATATCTCCTTGTTCTGTCTTATAGACACTTTTAAAAGCATACTGCAAAGAAACATCTCCCATCAGAAGTCCACCTGAAATCAGTCTAAGGTAATTTCAGAAGAACAGATGCTCACCAGATCCATATCAACGTTTACAAAGGACTATTTATTATAATTAATATCTGTGTTATGATAATTGCTGAGATAGACTTTTTACTGTCAGATTGTTCTACTATTGTCATAATACACTATTTCTTATCTGTAAACCAGAAATGCTCTGTGTTCACTGATCCATTTTACTGCTCCAATGTACCCTCCCCCTGAAATATCTCCTTGTTCTGTCTTATAGACACTTTTAAAAGCATACTGCAAAGAAACATCTCCCATCAGAAGTCCACCTGAAATCAGTCTAAGGTAATTTCAGAAGAACAGATGCTCACCAGATCCATATCAACGTTTACAAAGGACTATTTATTATAATTAATATCTGTGTTATGATAATTGCTGAGATAGACTTTTTACTGTCAGATTGTTCTACTATTGTCATAATACACTATTTCTTATCTGTAAACCAGAAATGCTCTGTGTTCACTGATCCATTTTACTGCTCCAATGTACCCTCCCCCTGAAATATCTCCTTGTTCTGTCTTATAGACACTTTTAAAAGCATACTGCAAAGAAACATCTCCCATCAGAAGTCCACCTGAAATCAGTCTAAGGTAATTTCAGAAGAACAGATGCTCACCAGATCCATATCAACGTTTACAAAGGACTATTTATTATAATTAATATCTGTGTTATGATAATTGCTGAGATAGACTTTTTACTGTCAGATTGTTCTACTATTGTCATAATACACTATTTCTTATCTGTAAACCAGAAATGCTCTGTGTTCACTGATCCATTTTACTGCTCCAATGTACCCTCCCCCTGAAATATCTCCTTGTTCTGTCTTATAGACACTTTTAAAAGCATACTGCAAAGAAACATCTCCCATCAGAAGTCCACCTGAAATCAGTCTAAGGTAATTTCAGAAGAACAGATGCTCACCAGATCCATATCAACGTTTACAAAGGACTATTTATTATAATTAATATCTGTGTTATGATAATTGCTGAGATAGACTTTTTACTGTCAGATTGTTCTACTATTGTCATAATACACTATTTCTTATCTGTAAACCAGAAATGCTCTGTGTTCACTGATCCATTTTACTGCTCCAATGTACCCTCCCCCTGAAATATCTCCTTGTTCTGTCTTATAGACACTTTTAAAAGCATACTGCAAAGAAACATCTCCCATCAGAAGTCCACCTGAAATCAGTCTAAGGTAATTTCAGAAGAACAGATGCTCACCAGATCCATATCAACGTTTACAAAGGACTATTTATTATAATTAATATCTGTGTTATGATAATTGCTGAGATAGACTTTTTACTGTCAGATTGTTCTACTATTGTCATAATACACTATTTCTTATCTGTAAACCAGAAATGCTCTGTGTTCACTGATCCATTTTACTGCTCCAATGTACCCTCCCCCTGAAATATCTCCTTGTTCTGTCTTATAGACACTTTTAAAAGCATACTGCAAAGAAACATCTCCCATCAGAAGTCCACCTGAAATCAGTCTAAGGTAATTTCAGAAGAACAGATGCTCACCAGATCCATATCAACGTTTACAAAGGACTATTTATTATAATTAATATCTGTGTTATGATAATTGCTGAGATAGACTTTTTACTGTCAGATTGTTCTACTATTGTCATAATACACTATTTCTTATCTGTAAACCAGAAATGCTCTGTGTTCACTGATCCATTTTACTGCTCCAATGTACCCTCCCCCTGAAATATCTCCTTGTTCTGTCTTATAGACACTTTTAAAAGCATACTGCAAAGAAACATCTCCCATCAGAAGTCCACCTGAAATCAGTCTAAGGTAATTTCAGAAGAACAGATGCTCACCAGATCCATATCAACGTTTACAAAGGACTATTTATTATAATTAATATCTGTGTTATGATAATTGCTGAGATAGACTTTTTACTGTCAGATTGTTCTACTATTGTCATAATACACTATTTCTTATCTGTAAACCAGAAATGCTCTGTGTTCACTGATCCATTTTACTGCTCCAATGTACCCTCCCCCTGAAATATCTCCTTGTTCTGTCTTATAGACACTTTTAAAAGCATACTGCAAAGAAACATCTCCCATCAGAAGTCCACCTGAAATCAGTCTAAGGTAATTTCAGAAGAACAGATGCTCACCAGATCCATATCAACGTTTACAAAGGACTATTTATTATAATTAATATCTGTGTTATGATAATTGCTGAGATAGACTTTTTACTGTCAGATTGTTCTACTATTGTCATAATACACTATTTCTTATCTGTAAACCAGAAATGCTCTGTGTTCACTGATCCATTTTACTGCTCCAATGTACCCTCCCCCTGAAATATCTCCTTGTTCTGTCTTATAGACACTTTTAAAAGCATACTGCAAAGAAACATCTCCCATCAGAAGTCCACCTGAAATCAGTCTAAGGTAATTTCAGAAGAACAGATGCTCACCAGATCCATATCAACGTTTACAAAGGACTATTTATTATAATTAATATCTGTGTTATGATAATTGCTGAGATAGACTTTTTACTGTCAGATTGTTCTACTATTGTCATAATACACTATTTCTTATCTGTAAACCAGAAATGCTCTGTGTTCACTGATCCATTTTACTGCTCCAATGTACCCTCCCCCTGAAATATCTCCTTGTTCTGTCTTATAGACACTTTTAAAAGCATACTGCAAAGAAACATCTCCCATCAGAAGTCCACCTGAAATCAGTCTAAGGTAATTTCAGAAGAACAGATGCTCACCAGATCCATATCAACGTTTACAAAGGACTATTTATTATAATTAATATCTGTGTTATGATAATTGCTGAGATAGACTTTTTACTGTCAGATTGTTCTACTATTGTCATAATACACTATTTCTTATCTGTAAACCAGAAATGCTCTGTGTTCACTGATCCATTTTACTGCTCCAATGTACCCTCCCCCTGAAATATCTCCTTGTTCTGTCTTATAGACACTTTTAAAAGCATACTGCAAAGAAACATCTCCCATCAGAAGTCCACCTGAAATCAGTCTAAGGTAATTTCAGAAGAACAGATGCTCACCAGATCCATATCAACGTTTACAAAGGACTATTTATTATAATTAATATCTGTGTTATGATAATTGCTGAGATAGACTTTTTACTGTCAGATTGTTCTACTATTGTCATAATACACTATTTCTTATCTGTAAACCAGAAATGCTCTGTGTTCACTGATCCATTTTACTGCTCCAATGTACCCTCCCCCTGAAATATCTCCTTGTTCTGTCTTATAGACACTTTTAAAAGCATACTGCAAAGAAACATCTCCCATCAGAAGTCCACCTGAAATCAGTCTAAGGTAATTTCAGAAGAACAGATGCTCACCAGATCCATATCAACGTTTACAAAGGACTATTTATTATAATTAATATCTGTGTTATGATAATTGCTGAG
The DNA here is from genome assembly GCA_027410445.1 of Discoglossus pictus. Lineage (NCBI taxonomy): Eukaryota > Metazoa > Chordata > Amphibia > Anura > Alytidae > Discoglossus > Discoglossus pictus. The sequence continues at coordinate 394,221,990 of CM050164.1, forward strand.
ATAGACTTTTTACTGTCAGATTGTTCTACTATTGTCATAATACACTATTTCTTATCTGTAAACCAGAAATGCTCTGTGTTCACTGATCCATTTTACTGCTCCAATGTACCCTCCCCCTGAAATATCTCCTTGTTCTGTCTTATAGACACTTTTAAAAGCATACTGCAAAGAAACATCTCCCATCAGAAGTCCACCTGAAATCAGTCTAAGGTAATTTCAGAAGAACAGATGCTCACCAGATCCATATCAACGTTTACAAAGGACTATTTATTATAATTAATATCTGTGTTATGATAATTGCTGAGATAGACTTTTTACTGTCAGATTGTTCTACTATTGTCATAATACACTATTTCTTATCTGTAAACCAGAAATGCTCTGTGTTCACTGATCCATTTTACTGCTCCAATGTACCCTCCCCCTGAAATATCTCCTTGTTCTGTCTTATAGACACTTTTAAAAGCATACTGCAAAGAAACATCTCCCATCAGAAGTCCACCTGAAATCAGTCTAAGGTAATTTCAGAAGAACAGATGCTCACCAGATCCATATCAACGTTTACAAAGGACTATTTATTATAATTAATATCTGTGTTATGATAATTGCTGAGATAGACTTTTTACTGTCAGATTGTTCTACTATTGTCATAATACACTATTTCTTATCTGTAAACCAGAAATGCTCTGTGTTCACTGATCCATTTTACTGCTCCAATGTACCCTCCCCCTGAAATATCTCCTTGTTCTGTCTTATAGACACTTTTAAAAGCATACTGCAAAGAAACATCTCCCATCAGAAGTCCACCTGAAATCAGTCTAAGGTAATTTCAGAAGAACAGATGCTCACCAGATCCATATCAACGTTTACAAAGGACTATTTATTATAATTAATATCTGTGTTATGATAATTGCTGAGATAGACTTTTTACTGTCAGATTGTTCTACTATTGTCATAATACACTATTTCTTATCTGTAAACCAGAAATGCTCTGTGTTCACTGATCCATTTTACTGCTCCAATGTACCCTCCCCCTGAAATATCTCCTTGTTCTGTCTTATAGACACTTTTAAAAGCATACTGCAAAGAAACATCTCCCATCAGAAGTCCACCTGAAATCAGTCTAAGGTAATTTCAGAAGAACAGATGCTCACCAGATCCATATCAACGTTTACAAAGGACTATTTATTATAATTAATATCTGTGTTATGATAATTGCTGAGATAGACTTTTTACTGTCAGATTGTTCTACTATTGTCATAATACACTATTTCTTATCTGTAAACCAGAAATGCTCTGTGTTCACTGATCCATTTTACTGCTCCAATGTACCCTCCCCCTGAAATATCTCCTTGTTCTGTCTTATAGACACTTTTAAAAGCATACTGCAAAGAAACATCTCCCATCAGAAGTCCACCTGAAATCAGTCTAAGGTAATTTCAGAAGAACAGATGCTCACCAGATCCATATCAACGTTTACAAAGGACTATTTATTATAATTAATATCTGTGTTATGATAATTGCTGAGATAGACTTTTTACTGTCAGATTGTTCTACTATTGTCATAATACACTATTTCTTATCTGTAAACCAGAAATGCTCTGTGTTCACTGATCCATTTTACTGCTCCAATGTACCCTCCCCCTGAAATATCTCCTTGTTCTGTCTTATAGACACTTTTAAAAGCATACTGCAAAGAAACATCTCCCATCAGAAGTCCACCTGAAATCAGTCTAAGGTAATTTCAGAAGAACAGATGCTCACCAGATCCATATCAACGTTTACAAAGGACTATTTATTATAATTAATATCTGTGTTATGATAATTGCTGAGATAGACTTTTTACTGTCAGATTGTTCTACTATTGTCATAATACACTATTTCTTATCTGTAAACCAGAAATGCTCTGTGTTCACTGATCCATTTTACTGCTCCAATGTACCCTCCCCCTGAAATATCTCCTTGTTCTGTCTTATAGACACTTTTAAAAGCATACTGCAAAGAAACATCTCCCATCAGAAGTCCACCTGAAATCAGTCTAAGGTAATTTCAGAAGAACAGATGCTCACCAGATCCATATCAACGTTTACAAAGGACTATTTATTATAATTAATATCTGTGTTATGATAATTGCTGAGATAGACTTTTTACTGTCAGATTGTTCTACTATTGTCATAATACACTATTTCTTATCTGTAAACCAGAAATGCTCTGTGTTCACTGATCCATTTTACTGCTCCAATGTACCCTCCCCCTGAAATATCTCCTTGTTCTGTCTTATAGACACTTTTAAAAGCATACTGCAAAGAAACATCTCCCATCAGAAGTCCACCTGAAATCAGTCTAAGGTAATTTCAGAAGAACAGATGCTCACCAGATCCATATCAACGTTTACAAAGGACTATTTATTATAATTAATATCTGTGTTATGATAATTGCTGAGATAGACTTTTTACTGTCAGATTGTTCTACTATTGTCATAATACACTATTTCTTATCTGTAAACCAGAAATGCTCTGTGTTCACTGATCCATTTTACTGCTCCAATGTACCCTCCCCCTGAAATATCTCCTTGTTCTGTCTTATAGACACTTTTAAAAGCATACTGCAAAGAAACATCTCCCATCAGAAGTCCACCTGAAATCAGTCTAAGGTAATTTCAGAAGAACAGATGCTCACCAGATCCATATCAACGTTTACAAAGGACTATTTATTATAATTAATATCTGTGTTATGATAATTGCTGAGATAGACTTTTTACTGTCAGATTGTTCTACTATTGTCATAATACACTATTTCTTATCTGTAAACCAGAAATGCTCTGTGTTCACTGATCCATTTTACTGCTCCAATGTACCCTCCCCCTGAAATATCTCCTTGTTCTGTCTTATAGACACTTTTAAAAGCATACTGCAAAGAAACATCTCCCATCAGAAGTCCACCTGAAATCAGTCTAAGGTAATTTCAGAAGAACAGATGCTCACCAGATCCATATCAACGTTTACAAAGGACTATTTATTATAATTAATATCTGTGTTATGATAATTGCTGAGATAGACTTTTTACTGTCAGATTGTTCTACTATTGTCATAATACACTATTTCTTATCTGTAAACCAGAAATGCTCTGTGTTCACTGATCCATTTTACTGCTCCAATGTACCCTCCCCCTGAAATATCTCCTTGTTCTGTCTTATAGACACTTTTAAAAGCATACTGCAAAGAAACATCTCCCATCAGAAGTCCACCTGAAATCAGTCTAAGGTAATTTCAGAAGAACAGATGCTCACCAGATCCATATCAACGTTTACAAAGGACTATTTATTATAATTAATATCTGTGTTATGATAATTGCTGAGATAGACTTTTTACTGTCAGATTGTTCTACTATTGTCATAATACACTATTTCTTATCTGTAAACCAGAAATGCTCTGTGTTCACTGATCCATTTTACTGCTCCAATGTACCCTCCCCCTGAAATATCTCCTTGTTCTGTCTTATAGACACTTTTAAAAGCATACTGCAAAGAAACATCTCCCATCAGAAGTCCACCTGAAATCAGTCTAAGGTAATTTCAGAAGAACAGATGCTCACCAGATCCATATCAACGTTTACAAAGGACTATTTATTATAATTAATATCTGTGTTATGATAATTGCTGAGATAGACTTTTTACTGTCAGATTGTTCTACTATTGTCATAATACACTATTTCTTATCTGTAAACCAGAAATGCTCTGTGTTCACTGATCCATTTTACTGCTCCAATGTACCCTCCCCCTGAAATATCTCCTTGTTCTGTCTTATAGACACTTTTAAAAGCATACTGCAAAGAAACATCTCCCATCAGAAGTCCACCTGAAATCAGTCTAAGGTAATTTCAGAAGAACAGATGCTCACCAGATCCATATCAACGTTTACAAAGGACTATTTATTATAATTAATATCTGTGTTATGATAATTGCTGAGATAGACTTTTTACTGTCAGATTGTTCTACTATTGTCATAATACACTATTTCTTATCTGTAAACCAGAAATGCTCTGTGTTCACTGATCCATTTTACTGCTCCAATGTACCCTCCCCCTGAAATATCTCCTTGTTCTGTCTTATAGACACTTTTAAAAGCATACTGCAAAGAAACATCTCCCATCAGAAGTCCACCTGAAATCAGTCTAAGGTAATTTCAGAAGAACAGATGCTCACCAGATCCATATCAACGTTTACAAAGGACTATTTATTATAATTAATATCTGTGTTATGATAATTGCTGAGATAGACTTTTTACTGTCAGATTGTTCTACTATTGTCATAATACACTATTTCTTATCTGTAAACCAGAAATGCTCTGTGTTCACTGATCCATTTTACTGCTCCAATGTACCCTCCCCCTGAAATATCTCCTTGTTCTGTCTTATAGACACTTTTAAAAGCATACTGCAAAGAAACATCTCCCATCAGAAGTCCACCTGAAATCAGTCTAAGGTAATTTCAGAAGAACAGATGCTCACCAGATCCATATCAACGTTTACAAAGGACTATTTATTATAATTAATATCTGTGTTATGATAATTGCTGAGATAGACTTTTTACTGTCAGATTGTTCTACTATTGTCATAATACACTATTTCTTATCTGTAAACCAGAAATGCTCTGTGTTCACTGATCCATTTTACTGCTCCAATGTACCCTCCCCCTGAAATATCTCCTTGTTCTGTCTTATAGACACTTTTAAAAGCATACTGCAAAGAAACATCTCCCATCAGAAGTCCACCTGAAATCAGTCTAAGGTAATTTCAGAAGAACAGATGCTCACCAGATCCATATCAACGTTTACAAAGGACTATTTATTATAATTAATATCTGTGTTATGATAATTGCTGAGATAGACTTTTTACTGTCAGATTGTTCTACTATTGTCATAATACACTATTTCTTATCTGTAAACCAGAAATGCTCTGTGTTCACTGATCCATTTTACTGCTCCAATGTACCCTCCCCCTGAAATATCTCCTTGTTCTGTCTTATAGACACTTTTAAAAGCATACTGCAAAGAAACATCTCCCATCAGAAGTCCACCTGAAATCAGTCTAAGGTAATTTCAGAAGAACAGATGCTCACCAGATCCATATCAACGTTTACAAAGGACTATTTATTATAATTAATATCTGTGTTATGATAATTGCTGAGATAGACTTTTTACTGTCAGATTGTTCTACTATTGTCATAATACACTATTTCTTATCTGTAAACCAGAAATGCTCTGTGTTCACTGATCCATTTTACTGCTCCAATGTACCCTCCCCCTGAAATATCTCCTTGTTCTGTCTTATAGACACTTTTAAAAGCATACTGCAAAGAAACATCTCCCATCAGAAGTCCACCTGAAATCAGTCTAAGGTAATTTCAGAAGAACAGATGCTCACCAGATCCATATCAACGTTTACAAAGGACTATTTATTATAATTAATATCTGTGTTATGATAATTGCTGAGATAGACTTTTTACTGTCAGATTGTTCTACTATTGTCATAATACACTATTTCTTATCTGTAAACCAGAAATGCTCTGTGTTCACTGATCCATTTTACTGCTCCAATGTACCCTCCCCCTGAAATATCTCCTTGTTCTGTCTTATAGACACTTTTAAAAGCATACTGCAAAGAAACATCTCCCATCAGAAGTCCACCTGAAATCAGTCTAAGGTAATTTCAGAAGAACAGATGCTCACCAGATCCATATCAACGTTTACAAAGGACTATTTATTATAATTAATATCTGTGTTATGATAATTGCTGAGATAGACTTTTTACTGTCAGATTGTTCTACTATTGTCATAATACACTATTTCTTATCTGTAAACCAGAAATGCTCTGTGTTCACTGATCCATTTTACTGCTCCAATGTACCCTCCCCCTGAAATATCTCCTTGTTCTGTCTTATAGACACTTTTAAAAGCATACTGCAAAGAAACATCTCCCATCAGAAGTCCACCTGAAATCAGTCTAAGGTAATTTCAGAAGAACAGATGCTCACCAGATCCATATCAACGTTTACAAAGGACTATTTATTATAATTAATATCTGTGTTATGATAATTGCTGAGATAGACTTTTTACTGTCAGATTGTTCTACTATTGTCATAATACACTATTTCTTATCTGTAAACCAGAAATGCTCTGTGTTCACTGATCCATTTTACTGCTCCAATGTACCCTCCCCCTGAAATATCTCCTTGTTCTGTCTTATAGACACTTTTAAAAGCATACTGCAAAGAAACATCTCCCATCAGAAGTCCACCTGAAATCAGTCTAAGGTAATTTCAGAAGAACAGATGCTCACCAGATCCATATCAACGTTTACAAAGGACTATTTATTATAATTAATATCTGTGTTATGATAATTGCTGAGATAGACTTTTTACTGTCAGATTGTTCTACTATTGTCATAATACACTATTTCTTATCTGTAAACCAGAAATGCTCTGTGTTCACTGATCCATTTTACTGCTCCAATGTACCCTCCCCCTGAAATATCTCCTTGTTCTGTCTTATAGACACTTTTAAAAGCATACTGCAAAGAAACATCTCCCATCAGAAGTCCACCTGAAATCAGTCTAAGGTAATTTCAGAAGAACAGATGCTCACCAGATCCATATCAACGTTTACAAAGGACTATTTATTATAATTAATATCTGTGTTATGATAATTGCTGAGATAGACTTTTTACTGTCAGATTGTTCTACTATTGTCATAATACACTATTTCTTATCTGTAAACCAGAAATGCTCTGTGTTCACTGATCCATTTTACTGCTCCAATGTACCCTCCCCCTGAAATATCTCCTTGTTCTGTCTTATAGACACTTTTAAAAGCATACTGCAAAGAAACATCTCCCATCAGAAGTCCACCTGAAATCAGTCTAAGGTAATTTCAGAAGAACAGATGCTCACCAGATCCATATCAACGTTTACAAAGGACTATTTATTATAATTAATATCTGTGTTATGATAATTGCTGAGATAGACTTTTTACTGTCAGATTGTTCTACTATTGTCATAATACACTATTTCTTATCTGTAAACCAGAAATGCTCTGTGTTCACTGATCCATTTTACTGCTCCAATGTACCCTCCCCCTGAAATATCTCCTTGTTCTGTCTTATAGACACTTTTAAAAGCATACTGCAAAGAAACATCTCCCATCAGAAGTCCACCTGAAATCAGTCTAAGGTAATTTCAGAAGAACAGATGCTCACCAGATCCATATCAACGTTTACAAAGGACTATTTATTATAATTAATATCTGTGTTATGATAATTGCTGAGATAGACTTTTTACTGTCAGATTGTTCTACTATTGTCATAATACACTATTTCTTATCTGTAAACCAGAAATGCTCTGTGTTCACTGATCCATTTTACTGCTCCAATGTACCCTCCCCCTGAAATATCTCCTTGTTCTGTCTTATAGACACTTTTAAAAGCATACTGCAAAGAAACATCTCCCATCAGAAGTCCACCTGAAATCAGTCTAAGGTAATTTCAGAAGAACAGATGCTCACCAGATCCATATCAACGTTTACAAAGGACTATTTATTATAATTAATATCTGTGTTATGATAATTGCTGAGATAGACTTTTTACTGTCAGATTGTTCTACTATTGTCATAATACACTATTTCTTATCTGTAAACCAGAAATGCTCTGTGTTCACTGATCCATTTTACTGCTCCAATGTACCCTCCCCCTGAAATATCTCCTTGTTCTGTCTTATAGACACTTTTAAAAGCATACTGCAAAGAAACATCTCCCATCAGAAGTCCACCTGAAATCAGTCTAAGGTAATTTCAGAAGAACAGATGCTCACCAGATCCATATCAACGTTTACAAAGGACTATTTATTATAATTAATATCTGTGTTATGATAATTGCTGAGAGACTTTTTACTGTCAGATTGTTCTACTATTGTCATAATACACTATTTCTTATCTGTAAACCAGAAATGCTCTGTGTTCACTGATCCATTTTACTGCTCCAATGTACCCTCCCCCTGAAATATCTCCTTGTTCTGTCTTATAGACACTTTTAAAAGCATACTGCAAAGAAACATCTCCCATCAGAAGTCCACCTGAAATCAGTCTAAGGTAATTTCAGAAGAACAGATGCTCACCAGATCCATATCAACGTTTACAAAGGACTATTTATTATAATTAATATCTGTGTTATGATAATTGCTGAGATAGACTTTTTACTGTCAGATTGTTCTACTATTGTCATAATACACTATTTCTTATCTGTAAACCAGAAATGCTCTGTGTTCACTGATCCATTTTACTGCTCCAATGTACCCTCCCCCTGAAATATCTCCTTGTTCTGTCTTATAGACACTTTTAAAAGCATACTGCAAAGAAACATCTCCCATCAGAAGTCCACCTGAAATCAGTCTAAGGTAATTTCAGAAGAACAGATGCTCACCAGATCCATATCAACGTTTACAAAGGACTATTTATTATAATTAATATCTGTGTTATGATAATTGCTGAGATAGACTTTTTACTGTCAGATTGTTCTACTATTGTCATAATACACTATTTCTTATCTGTAAACCAGAAATGCTCTGTGTTCACTGATCCATTTTACTGCTCCAATGTACCCTCCCCCCTGAAATATCTCCTTGTTCTGTCTTATAGACACTTTTAAAAGCATACTGCAAAGAAACATCTCCCATCAGAAGTCCACCTGAAATCAGTCTAAGGTAATTTCAGAAGAACAGATGCTCACCAGATCCATATCAACGTTTACAAAGGACTATTTATTATAATTAATATCTGTGTTATGATAATTGCTGAGATAGACTTTTTACTGTCAGATTGTTCTACTATTGTCATAATACACTATTTCTTATCTGTAAACCAGAAATGCTCTGTGTTCACTGATCCATTTTACTGCTCCAATGTACCCTCCCCCTGAAATATCTCCTTGTTCTGTCTTATAGACACTTTTAAAAGCATACTGCAAAGAAACATCTCCCATCAGAAGTCCACCTGAAATCAGTCTAAGGTAATTTCAGAAGAACAGATGCTCACCAGATCCATATCAACGTTTACAAAGGACTATTTATTATAATTAATATCTGTGTTATGATAATTGCTGAGATAGACTTTTTACTGTCAGATTGTTCTACTATTGTCATAATACACTATTTCTTATCTGTAAACCAGAAATGCTCTGTGTTCACTGATCCATTTTACTGCTCCAATGTACCCTCCCCCTGAAATATCTCCTTGTTCTGTCTTATAGACACTTTTAAAAGCATACTGCAAAGAAACATCTCCCATCAGAAGTCCACCTGAAATCAGTCTAAGGTAATTTCAGAAGAACAGATGCTCACCAGATCCATATCAACGTTTACAAAGGACTATTTATTATAATTAATATCTGTGTTATGATAATTGCTGAGATAGACTTTTTACTGTCAGATTGTTCTACTATTGTCATAATACACTATTTCTTATCTGTAAACCAGAAATGCTCTGTGTTCACTGATCCATTTTACTGCTCCAATGTACCCTCCCCCTGAAATATCTCCTTGTTCTGTCTTATAGACACTTTTAAAAGCATACTGCAAAGAAACATCTCCCATCAGAAGTCCACCTGAAATCAGTCTAAGGTAATTTCAGAAGAACAGATGCTCACCAGATCCATATCAACGTTTACAAAGGACTATTTATTATAATTAATATCTGTGTTATGATAATTGCTGAGATAGACTTTTTACTGTCAGATTGTTCTACTATTGTCATAATACACTATTTCTTATCTGTAAACCAGAAATGCTCTGTGTTCACTGATCCATTTTACTGCTCCAATGTACCCTCCCCCTGAAATATCTCCTTGTTCTGTCTTATAGACACTTTTAAAAGCATACTGCAAAGAAACATCTCCCATCAGAAGTCCACCTGAAATCAGTCTAAGGTAATTTCAGAAGAACAGATGCTCACCAGATCCATATCAACGTTTACAAAGGACTATTTATTATAATTAATATCTGTGTTATGATAATTGCTGAGATAGACTTTTTACTGTCAGATTGTTCTACTATTGTCATAATACACTATTTCTTATCTGTAAACCAGAAATGCTCTGTGTTCACTGATCCATTTTACTGCTCCAATGTACCCTCCCCCTGAAATATCTCCTTGTTCTGTCTTATAGACACTTTTAAAAGCATACTGCAAAGAAACATCTCCCATCAGAAGTCCACCTGAAATCAGTCTAAGGTAATTTCAGAAGAACAGATGCTCACCAGATCCATATCAACGTTTACAAAGGACTATTTATTATAATTAATATCTGTGTTATGATAATTGCTGAGATAGACTTTTTACTGTCAGATTGTTCTACTATTGTCATAATACACTATTTCTTATCTGTAAACCAGAAATGCTCTGTGTTCACTGATCCATTTTACTGCTCCAATGTACCCTCCCCCTGAAATATCTCCTTGTTCTGTCTTATAGACACTTTTAAAAGCATACTGCAAAGAAACATCTCCCATCAGAAGTCCACCTGAAATCAGTCTAAGGTAATTTCAGAAGAACAGATGCTCACCAGATCCATATCAACGTTTACAAAGGACTATTTATTATAATTAATATCTGTGTTATGATAATTGCTGAGATAGACTTTTTACTGTCAGATTGTTCTACTATTGTCATAATACACTATTTCTTATCTGTAAACCAGAAATGCTCTGTGTTCACTGATCCATTTTACTGCTCCAATGTACCCTCCCCCTGAAATATCTCCTTGTTCTGTCTTATAGACACTTTTAAAAGCATACTGCAAAGAAACATCTCCCATCAGAAGTCCACCTGAAATCAGTCTAAGGTAATTTCAGAAGAACAGATGCTCACCAGATCCATATCAACGTTTACAAAGGACTATTTATTATAATTAATATCTGTGTTATGATAATTGCTGAGATAGACTTTTTACTGTCAGATTGTTCTACTATTGTCATAATACACTATTTCTTATCTGTAAACCAGAAATGCTCTGTGTTCACTGATCCATTTTACTGCTCCAATGTACCCTCCCCCTGAAATATCTCCTTGTTCTGTCTTATAGACACTTTTAAAAGCATACTGCAAAGAAACATCTCCCATCAGAAGTCCACCTGAAATCAGTCTAAGGTAATTTCAGAAGAACAGATGCTCACCAGATCCATATCAACGTTTACAAAGGACTATTTATTATAATTAATATCTGTGTTATGATAATTGCTGAGATAGACTTTTTACTGTCAGATTGTTCTACTATTGTCATAATACACTATTTCTTATCTGTAAACCAGAAATGCTCTGTGTTCACTGATCCATTTTACTGCTCCAATGTACCCTCCCCCTGAAATATCTCCTTGTTCTGTCTTATAGACACTTTTAAAAGCATACTGCAAAGAAACATCTCCCATCAGAAGTCCACCTGAAATCAGTCTAAGGTAATTTCAGAAGAACAGATGCTCACCAGATCCATATCAACGTTTACAAAGGACTATTTATTATAATTAATATCTGTGTTATGATAATTGCTGAGATAGACTTTTTACTGTCAGATTGTTCTACTATTGTCATAATACACTATTTCTTATCTGTAAACCAGAAATGCTCTGTGTTCACTGATCCATTTTACTGCTCCAATGTACCCTCCCCCTGAAATATCTCCTTGTTCTGTCTTATAGACACTTTTAAAAGCATACTGCAAAGAAACATCTCCCATCAGAAGTCCACCTGAAATCAGTCTAAGGTAATTTCAGAAGAACAGATGCTCACCAGATCCATATCAACGTTTACAAAGGACTATTTATTATAATTAATATCTGTGTTATGATAATTGCTGAGATAGACTTTTTACTGTCAGATTGTTCTACTATTGTCATAATACACTATTTCTTATCTGTAAACCAGAAATGCTCTGTGTTCACTGATCCATTTTACTGCTCCAATGTACCCTCCCCCTGAAATATCTCCTTGTTCTGTCTTATAGACACTTTTAAAAGCATACTGCAAAGAAACATCTCCCATCAGAAGTCCACCTGAAATCAGTCTAAGGTAATTTCAGAAGAACAGATGCTCACCAGATCCATATCAACGTTTACAAAGGACTATTTATTATAATTAATATCTGTGTTATGATAATTGCTGAGATAGACTTTTTACTGTCAGATTGTTCTACTATTGTCATAATACACTATTTCTTATCTGTAAACCAGAAATGCTCTGTGTTCACTGATCCATTTTACTGCTCCAATGTACCCTCCCCCTGAAATATCTCCTTGTTCTGTCTTATAGACACTTTTAAAAGCATACTGCAAAGAAACATCTCCCATCAGAAGTCCACCTGAAATCAGTCTAAGGTAATTTCAGAAGAACAGATGCTCACCAGATCCATATCAACGTTTACAAAGGACTATTTATTATAATTAATATCTGTGTTATGATAATTGCTGAGATAGACTTTTTACTGTCAGATTGTTCTACTATTGTCATAATACACTATTTCTTATCTGTAAACCAGAAATGCTCTGTGTTCACTGATCCATTTTACTGCTCCAATGTACCCTCCCCCTGAAATATCTCCTTGTTCTGTCTTATAGACACTTTTAAAAGCATACTGCAAAGAAACATCTCCCATCAGAAGTCCACCTGAAATCAGTCTAAGGTAATTTCAGAAGAACAGATGCTCACCAGATCCATATCAACGTTTACAAAGGACTATTTATTATAATTAATATCTGTGTTATGATAATTGCTGAGATAGACTTTTTACTGTCAGATTGTTCTACTATTGTCATAATACACTATTTCTTATCTGTAAACCAGAAATGCTCTGTGTTCACTGATCCATTTTACTGCTCCAATGTACCCTCCCCCTGAAATATCTCCTTGTTCTGTCTTATAGACACTTTTAAAAGCATACTGCAAAGAAACATCTCCCATCAGAAGTCCACCTGAAATCAGTCCCCTCCCTCCCTGCCCCTCTACCCACCCACCCTTGTTTACACTTAATATATTGAGGCATACTAATTACCTGCACATGGTTAATCAGTGACATCTGATTATCACCTCTAACCACTCCCTACAAGAATACTTGCTTACACAGTGCCACTATGTTTCCTCACACCACCTTCCTTATTATAACCTCCTGCCTCTTTCTCAGACTCTCTTATACTGTCTCTACACATCATGTCTCCAATAATATAACTATCTCACCTTCCCTGCTTTCATCTCCTCTTCTCTGCTCCCATGAGCTCTTCTCCTTCCTCCAGTCACTATCTCATCCCCCCCCTAAAGGTGAAAAGCGGAAATGCTCCTGTAAGTCCTATTCCCATCTCCTTTTACTCTCTCTCCTTCTTCTGATGGCTTGTGGGGATATATCCCCTAACCCAGGCCCATCACTCATTCCCACCTGCTGTCAGCCACGCAGAGTCCCCAGGGCAGCAAATGCCCAAAACACCCATAATCTAATACCCATCACTTGTCACAAACCATCTACTTTGCCCTTCTCCTGTGCCCTCTGGAATGCAAGGTCTGTTTGCAATAAACTTACCTTCATTCATGATCTCTTCATTTCCAACTCCCTCAATTTACTGGCTATCACGGAAACCTGGCTCACTCCATCTGACTCTGCCTCCCCTGCCGCACTCTCTTATGGTGGTCTACACTTCAGCCACACTCCTAGACCTGAGAACAAACAAGGTGGAGGTGTGGGCATACTGCTATCCTCTCGCTGCACTTTTCGCTGCATACCCCCTGTTCCCTCCCTTCAATTCTCATCTTTTGAAGTCCACACTATCCGCATCTTCTCTCCCATCCCTCTGCGAGTAGCTGTGATCTATCGCCCGCCTGGATCACCCTCTCAATTTCTGGACAACTTTGCCGCCTGGCTCCCTCACTTTCTCTCCTCCAATATACCTTCACTCATTCTTGGCGATTTCAACATTGCCACTGACACACCCACCTCCCCAACAACTGCTAAATTACTTGCACTCACCTCTTCCCTTGGCCTCTCACAATGGACAGATTCCGCAACTCATAGTGGTGGACACTCTATTGACCTTATTTTTACTAATCTCTGCACTATCTCCAACCTTGACATTTCCTCACTTTCCCTATCTGACCACCACCTGCTAACTTGCAACCTCACCTCATCCTCCGCTCACCGCCCTTCTTCAAATCCTGCCATCAGAACACGCAGAAACCTGCAAGCACTCAACCCACAACAATTTTCAAATGTATTAACACCCCTTCTCAGCCCCCTCACCACCCTTGCCTGCCCTGACGTCGCCACTTCACAATACAACACTACTCTAACCTCCACCCTTGACTCTCTTGCCCCCATAATAACAAGCAAACGCCCTCGCTCTCACCCACAACCATGGCACACCACACAAACACGCTATCTACAGAGATGCTCACGCACTGCAGAACGATTATGGAGGAAATCTCGCACTTCAGCAGACTTTCTCCACTACAAGTTTACCTTGCGCTCCTACTTCTCTGCCCTCAATCTTGCCAAACAACACTACTTCTCATCACTAATATCAAACCTGTCCTCCAACCCTAAACGTTTATTTGCTACATTCAACACCCTCCTCCGCCCACCCCCACCTCCTGCCCCTTCCTCTCTCACTGCTGATGACTTTGCCAGCCATTTTAAAAATAAAATCGATACCATCCGAAATGAGCTCTCCTCCCAGCTTGGCCCTACCCCACCACCCTCTCCCCAAACCGACAACACCCAGCCCTTACCCTTCCCCAATCCCACCTCCACTATGGACTCCTTTGACCCTGTAACCGAGGATGAAGTATCTACTTTACTATCAACCTCTCACCTTACCACATGTCCTCATGATCCTATTCCATCACAGCTAATCCCTCCCCTATCCACCACACTTATCCCAGCTCTCACACATCTATTCAACCTCTCCCTAAACACTGGCAAGTTTCCATCCTCCTTAAAACATGCCACAGTTACACCCATTCTCAAGAAGCCCTCTTCTGACCCAGCTTCTGCCTCCAACTATCGCCCTATCTCACTACTTCCCCTTGCGTCTAAACTCCTTGAGCGGCTTGTTTACAATCGCCTCACTCAATTTATTTCCTCCAATTCCCTACTTGACCCCTTCCAATCTGGCTTCCGGTCCCAACACTCTACAGAAACAGCCCTTACAAAAGTCACTAATGACTTGCTAACCGCCAAATCAAAGGGTCACTACTCTATTCTAATTCTCCTGGATCTCTCTGCTGCCTTCGATACAGTTGACCACCCTCTTCTAATCCAAACGCTCCGCTCTTTTGGCATCCAGGACACAGCTCTTTCATGGTTCACATCCTATCTTAAAGATCGTACATTTAGTGTCTCCTTCTCTGGCACCTCTTCTTCACCTCTCCCTCTGTCTGTTGGCGTTCCCCAAGGTTCTGTCCTAGGCCCCCTCCTCTTCTCCATCTACACCTCCTCCCTTGGCACCCTTATAAAATCCTTTGGATTTCAGTATCATCTCTATGCAGATGATACTCAAATCTACCTCTCTGCACCCGATCTATCCCCCTCTCTTTTAGCTCAAGTTTCCAACTGCCTCTCTAGCATATCCTCCTGGATGTCCACCCGTCAACTCAAACTCAACATGTCTAAAACTGAACTTCTAATCTTTCCACCCTCTACTACAGCTTCCACACCTCAAATATCTCTCACTGTTGACAACACCATCATCGCCCCTACCTCCCAGGCCCGTTGTCTTGGGGTTCTACTGGATCCCGCCCTCTCTTTTATTCCTCACATCCAAGCAATAACAAAATCATGTCAGTTTCACCTAAAAAACATCTCCAAAATTCGTCATTATCTTACAGAAGACACAGCTAAAATTCTAATTCACTCTCTCATCATCTCTCGACTCGACTACTGCAATTCACTCCTTGCTGGCCTCCCCATCTCTCGTCTGTCTCCCCTCCAATCCATAATGAACGCCTCCGCTAGACTCATCTTCAATACCAAACGATCAGTGTCGGCAGCCCCTCTCTGTCAATCACTCCACTGGCTTCCCATAGCTTCCCGAATCAAATTTAAAATCATGACCCTAACACATAAAGCCCTCAACAACAGTGCACCCCCTTATATCTCTGCTCTTGTTTCAAAATACTCTCCCAACCGGCCCCTTCGTTCTGCTAACGACCTTCTTCTTTCCTCCTCTCTCATCACCTCCTCTCACTCCCGTCTTCAAGACTTTTCTCGTGCTTCCCCATCCATTTGGAACTCCTTGCCCCGCTCCATTAGATTATCTTCCTGCCTCAAAACCTTTAAGAAATTATTAAAAACACACCTGTTTAAAAAATCTTATCATCTTCAGCCTTAACATGTACAACTGAACATTCCACAGCTTAATAACACTCACACCCACAATCTACAGTACAACACACAGACCCCTCCACTTTACTGAACCAATTGCTTTCAATTGTATTTGTCACCCTCTTGTATCACACCTAAACCCTTAGATTGTAAGTTTGCGAGTTTTCAATCTTGTGTCAGGCCTTGGAAACAAGCTCTATGTACATTTGATTTTATGCTCGAAAACAGGGCCCTCCATTCTTTACAAGGTGTTTAATTTGTTTTCTGCTATGTACTCAACCCCTGTACAGCGCTACGGAATATGTTGGCGCGATATAAATAAAGATAAGAAGAAGAAGAAGAACCATTCTGACTTTCCTTCAACCTTGACAGCAGTTAAATTTGTGAGGAGCACAAGATGAGGTGCAGTCCACCTAGGAGATAAATTAACCTTATTAAGAGACTACACAAGAACATAACCTCTCTCCCAGTTCTATACCATGCATTGGTTTATCAGACATTTGAGGCAGTCTCTTCGACTTGCTTATGATGCTTAAGGAGACGGGGAGTCCGATTAAGTTGGTGTCAGCTACACGGGTGAATTGCCACTGTTCCCACACTTTGAAGCTGATGAAGAAGGGGAAAACCATGATGGCAGACAGATTGAGTAAGCAGAAAGTCTCATGAGATGGCTATAAAGGTTTTATATATATATATATATAGGCTATAGAGGGCTTTTTCAAGGGATGGGGGGGGGGGGGGTCTAGAAGCCTTTCAATATGTGCTTTCATGAAACCCTTCTGACTTTCCTTCAACCTTGACAGCAGTTCAATTTGTGAGGAGCACAAGATGAGGTGCAGTCCACCTAGGAGATAAAGAAACCATATTAAGAGACTTCACAAGAAAATAAACACTCTCCCAGTTCAATATCGGTTTATAAGACATTTGAGGCAGTCGCTCTGCTATCTGCGGGGAGGCCAGTTAAGTTGGCGTCGGCTACACGGGTGAATGTTTCCACACTTCCAATCTAATGACCAAAGGAATATCCATGATGGCAGACAGAGCGACTATGCAGAGAGTCTCATGAGAGGGCTGCGAAGAGTCCTTTTTCATGGTGAGGGGCAAGAAACCTTGCCCCATGAGCTTCCATGAAACCAATCTGACTTCTCCTTCAACCTTGACAGCAGTTCAGTTGGTGAGGAGTACAGAGTGAGGTCCCATCCCCCTAATCTCTATACTGAAGGAGTTAAGTAGTAGATGGAGAGACCAGTAAAGTTGTGTCGGTTGCCACTGTTCTCACCCTTCGGAATCGATGAAAGAGTATGCGAAGAGATTCAAGAGAGGGATGTAAAGAGTCCTTTTTCATGCTGAGGGGCTTGGAATCTTGAGACATGAGCTTCCATGAAACTTTGACAGCACTATGATTGCTGACAAACACAAGGGTGTGAGGTCCCGTCCACCTAGGAGATAAAGAAACCTTAAGAGATTTCACAAGGACATAATCTCCCGGTTTAATTTCATGCATTGTTTTATTTGAGGCAGCCTCCCTGCTTATGATGCTTAGCCCAAGTGTTTTTGTGAGTATTATAATATAAACTTCCATGTTCTCCTCAGTGGTTAAGGGTGGCTTGGACACAACGGATATGGTTCTTCCTATGAGTATCTCAAATGAAGTGAGGCCTACAGTGTGATTAGGTGCATACATACACAGTGCCTCCAATTTCTACTTACATAGCTAAGATGAAACTAGTAACTTAAGTTGTCTACAGTTGCATAAATCCCAACTTTTTGTATTGTTTTTCTAAAGTTTCATTCAGTTTCAAAGAATGCAGAGTATATTCGAGTTATCCTCATTCGTTTAGTTTTTATTGTCACATATTTAAGCGAGCTACCAACATAGTAAAAACACATGTTTCAGATATGAATTGTTTGACATGCAGGTCAAAAAGAGTTTGTACAACAATTAACCAGAAGTTATTCTTAAAGAAGAAAAAAAGAGAAACATATGTTATACAGTACAAGTGTCTTGTGACATCTCCTGACTCATTTTCCATTTTCAACCTCAATAAACCAGGCATCAGAATAGGGTATCAACCTATCAATCTCAGTTCCCTAGTTAATATTAGATGGAACACAAGCCAACCACCAGATGAAAGACACCATACACTTTGTTAACATTGTTTTTACATACATATTTAGTACCAATTTTCCTTTTATCTAAAGCTTGGAAACATACGTTTCAAACCTGGGTATGCCCAAAGTTCATCCATGGACCAACATGCCCCTCCCCCTTCAACCTCCACCTTCCACAGTTAATATCCGCTAAGGGATAGTGATCTGCCCATATCCATAATCTCCTCTTAGGTAATGTGGGAGCCACCTTGGTCCACGTTCTCTTAACCTCTTTTTTTATTTAATTGTCCCCCCTGTCAACTTTTTAACATAAAATATTAAACATTACAAGTCACTATATTCACTTTCTTCAAAGAATGTGGTAATCCTGTTGGTCCTTGCTCCCTCCGGGCTACCGCACCCCCCACGAACACTGGACTCAACCTTAAAATTGGAGAGAAAAAGACTCTCTCCAAATGATCAGCCATTGCAAGAAACAGGCTTTCTAATTAGTACTGTAACTTTTTTTTCAGGTTACAGGATGTTAGAATCACTAAAACTGGAAATCGCTATTCAGTTGCTACAATACCGCAGTCACAAGCACACAAATCGGCACCCTTAACTCGCAATTGCGCAAATTGGAAGTAATTTTACGTTTGCAAATCGCTATTCAATTGCTACAATGCAGTCTCAAGCACGCAAATCGGCAATCACGCAAACCCTCTGTGCTGGTGTACGATTAGGAATCTTATATGTTCTGTTGCTCTTTATACTCCAACCAAGATCCCCATACCTCAATAAAGTGATTAATTGAGTCTTCTAAGGAGTGTGTAATTCTTTAGTTTATGGCTTTATAGTCTGTTTTATTTATGATTGATTGAAGATGCAGGTCTTTCTGCTTCCACTGCTTAGCTATATTATTTTTGGTAGCCATGTCCAAAAATGGCAAAAGTCTATTATGAGTGTGCAGAAGCGAATTCACTGGAATTCCCAACAAGCAAGCCTCAATAGTCTCCCGAATAGGGGTTCCAACCAGGTCCAAAACAACATGGAAATCTCTTTCCATATTCGTCTAACTCTGGGGCACTCCAACCACATATGTGTTGAGTTACAGCCCCTAAAGCAGTTAGGATCCGCCGAGCGTTTCCACTTTGCTATTCTCTCCGGGGTAAGGTAGGTGTGATGTAGCACCTTTATTGTTGTTTCCAATATGTTATGGTTAAGAGAACCCCTATAGATATACCCCCAGGAGACTTTCCACTTTTTCAAGTCCCAGTTCTCTGCCAAATCCTTCTCCCATTCTCGTAGCGATCTTTTATGGATGAGTCTGAAGAGTTAAGTAGGTCATATATGCCCTTTGCCGGGGGATTCTTAAGGCATATCTGAGATAGCCAGGTCAACCTGGGGAAGCCCTGGGATCTAATTAAAGAATCAATAAAGTGTCTAAGTCTACACAGGGTATAATGTTCACACAAAGGGAGATTGAAAGTATCAATGATAGCCTGATTGCTCAAGAGTTTACCATCCTTTATCCAAGTCCCCAGAAAGCATTCCCAACCCCCCCCCCCTGCATCCAGTAGTACACTGAAAACTAAACTTGTAAAAACTGATAACACATAGCAAGTACAAAGAATCACAATAATTTTATATCTAGAGTAATGCTTTAGCTGACAGAGTAGCAAACAGTTGCAACTGTCATTTTGCATCAGAAAC
This sequence comes from Discoglossus pictus, assembly GCA_027410445.1. NCBI lineage: Eukaryota > Metazoa > Chordata > Amphibia > Anura > Alytidae > Discoglossus > Discoglossus pictus. The sequence goes on from CM050164.1 coordinate 394,242,192, forward strand.
TTAAAATCACACTGCCAGACATACATACAAAGATGTATACAGTGTCTACAGAATAACTCTACAGTACCTAACAAAGCATTACATGATCATTTGCCTTCACCCACAGTTTCATTCACCCATTTAAGATTGATTTTACTCATATCCCAAAGACAGGATCAAAGCAATTGTACCTGTTGGTGAAAGTAGACCAGTTCTAACGGTGGCCTGAGGCCTTTGTAACACAAAGAGAGTATGCTAAGACGGTAGCTAAAATATTAACTACCAAGATAATACTGAGATATGGATGCCCATTGCAAATTAATTCTGATAATGGACCAGCCTTTATTAGTGCGGTAATTAAGTAACCGGTACAATGGCTACAGATAACCTGGAAATTCCATATCCCTTACCATCCTCAGAGTTCAGGCATAGTGGAAAGAATGAACCGCACTATTAAGGAGAAACTTACAAAGGCCACTGCAGGTACATGGGTGAACTAGCAGAGATAATTAATCCTCCATTCTGGCAGAAATTAGGATGACTCCTAGTGAGTCTACTAAATTGTCCCCTTTTGAGATTCTAATGGGAAGACCATTTCCAACTCCTTGGGTAAAAGGCCCGCTTGTAATTATGTCTGGTGATCTTGATCTTTTAAGAGAACAATATGTGCAACAATTGATTGATAAATTGAATGGCATCTATGGTGATGTGTCTTCTCGCTTTCCTTTACCCTCACAGGAACCAACACATCCGTTCCAGCCAGGTGACCTCATCTGTGTCCGACAACTGAACAGAGCAAAGAAGGGAGGCTTCCCACTCGGACCACCGACTACCGTTGTAGCAGTAACCAGGACTGCCGTCCTCACTGACTCACAGGACATCTGGATCCACGCATCACGTCTGAAGCTGTGTCCAAAGAGGGGTGAAGCAGGTGACAAAGTCCCTGTGAAAGCGAAAATTCAAACCTACTCCTGCATCCACAGAATGCATGGAAGAACTTTCTCCTGTTGATGTGCATTATGCTCCTGATTTATTTTCCCTTATGGACATTTCTTAATTGCCATTATGACCCAGACGAACTGGGACCATTAAAGTCTGTTTGTGGTAAACACAATAACACTCACACCAATACTAGTTCACCTCATAGGCACAAGAGATCCACACATGATAACACCATTATACAAAATCTTCCCTGGGAACGTAATACATTACAAGGATATGCTCACTCCTTTAACCTTTCCAATTGCTGGGTATGTGCACACGTCTCTACACATGGGGAAATGGGTATGCCTCTATTTGGCCTTCCAGCAGAAAACTTCACTCAAAGCCACATATATTACAATGGCAGTACACAACCCCGCAAATGGAATTTTTTTACTTATGTACAATCAGCCACACCAATTAACTCTATATGGATGCAATACCTCATACGCACGTATTTCCCATCAAAATATAATAAGAGTGTATAATTTATGTTAACCCACACTAACCCAGGGTATAACTGTTTTAGGGCCATAGGAAAAGGTAAATCTGTTGGTTAGTCCACTTGCTCCAATACCACACTTATTTTTTATAGGACCTCCTCCCTTTCTGACCTGTACAAGAGTTGTACACCTTGGAGCTGTAGTGGTCTCGGATGTCCCTACTTATTTTCTCTTTTACATAATATATCAATTAATGGTGCTGGTTGTAGCAACACTAATGGGTCCGTGTCTAATCTCTTCCACCTTACGCCACCTTCTCCAGCCACGGATGTATACTTTATCTGTGGCAGGAACGCCTATCGATGGCTGCCCCCTAATTGGGTGGGCAGTTGTTATTTAGGTCAAGTAATCCCATATATATACACAACCCCAACACTTTCACAAGGCCACATCAGGAACATGAGGGATATAGAGCGGGTGGAAAATATTCCTAGACACCCTAGGTATAACCTTCCCACATGCAGGCGTAGGGAAACTACAGGTAGAACTATCCATCCTTTCTCTACTAGTACAGAGGGCCTTAAATAGCTCTGCTGAAGCAATTAAGAAACTAAACTAGGAGCAGGTGCAAAATTAGAATGGTCACTTTGTAGAAAAGAATGGCTTTAGATAATGTTTTAGCTTCCAATGCGGTATGTGTGCTTTAATAGGTAAAGAATGTTGTTCTTATATTGATGATAATTCTGTTTACTCTGTGTCATTATTTCCCTTGTATTCCTTTGTGTTTTTATTACATGCTGCAAGGCTTTATTCCTAAGAATTTTCAGCTAAATACTGTGACTTAACACCACCTGGTCACAGGTATATCTCATGTACTGATACCCTTGAGGGTCTATCACCTTCCAGTGTCTCAGTTCGCTTCCTATCATATATATACACCACTGCTTACATCCCAAATAAAGATCACGTTGTGATCTAAGAGGGGAATGAAGGGGTTAACATATTCTGCTGATGAAGGGGTTAATATATTTTGCTGACACAGAGCCTAACCATAATATCATGTTCCTATCCTTGGGATGTTTTGCGACCTTACTAGAACACAAAACCTTTCTAGTTGTTCTAAGAAACAGAAAACACTTGATTATCTGTCCTTGCAACTGACTAACATGAACTGTGAAAATCGCCTCTAATATCCGCCTTCTTTTGCAAGTATATAACCTATGCAATGACGTGGCAATAAACAGAATTAGTACTGAGAATGATTTTGTGTGTGTGTTACATCCAGTACGGGTTCCCCAGAATTCTGATTGGGCCCTGTGTTCCCAAGCTGCCAACTACTGATTAGGAAACCCCAATACGAAGCAGGGTACGGCAGCCAAGGAGAGGCAGGAGCATAACAGGAAGATTAGTGACCAACAATCTAAAAGAGAAGCAAAACAAATAGTGAAACCTTTACACCTGTGAAATGTCATAACCGCAACCTCCTCACTAAAAACTAAATTTGCACCGATGGTGCCTAGGGAAAGAGAGACACCAACACCCTTTTTAACCTTAGAATGAGGAGCATCACTCTGCCTCCCCTGCCCATCACAAACATAACCAACATGCAAGAATCTATAATTTGCTAGCTAAACTTGAAGCCCACTCTGAAACCCCACCAGCACTAAGGCAAAAAAAAAATCCATATAAGTCTGTTCTTTCGGTCTTATTCTTGACTACCATTGTTCAATAATTGTTAAGCTAAAGTCAATCATGCAGGGATAACCATACCTATATTATTTCAAGATTCCATAGTAGGAACCCCATTTGTGCTCGGGCTTGACCCCGAGGCCAATGCTTAAGTGCGAGGCCTAGTCTGTTTTCTATTGGCTAGAAACCGCTGCCATTGCAGCAAGGCCCTTACTCTTCTTGCTGGCTCTTGTGCCATAGGAAACGGGTCGCTCCTCCACAGCTGTAGCTTGGACAACAACTTGTATCCACACTCCAGGGTAAATACTGAATGGAACGGTTCTTTGTATTGGAAAGTTATCCAAATTGGAATCCCCACCGATACTGGATCTTATTTTCCATCAGGACTTCCAAGGCCAGTCTCAGTGCCCTCCTTTTAGCCAGAGTCGAAGGGGCCAAGTCGGCATAGACTTGTAGCCTGCTACCATCCGGGCCCAGAAGATTTGTTTTTTTCCAGGTAGCTAAGAGGTTTGTGTCCCTGGAGCTCTGCCTCAAAAACCTGACCAGGACGTCCTTCTGTCCCTCCCCATTTCTAAGTCTTTATCTGGAGTATTTGGGAGGAGTGTAGGTCAGAGAATGTCTTGGGAAACCCCCATATTCTCAAATTATGTCTTCGCGTTCGGTTCTCCAAGTCTTCTAGCTTGGATTCCAAATATATAATATGCGGAAATATAAATTCTGCCCATATCTTGCGATTGGATGACTTGATTCACAACCTGTTCCAGATTGTGTGTTCCCTGACCTACATCGTGCAGGTCCTTTCTGATGTCTTTCAGCGCCACAGACAGCTGATTTCTCAACAGGGCCTCAATGTCCACCATGGAGTTTGCAGAGAGATGCATAACCCCACCTGGATCATTGCGCTCCCCCTCAGATTCCAAGGAGCCTGATTGCTCCACCCTATCTTCTTTGGGAGGGGAACCCTTCTCTGCCGGAGATTGGAAGTGTTCCCTTATTCCCTGTGAGGGAACGATTTTCCTTTGTTTCCCCATAGCTATAGGAAGGAATGACAGAGGACAGTCCAAACCTGTACAAGTTGAAAACAAAAATCCCCAGGTCTGGGAACAGAGGCAAAGATCAAGTAGAAGGGTGCCCTGGTCAGTTGTCCAGACTCTTAAGGTGGATGCATTCGTAGCCCAGTACTGTGGATGTTGGAGTTGACTTGCTTGGACTTTAAGCTTGCATGTTGTTATTTATTACACATTTCCAGCTACAAGAAGTGGGGGCAGTATACCCAGCCCGGAATACCAGACCATCATGCCCTTGCTGACCTTGAAGGTTAAAGATTAGGACCGATTAGGGTCTGGCGCAGCTTTAGATCCTCTGTACATAGGAAACCTGGCACCTGTGCAAATGAAAATATATCTGAGCAGTGGCCCCACTTAATTTTCTGGGCCTGCACCAGTTTTCAACCCTGGAAGAGGGAATAATAAAACTACACTAATCAGTCCACTTTGGAAGGGGAGAAGGTCTGTGCCACTTTTAATACCTGAAGTTGGGCAATAACTAAAATCACAGGGGGCTGTAAAGATTGTTGCAATTATATTTATTATTGTATTGTGTACAACTCTCGTGGGTGCAGTTGAGACTGAGTCCTTTATTGATTACTTGGGGAATGACAGTGTCGCTCAAGGTGCTTGAGCCAGTCCTCAAAATGGCGTCTTTGACTCCTGTGAGTAAACCTAAAATAGCCACCTCCCCAATGGCGGGAGATCCCACTGTTCAGGGGACAAGCGTGATCCCACTCCTCCTGTGTGTCTCTCGCCCCTGGTGCTATGACTGCGCTCCCAGAGAGCTCGCTTCCCCCTCCTGCCACCACTCTGCTGCTGATGGGGGACTACAGGGGCGCCTATCATCATCCAGAGACCTGGTCGGTGACTCCCCCCTTGGGTACAACGCAGGTCAGTCCCCGAGTGTCCAGTTCTTTCCGGGGATCCATCACTCACCTCCCATTGCTGCGGGACTATCCACTGGGGGGAAACCGCGTTCAGGGACCAATCCACCCAGCTCCTCGGGTCCGATTCCTTATCAGGGCGCTCAATTGAATAACAATTTGTTATTAAAGCCATCGTGAGACTTGCGGAAATGAAAGATCAAAGGCTTCTGGACGCTGTAAGTTCCGGCTTTAACAATCTCAGAGTTTCCAAGCCTGCAACCTGTAATCCATTCGGAGCCCACAAAAAGACTCCAATTGAATAGTAAATTAAATTACGGGCTCCAGAAATTTACGATTGCTCAGTTGAATTGGGCTCCATATTACTATATACTGAGGTTAACACACTACTGCCACCCAGTGTTTTTGTGTGAAATTTCCTTCAGTTTAATTACTACATTTATATACTGAATTTAAACTACCATTTTCTATTTAATCTATTGAATAACTAAGTATTGAGAAGTTATTTTTAAATTTTACACCCAAGTATTCCTTACTGAACGGTTCCATTTTCTTCTCTGAGCTGATTTAATCTGCTACTTCCTGGGGAGCACGTGTCATTGTAAACTAATTAACTTTCCAATGGTCCTAATGAAAAGCACTTCCAGTGGTAGGTTTCACATTCCCACTGTGCATATAAAAAAGCCTGCATATTTAATGTCTCCTCCCAGCTCAGGAAGCACAAATAGCAACAAGATTATTTCCTGTCAATTCACCACTGTTAAATATTTCATGTGGCTGTTAAAGGAATATTTCCTACATTTGTCCAAAGCTGCTTTTACACTGAATAAAATCACATTTTTCTGATTTAAAAATGCCTAAATATAGCCTTTGTAAGGTTTCAAACGTCCTTATTTATATGTTTATTGAACAAAAAGACAAAAGTATTGAAGTAATAATATTAATATTTTATATTATGTTTAATGTAAACAAATACTTTAGTAGTGTTTGGTCAAACAAGAACCAATCCTAAAGTGAACTTTGTTTACAACCTTTACTGCACTCTTTTTTCTGTGTGAATACTACAAGACAGTATTGTTCAAGTTTACCAATGACAGCTCTTGAATACTAAGGGCCTCACTCAAATGCGATTTGGCCAATTGAATAGGGCTCTATATAAGAACATAGCATATTTTTTTTACAGAAGTTTTTAGTTAGTGAAGAACTTGCTTTTGGATAGAAGTTCACTAACTAAAAACTTCTGTAAAAAAATATTCTATGTGCTTATATAGAGCCCTATTCAATTGGCCAAATCACATTTGAATGAGGCCCTAAGAGTATGAACGACACAATGGGATATACAGGGCATTTCCAAGTAGTGACCTGGAATGTAAATTTGAGCCGCCTGGTGTGGCCAACATCACACAGACCAGGTAGTTAAGAAAATCTACAACATTAGGGCCGACGCCTGCCATATTGAATACACCCCATGTGTGTGATTCATCATACTTGGATTCATTAATCTATAATTTACACGCTTCTAAACATTTAGTCACATCCATTATGTATTCAGAGATAGTATTCTATTTATACTTCCCTTTGATTATAGTCCAGCTACAATTTGGAATCATTTTAATTCACAAGTTTTTCTCTTTTAGTAATGGGCAGATCTGCAGCCTTGTTTTATATACTATCCCATTACTAAGACCAAGAGTGGGATGAACCTTCTAAATCACATCATGCATTTTAGAATGCCCAATTATGGAGACACACACCTTAAAAGCACTTAATTTAAAGCTAAAGTTAGGCTTGCTTTGTTTTGTGAAATTCATTATAATAAGTCTGTGATGCTTACTGTAGCAAGCGGTAGCAAACCTCCCAACCCCAGACTGGTGAATCTTAGCTATTATGTTGTTTAGTTTTCTAGGTGCCACGCACATAATTATATGATAACGCAATGTGATGTATACTATAATTTGTGTATTTAAGAAACCAGGGTTCTAGGAAGGTCCTATTATATCTACATATCAATAAATCATATAATTACTTTATAAATATTAGTTAGTTTACAAACCATCCAATTAGTTATTTTCTACATTTTTCTCATATCATAATGTATGTTATATAATTATTTTATTCCTTGTAGTGGAATATTGATCATGAAGACTTCTGAATCACTTCACACTAAGCCAGATATATGGAGCATATTGGATAATATTATCATTCATCTCACACAATACAATAATATTTGCCAATGCTCCATTGGCGAGATTCACTAACAGATCTATTTTTTCTAGAATTGTCCTATGATATTTTATTTTTTCTCATGCATAATAATTGTCCCATATTTTTGTTAATAAACCCAGCAAACCCAGTTAGCATGGAAATACATTGCAGCACTGGGATTATAGTGGTACATCTGCCTGATTCCTCCAAATGATAGATGTGGTTGTAGTGTGATTTCATCCCTTCTCAGTGGCTATCAGTACCCCCTTTCCTTTTGTGTCTAATACCTTTAACCCACTTTCAAGCTAAATTTATTTTCCCCATAATTAGCATTAAAAATACATGTACAAACAGCATGAACTAGAGGATTGGGCCAGAAAATATAATCTAAATACTTTGTTTATCAGTGATTCAGACCTTCTTATTAGGCATTGGTGCTCAGACAAGAATTATTTAAATCTAGTTGATTTGATGTATTTGAGGTCTATAGTTTAAAAATACCAGACTAGAGGATAAGAAAGAAGGAGTAAGAAAAAAGAGAAGGGAAGCACATGTGAATCTAATGCAGTTTAAATTGTAGGTAATAGATTAACAGCCTTATTAAATTGCGATTCGGCAAATTTAAAAGGGCTCTATTTAAGCACAGAGCATATTTTTATTATAGAAGTTTTTAGTTAGTGAAGACCTTGCTTTTGGATAGAAGTTCACTAACTAAAAACTTCTGTAAAAAATATGCTCTGTGCTTATATAGAGCCCTTTTCAATTGGCAGAATCCTAATTTAATAAGGCTGTTAGTGTTTCACAAAATTAATCAGTTCTAATATAACAATATCATTGGTGTTTTCTATTCCAGTTTACATTTTAACACTGGTAATCTAAGAAGTAAATATGGGATTGCTGTATATTTAATGGAATATGGGAGTTTTCTGGATTTTACTAGGTATATAATATACCTGTGTATCTACTTACTTTTATGTACTTTATTTTGTTAAGAAGTGAAAAATATATATATATATAGTTCCTCTATGTTTCTGCCCACTGCAGCAAATGCAGACTTTGTAGGGCTGAATGTGCAGTGTAGTGTCCTAGCCTTTCAGAGACCACGTCTCAGAAGCATGTAGCAGAGAGATTGTCACTGATTGGTTAGTATGAGACACTACACAACCAGTACAACCATACTGTGTCTTTGTGTCATACAGAGAGCAGATCCAAGCATATACTATTTGTATGATTTAAGGAAGTGAAATAAAGAGGCTATTAGCACTTCTTCATAAGATAAAATACACAAAGTAAATAGATATACAGGTATAATATATATCTAGTAAAATCCTTAAACCTTCCATATTGTAATAAGGGTGAGGTCCCATAGTTTTCTTGGTGTGAGCATATCGTTAGTCTCTGATTTTCATACACAAATTAGCAAACAAACTGTGTATATTGAATACAATCCCAGACAAAATAGTATCCATAGAAGTCTTCTTGTGTAAATTTACAAAGTATGACAAATTACTCTAGGGATGCCTGTAGCTACACACATGTTTTGTTTGTTCATTAATGTCTTCCATTAACTCCAGAGAGAATGGACTCATTCGGTAGTTTATGGTTCCTTTTTGTTAACTATTTTGTAGTCAGAACTGTATTACTATAAAGAACGTACAACCAAATTACTCCATACTGCTTTGTGTCTGTAAAGCAAAATATACAAACAAACCCTTTTCATAATTTTCTTTGACAAGCGATTATTCGTTACTACGTTGTTATAATTATTATTTTAATAATTTATTTGTAATGCGCCAACATATTCCGTAGCACTGAACAAGGGTTTGAGGCAAAACAAAAATTGACACATTGAAAGAATGAAGAGCCCTGTCTTTGAGGTTAGAATCTAGTGTGCATGGATATTTTGCTGAGGCACATTACAAGATTGAAAACTTGCAAACTTACAATGAAATGTTGTTTAATATGACCAAGCAGCAACCAGTAGGTGGAGCAACGGTGGCGCTCCACGACTTTATTTTTTCTCTAATGGTTAGGGTTACAATTAGGGTTATTATTATTATTTTTATTATTATTATCCTTTATTTGTAACAATCCAACATATTCCATAGATCTGTACAGGTTAGGGTTTAGGATCACGGTTTGGGGTTTAGGTATTGGCAGATGATAAGCTTTTCATATAGTAATAAATAGTGGAGCACAGAGTAAAGTAGTGGCACGCATTGAAAACACTGGCAGTTCTAGATGCTATGTGTCACAATCTGCTTCTTCAAGTTGGAACCTAGTTTCAACCTACCCCAGCAGAATCGTGCAGTTCTTGTTCTCTGTAGCACAAAAGATGGCTTTTGAAGAGGGCAATGCCCAAAGGTACAGGCAGAGAATACTGGATCCAGGTTACTAGTGGCCCATGGCAAGACCACTCCCCAAGTCAGGATACAAAACACAGAAATAGTCTCACACTGTGGATATGTGAAAACTATAACTGAAACCTTTATTGAATTATCAAAACAACATATTTATACTCTCCCATACCACACCCTTGTGTACCTTTGTGTATGTGTGTGATGAAACACATCTGCCTTGTAGCCTTGGGTTGCTATAACAATTGAGAAAACACTCATCAGATATCTAAATGATAGGCCAGGTGTCGATGGTTAGCTATGGCAGAAAACCTTGATGTAAAGCTTAAGTGTTTACTTAGGACTACTTGAAGTATATACATCTTGACTGTGAGGGTGCAATGATCTGCAGCTAACTTCTGTGCAGAGCATTCTTACCAGTTCCACATATGTTATATATAACATTTTTCCTCTCATAATATATAATAACTAGTATACATAATAACCATGTACAGGCAACATATAACACACACAATAATACATAATCACAATGAAACAATGTCATGCCTCCTTGGCCACACCCACAATAACTGCCAATATCAGTCCTTAAACACTGAAATCATGACACTATGTTCTTATTGGGCAGATAGAAATTTTCTGTGCATTCAATGTCTCTCACTTCAGGAACTGATCAGCAGAAACTAAACTGTAGATTTAGCAGCAGCATTATCACATATATAGTTATGGACCAAGAACGCTGTCCGTAACGTTGGTGATGTTGGTCACACAGTTGCGACCTCACAAAGCGAGGCGAGCCCTGTATGGCGCACGACTTAGGGTGCATGAGCGCCGAAGGCGCTCATCTGTGAAGCCTCATGAAGCGAGGCGAGACGTTTATGGCGCACAATGTAGCCTGGATGAGCATCAAAGCGAGGCGAGCCATTAAAGCAAACAGGACTTAGGATGTATTGTGAGGGGCGCAACTGCGAGTCAAGCACGTAACTCTAAAAACCCTAAACACAAACAAAAACAAATTAAAAATATAATAACACACTCACAGACAGGACAGGGGGAGAGCCAGGAAGCCTGGGAGTGAGGTTACAAGCGATTTTGAACTATAATTGGGGGTTTTCGTCAATCCAAAATCGGCTAAGCAAGGAAAAAAATGGCGGACGAAAAACGTAAAAAATTCTGAAACTGCATGAAAACGACGCTGAGCAAAGCCAGGCACGCAGGACAACGGCAAAGACAGTAACACTTACACCAAAAACTCCAGGCACGCTGGACCTTGAAAATAAAACAAAAGGCCTTCAGCGCTTAACACGCAAACATTGAGCAGACGCACAGAGGAAGGGATGGGGGGGAGGTGCTGGAAACAGACACATGGCATTCCCAAGCACCCAACTTGCGGGTTAACAAAAACTGCAATGAGCGGCCTGTACAGTAGGCGGAAGGAAAGGCTCGCAAACAGTGCCAAAGGCGCTTATTGCAAGCCCCATGATGAGCGCCAAAGGCACTGAGCGTGGGACTTGCGATAAGCACCGAAGGTGATCAGTGCAAAGTTTAAGTACAAGGGGGAGAGGCTCGCAATGGGTGCCGAAGGCACTCATTGTGAGCCACGAGATGAGCAGGAGAGCCTTGCAATGATCGCCAAAGGTGCTCATTGCAAGCCCCGCGATGAGCGCTGAATGAGCTCTCAATGAGAGCCTCTCCCCCGTGTACTTAAACTTTCCTGCTTTGCACTGATCACCTTCGGTGCTCAGTCATGGGGCTTGTGATGAGCGCCGAAGGGGACACAGGGGAGAGGCCAAAGGCGTACACAGGGGAGAGGCCAAAGGCGCTCAGCATGGAGCTCGCAATGAGAAGGTGCTCAGAGGAGCAAAAGCCTCACATTGTGTGGCAAACAGCATTGCTAGCCTTACAATTTTAATCCCGTCATTTTTGAAGTTCCTAGCTGCATATAAAAAGTAATACATGTGAGTCTGTATTATTTGTCCTATATTTTTCTTATGTAAGCTAAACATTAAAGTTCTTCATAAGAGTGTATATCATATATAGTATTACAGTGGCCCTTTTAATATAGGTTTTCCGTGGCCCTTTAAGTGCTAGTGCATGCTTTCTAAATACCTACTTATAACAGGAATGTCAGAATTCCTAAATATTGCATAATAAGTGCTTTAAATTGCTGCTTAGAAAATACCCAGACAAAGCACTCTTCATTATTATACAAACAATCAACTTTTTATAATGACACACCTGTACAGGTGCACTAGTGAATCAACAGCAATTACACAAATAAGGCACACAGACTCATAGTTTGCATAATTATTTCAAATAACCTTGAAATTATTACAAACACATATTTGGAGAGGAAATGTTAATCATTTGCAAGTTAAATTCATTGGTTCAGGGGAATCCCTGTAATAATTACTAAAGCATTTAGGTAGTAACATCTCACTAAGCAAAAAAAATGCTCATAGCAATCACCTACTGCAATGGAAATTACTCAGAAAATCAGATCTTCCACATGTTGTTTTTCTATTGCTGATGTTACTTGTGCTATAAATAAGCCAGCAGTAGGTTTCATGACAAATTACTGGTATACCACACTGCAGGGAGTATGTCCCCTGTTATTATGTGTCCCATGCAGCAGGATATACAGAACTGAGTATCATTAAGTAAAAAAGGATTAATATGTAATATTTAAAGGACAATTGTTTCAGAAAAACATTGCAATAAACTAACAGCCATGAATATAAAATACTTTTAATCTTAAACATAGGAGATTCTATTGTGTCATGGACGCTCCCCTGTTGAACTTCTAACCCAAGATTCAGGGTTATCTTACTGGGTATTTCTGTGCTATGCAGTTCTTTTATCTAAATCAAATCTGTTAGGGACAAGGGCAAAATGTCTGCTGCCATTAAGGTAAAATTGAATATAACAGTTACAAAATAATCACTGTATTTCTTTATTTTAGCTTTCCATAACATTTTACATATTATTAAATCAAGTTCTTCATACTATAAATATAAACTATAGTGTCTCCATTTTTGTGATGTACTTTCCCTCCAAAGGGACTTACATAAATTATAGGAATGGGCATCTAAATGGCAGATGAGATTTAATATGAATAAATGTAAAGTGGGAAGGAAAAATAGCCAGGCAATGTAGAAGCTTAATGAAGCAAATCTAGGGGTATCAGATAATGAAAGGGATTTGGGTGTACTTGTGGACAACCACCTATGTAACAGCTCTCAATGCCAAGCAGCAGCTGCAAAGGCAAATAGAATATTAGCATGTATTAAGAAGGGTATAGAAGCAAGGGAAGCAAATATAATTCTGCCACTATACAAATCCCTATTACGCCCTCATTTGGAATATGGAGTACAATTCTGGGCACAACTTCATAAAAAATAAATTTTAGAGGTGAAAAAGGTACAGAGAAGGGTTACAAAACTAATAAGGGGAATGGAGGGGCTAAGTTATGAAGAAAGACTAACCAAATCAAACTTATTTTCTCTAGAAAAAAGGCTTCTAAGAGGAGATTTGATTACCTTATATAAATATATCCAGGGTCAGTATAAAGCTTTGTCAAGTGAGCTTTTTGTGCCAAGAGGTTTTCAACTGAGAAGAGGTCATCCTCTGAGTTTAGAAGTAAAAAGATTCCACCTTAAAGACAGAAAAGTAAGGGTGGTTAATCTGTAGAATTCTCTACCAAAGGAGGTGGTGACAGTGGATTCAATAGATAACTTTAAAAGGGGACTGGATATATTTTTAATTAAAAAGAGTATTCAGCGTTATCTTCTTTAATTAGAGAGAGAGTATTGATCCAGGGAGGAGCCCGATCACCAGTATCTGGGTTCAGGAAGGAATGATTTTTTTCCCTTTTGAGACGATTGGTGAAGTTTCACTTGTTTTTTTTTTCTGTTTGCCTTCCTCTGGATCAATTAACAACTAATCTGCATATTGAAGATCAGAGGAGATCTTAAAAGGTTGAACTTGATGGACTTTTTCAACCTCAATTACTATGTAACAATGTAACTCAACTGGATTTAAAAACTATAGACCTACAGTATCACTAATATAAAGCCTCATTCAATTGCAAGCCTGCAAGTCGTGGGATGTAGCCCGTAAGTCTGTGGGCCCGCAGTGTTCTCAACTTATGGTGGTATTCAATTGGCCAAGGTCGCAAGTTTCGGCCTGATAGCGCACATCATACACCATGCTATCGTATGTAGCATTTGTGAACATGATCAACTACGTTAGGCCGTAAGTTAGAAACAGCCAAGGGAAACAAAGATCGTCATCATTACTTCAATGAAAAATGGACGTTTGATTTCAAAGTCCTACGGGCTGGAATTACGATTTACGACCTGACCCACATCCCAGAAATAATTAAATATTGATTAAGCCTTAAATATGGAGGGAAAGAGACACAGGGAAGGGAGAGGGAGAAAGAGACACAGGGAAGGGAGGGGGGAGAGACACAGGGGAGGGAGAGGGGGGAAGAGACACAGGGTAGAGAGAGGGGTGAAGAGACACAGGGGAGGGGGGTGAGACACATTTAATATTATACCGTCATTTATGATGGGTAAACGACTAGTATCTTTATTACCATTCTTTCACATATAAAGAACAATAATATATCAATGCTGTCTCTGTCATGAGATGCCAGAAAAAAAGCATTTGATAGTTAGCTGGGACTTTATGGAATTGGTGTTAGAGAAATTTGGTTTTCTGGACTTTGGAGCTATAGCAAAAAAATCCTTATACACTAATCGATCTGCATTTATAATAGCAGCAGGATTTAAAAATAATACATTTTATGTAAAGATGGCATATGAGAAGGTTGCCCTTGTTGTGTGCCATGTTTGTTCTTGCAATAAGAACCTGGCAATGCTGTTTGCCACACAAAGCGAGGCTCTTCCCCCTCTAACTTGCGGGCCCCTCGATGAGCGCCTTCCGAAGTTGAAAAATATATTTTTTTGAAGCCTGTTAGTCATCAGCCATTTTGAGCCACTCCCCCCCCCCCCCCCCCCCAAGCCAGTCACGTACGGGCCTCGCGATGAGTGCCTTTGGCCTTCGGCGCTTATTGCAGGCTCGTCAAGCTAGGCACGTACATGGGGATATTAAGGATGTAACATATCTGGTGGTAAAGTTCCTTAAGAATATAAATACATGGGTTAATTACATTAAGTTACATTCTCATATTAAATTACTGTCATCAGATTGGGGAAAAATGGCTATATTGGAATGAATACATGTCACAAATATGATCCCTTGTTAATATTAATAACTTTTTTCTTTCTATGACCCAAGAAATGTTTTACACTGTGCTTCCTGTATGACTGTACCTGGACGCACTAAGTAATGATCGGTAATACTGTTTACTTGTCTGTTTTGTATTGTGTATATTTTTGTATTTGGTTAACTATAAAAAGAGAAAGGCACATTTTTAAGACAGATGCCCTGAGTTATTATGCATAGCACTAGTAGAAGAAATAGCACTGTCTCTTCACCCCGCCTCTCCCTTCCCTGTGTCTCTTCCCCCCTCTCCCTTCCATAATTCTCTTCCCCCTGTCTCCCTCCTGTGTTTCTCTTCCCCCCTCTCCCTCCCCTGTTTCTCTTCTCCCTCCCCTGTGTGTCTCTTCCCCTGTGTCTCTTTCCCCCTCCTCCCCTGTGTGTCTTCCCCTCCTCCCTCCCATGTCTCTTTCCCTCCCTCGCCCTCCCCTGTGTCTCTCTACCTGTGTCTCTTTCCCCTCCTCCCTCCATCACCCGTGTCTCTTTCTCCTCCTCCCCCCACCCCAGCACACAATGCTACTCTCCCCTCCTTCTCTTCCCCATATCTCTCCCCCATGTCTCTCTCCCTTCCATGTTTCTCTACCACCCTCTCACCTGTCTCTTCCGTCTCCCCCATGTCTCTCTCCCCCCTCTCCCTCCATGTCTCTCCCCCAATGTCTCTCTCCCAACCTCTCCCGTCTCTCCTCGTCCTCGCAGCGCGCAATGTGCATGCGTGGCTCGCTGGGTGCCGTGCGCATGCGGTGCTCATGCCGCACATCTTGCATGCGCAACTTGCCATGCGTATGCAACGCTCGGCAGGCGCAATGCACATGTGCGGCTCATGTTGCACATTGTGTGTGTGTCGCTCGTCTGGCGCAATGCTGAGGCATCCCTCGTTGTAAACAATGCACATGCGAGGCTCATGCCTTGCATTACGCAATGCGCATGTGCTACTCACGCATAGTGTGTAACCATCCGCCGCCACACTATGAAAACTATTATACAGTGGATATAAAAAGTCTACAAACCCCTGTTAAAATGTCAGGTTTCTGTGCTGTAAAAAAATGAGACAAAGATAAATCATTTCAGAACTTTTTCCACCTTTAATGTGACCTATAAACTGTACAACTCAATTGAAAAACAAACTGAAATCTTTTAGGTAGAGGGAAGAAAAACTATAAAAATAAAATAATATGGGTTCATAAGTATGCACACCCTTAAACTAATACTTTGTTGAAGCACCTTTTGATTTTATTACAGCACTCAGTCTTTTTGGGTATGAGTCTATCAGCATGGGACATTTTGACTTGGCAAGATTTGCCCACTCTTCTTTGCAAAAACACTCAAAATCTGTCAGATTGCGAGGGCATCTCCTGTGCACAGCCCTCTTCAGATCACCCCACAGATTTTCAATCAGATTCAGGTCTGGGCTCTGGCTGGGCCATTCCAACACCTTAATCTTCTTCTGGTGAAGCCATTCCTTTTTTGATTTGGATGTATGCTTTGGGTCGTTGTCATGCTGAAAGAGGAAGTTCCTCTTCATGTTCAGCTTTCTAGCAGAAGCCTGAAGGTTTTGTGCCAATATTGACTGGTATTTGGAACTGTTCCTAATTCCCTCTATCTTAACTAAGGCCCCAGGTCCAGCTGAAGAAAAACAGCCCTAAAGCATGATGCTGCCACCACCATGCTTCACTGTGGGTATGGTGTTCTTTTGGTGATGTGCAGTGTTGTTTTTGCGCCAAACATATCTTTTGGAATTATGGCCAAAAATTTCAACCTTGGTTTCATCAGACCATAACACCTTTTCCCACATGCTTTTGGGAGACTTCAGATGTGTTTTTGCAATATGTAGCCTGTCGTGGATGTTTTTCTTCATAAGAAAAGGCTTTCATCTTGCCACTCTACCCCATAGCCCAGACATATGAAAAATATGGGAGATTGTTATCACATGTACCACACAGCCAGTACTTACCAGATATTCCTGCAGCTCCTTTAATGTTGCTGTAGGCCTCTTGGTAGCCTCCCAGACCAGTTTTCTTCTCGTCTTTTCATCAATTTTGGAGGGAGCTCCAGTTCTTGGTAATGTCACTGTTGTGCCATATTTTCTCCACTTGATGATGACGTCTTCACGTTGTTCCATGGTATATCTAATGCCTTGGAAATTCTTTTGTACCCTTCTCCTGACTGATACCTTTTAACAATGAGATCCCTCTGATGCTTTGGAAGCTCTCTGTGGACCATGGCTTTTGCTGTGGGATGCGACTAAGAAAATTTCAGGAAAGACCAACTAGAGCAGTTGAACTTTATTTGGGATTAATCAGAGGCACTTTAAATGATGGCAGGTGTATGCTGACTCCTATTTAACATGATTTGGAATGTGATTGCTTAATTCTGAACACAGCTTATCCCCAGTTATAAGAGGGTGTGCAGACTTATGCAACCACATTATTTTTATTTTTTATTTTTCTTCCCTCCACCTAAAAGATTTCAGTTTGTTTTTCAATTGAGTTGTACAGTTTATATGTCACATTAAAGGTGGAAAAAGTTCTGAAATGATTTATCTTTGTCTAATTTTTTTACCGCACAGAAACCTGACATTTTAACAGGGGTGTGTAGACTTTTTATATCCACTGTAGGTGATTCTGTGGAAGATGCATCAAGGAAGCAAAACTAGATTAAATACTTACAAACAGTGATGTACTTTCAGCTGTATCTGTAGGTGGGAGCTAAGGCTTTATGATATCCAAGTAAGAGCTGCGCCCAAACACACAAAACAAAAACAAAAATCCTAGGTGTTCAAAAGGATTCATTTTTTAACATGGAAAATTACTTAAAGAGCCGTTGAAGGCATTTTTTGTTGCATCCTGAAAGAGGGCATTTGATATTGTTGAAGAGTGTTTTTTTTTTTTTTTTTAATTAGGTTCCTGGACCAGAATATACTAATATATCAATGCTGTCTCTGTCATGAGATGCCAGAAAAAAAGCATTTGATAGTTAGCTGGGACTTTATGGAATTGGTGTTAGAGAAATTTGGTTTTCTGGACTTTGGAGCTATAGCAAAAAAATCCTTATACACTAATCGATCTGCATTTATAATAGCAGCAGGATTTAAAAATAATACATTTTATGTAAAGATGGCACATGAGAAGGTTGCCCTTGTTGTGTGCCATGTTTGTTCTTGCAATAAGAACCTGGCAATGCTGTTTGCCACACAAAGCGAGGCTCTTCCCCCTCTAACTTGCGGGCCCCTCGATGAGCGCCTTCCGAAGTTGAAAAATATATTTTTTTTGAAGCCTGTTAGTCATCAGCCATTTTGAGCCACTCCCCCCCCCCCCCCCAAGCCAGTCACGTACGGGCCTCGCGATGAGTGCCTTTGGCCTTCGGCGCTTATTGCAGGCTCGTCAAGCTAGGCACGTACATGGGGATATTAAGGATGTAACATATCTGGTGGTAAAGTTCCTTAAGAATATAAATACATGGGTTAATTACATTAAGTTACATTCTCATATTAAATTACTGTCATCAGATTGGGGAAAAATGGCTATATTGGAATGAATACATGTCACAAATATGATCCCTTGTTAATATTAATAACTTTTTTCTTTCTATGACCCAAGAAATGTTTTACACTGTGCTTCCTGTATGACTGTACCTGGACGCACTAAGTAATGATCGGTAATACTGTTTACTTGTCTGTTTTGTATTGTGTATATTTTTGTATTTGGTTAACTATAAAAAAGAGAAAGGCACATTTTTAAGACAGATGCCCTGAGTTATTATGCATAGCACTAGTAGAAGAAATAGCACTGTCTCTTCACCCCGCCTCTCCCTTCCCTGTGTCTCTTCCCCCCTCTCCCTTCCATAATTCTCTTCCCCCTGTCTCCCTCCTGTGTTTCTCTTCCCCCCTCTCCCTCCCCTGTTTCTCTTCTCCCTCCCCTGTGTGTCTCTTCCCCTGTGTCTCTTTCCCCCTCCTCCCCTGTGTGTCTTCCCCTCCTCCCTCCCATGTCTCTTTCCCTCCCTCGCCCTCCCCTGTGTCTCTCTACCTGTGTCTCTTTCCCCTCCTCCCTCCATCACCCGTGTCTCTTTCTCCTCCTCCCCCCACCCCAGCACACAATGCTACTCTCCCCTCCTTCTCTTCCCCATATCTCTCTGATGCTTTGGAAGCTCTCTGTGGACCATGGCTTTTGCTGTGGGATGCGACTAAGAAAATTTCAGGAAAGACCAGCTAGAGCAGTTGAACTTTATTTGGGATTAATCAGAGGCACTTTAAATGATGGCAGGTGTATGCTGACTCCTATTTAACATGATTTGGAATGTGATTGCTTAATTCTGAACACAGCTTATCCCCAGTTATAAGAGGGTGTGCAGACTTATGCAACCACATTATTTTTATTTTTTATTTTTCTTCCCTCCACCTAAAAGATTTCAGTTTGTTTTTCAATTGAGTTGTACAGTTTATATGTCACATTAAAGGTGGAAAAAGTTCTGAAATGATTTATCTTTGTCTAATTTTTTTACCGCACAGAAACCTGACATTTTAACAGGGGTGTGTAGACTTTTTATATCCACTGTAGGTGATTCTGTGGAAGATGCATCAAGGAAGCAAAACTAGATTAAATACTTACAAACAGTGATGTACTTTCAGCTGTATCTGTAGGTGGGAGCTAAGGCTTTATGATATCCAAGTAAGAGCTGCGCCCAAACACACAAAACAAAAACAAAAATCCTAGGTGTTCAAAAGGATTCATTTTTTAACATGGAAAATTACTTAAAGAGCCGTTGAAGGCATTTTTTGTTGCATCCTGAAAGAGGGCATTTGATATTGTTGAAGAGTGTTTTTTTTTTTTTTTTAATTAGGTTCCTGGACCAGAATATACTAATATATCAATGCTGTCTCTGTCATGAGATGCCAGAAAAAAAGCATTTGATAGTTAGCTGGGACTTTATGGAATTGGTGTTAGAGAAATTTGGTTTTCTGGACTTTGGAGCTATAGCAAAAAAATCCTTATACACTAATCGATCTGCATTTATAATAGCAGCAGGATTTAAAAATAATACATTTTATGTAAAGATGGCACATGAGAAGGTTGCCCTTGTTGTGTGCCATGTTTGTTCTTGCAATAAGAACCTGGCAATGCTGTTTGCCACACAAAGCGAGGCTCTTCCCCCTCTAACTTGCGGGCCCCTCGATGAGCGCCTTCCGAAGTTGAAAAATATATTTTTTTGAAGCCTGTTAGTCATCAGCCATTTTGAGCCACTCCCCCCCCCCCCCCCCAAGCCAGTCACGTACGGGCCTCGCGATGAGTGCCTTTGGCCTTCGGCGCTTATTGCAGGCTCGTCAAGCTAGGCACGTACATGGGGATATTAAGGATGTAACATATCTGGTGGTAAAGTTCCTTAAGAATATAAATACATGGGTTAATTACATTAAGTTACATTCTCATATTAAATTACTGTCATCAGATTGGGGAAAAATGGCTATATTGGAATGAATACATGTCACAAATATGATCCCTTGTTAATATTAATAACTTTTTTCTTTCTATGACCCAAGAAATGTTTTACACTGTGCTTCCTGTATGACTGTACCTGGACGCACTAAGTAATGATCGGTAATACTGTTTACTTGTCTGTTTTGTATTGTGTATATTTTTGTATTTGGTTAACTATAAAAAGAGAAAGGCACATTTTTAAGACAGATGCCCTGAGTTATTATGCATAGCACTAGTAGAAGAAATAGCACTGTCTCTTCACCCCGCCTCTCCCTTCCCTGTGTCTCTTCCCCCCTCTCCCTTCCATAATTCTCTTCCCCCTGTCTCCCTCCTGTGTTTCTCTTCCCCCCTCTCCCTCCCCTGTTTCTCTTCTCCCTCCCCTGTGTGTCTCTTCCCCTGTGTCTCTTTCCCCCTCCTCCCCTGTGTGTCTTCCCCTCCTCCCTCCCATGTCTCTTTCCCTCCCTCGCCCTCCCCTGTGTCTCTCTACCTGTGTCTCTTTCCCCTCCTCCCTCCATCACCCGTGTCTCTTTCTCCTCCTCCCCCCACCCCAGCACACAATGCTACTCTCCCCTCCTTCTCTTCCCCATATCTCTCTGATGCTTTGGAAGCTCTCTGTGGACCATGGCTTTTGCTGTGGGATGCGACTAAGAAAATTTCAGGAAAGACCAGCTAGAGCAGTTGAACTTTATTTGGGATTAATCAGAGGCACTTTAAATGATGGCAGGTGTATGCTGACTCCTATTTAACATGATTTGGAATGTGATTGCTTAATTCTGAACACAGCTTATCCCCAGTTATAAGAGGGTGTGCAGACTTATGCAACCACATTATTTTTATTTTTTATTTTTCTTCCCTCCACCTAAAAGATTTCAGTTTGTTTTTCAATTGAGTTGTACAGTTTATATGTCACATTAAAGGTGGAAAAAGTTCTGAAATGATTTATCTTTGTCTAATTTTTTTACCGCACAGAAACCTGACATTTTAACAGGGGTGTGTAGACTTTTTATATCCACTGTAGGTGATTCTGTGGAAGATGCATCAAGGAAGCAAAACTAGATTAAATACTTACAAACAGTGATGTACTTTCAGCTGTATCTGTAGGTGGGAGCTAAGGCTTTATGATATCCAAGTAAGAGCTGCGCCCAAACACACAAAAAAAAAAAAAAAAATCCTAGGTGTTCAAAAGGATTCATTTTTTAACATGGAAAATTACTTAAAGAGCCGTTGAAGGCATTTTTTGTTGCATCCTGAAAGAGGGCATTTGATATTGTTGAAGAGTGTTTTTTTTTTTTTTTTTAATTAGGTTCCTGGACCAGAATATACTAATATATCAATGCTGTCTCTGTCATGAGATGCCAGAAAAAAAGCATTTGATAGTTAGCTGGGACTTTATGGAATTGGTGTTAGAAAAATTTGGTTTTCTGGACTTTGGAGCTATAGCAAAAAAAATCCTTATACACTAATCGATCTGCATTTATAATAGCAGCAGGATTTAAAAATAATACATTTTATGTAAAGATGGCACATGAGAAGGTTGCCCTTGTTGTGTGCCATGTTTGTTCTTGCAATAAGAACCTGGCAATGCTGTTTGCCACACAAAGCGAGGCTCTTCCCCCTCTAACTTGCGGGCCCCTCGATGAGCGCCTTCCGAAGTTGAAAAATATATTTTTTTGAAGCCTGTTAGTCATCAGCCATTTTGAGCCACTCCCCCCCCCCCCCCCCAAGCCAGTCACGTACGGGCCTCGCGATGAGTGCCTTTGGCCTTCGGCGCTTATTGCAGGCTCGTCAAGCTAGGCACGTACATGGGGATATTAAGGATGTAACATATCTGGTGGTAAAGTTCCTTAAGAATATAAATACATGGGTTAATTACATTAAGTTACATTCTCATATTAAATTACTGTCATCAGATTGGGGAAAAATGGCTATATTGGAATGAATACATGTCACAAATATGATCCCTTGTTAATATTAATAACTTTTTTCTTTCTATGACCCAAGAAATGTTTTACACTGTGCTTCCTGTATGACTGTACCTGGACGCACTAAGTAATGATCGGTAATACTGTTTACTTGTCTGTTTTGTATTGTGTATATTTTTGTATTTGGTTAACTATAAAAAGAGAAAGGCACATTTTTAAGACAGATGCCCTGAGTTATTATGCATAGCACTAGTAGAAGAAATAGCACTGTCTCTTCACCCCGCCTCTCCCTTCCCTGTGTCTCTTCCCCCCTCTCCCTTCCATAATTCTCTTCCCCCTGTCTCCCTCCTGTGTTTCTCTTCCCCCCTCTCCCTCCCCTGTTTCTCTTCTCCCTCCCCTGTGTGTCTCTTCCCCTGTGTCTCTTTCCCCCTCCTCCCCTGTGTGTCTTCCCCTCCTCCCTCCCATGTCTCTTTCCCTCCCTCGCCCTCCCCTGTGTCTCTCTACCTGTGTCTCTTTCCCCTCCTCCCTCCATCACCCGTGTCTCTTTCTCCTCCTCCCCCCACCCCAGCACACAATGCTACTCTCCCCTCCTTCTCTTCCCCATATCTCTCTGATGCTTTGGAAGCTCTCTGTGGACCATGGCTTTTGCTGTGGGATGCGACTAAGAAAATTTCAGGAAAGACCAGCTAGAGCAGTTGAACTTTATTTGGGATTAATCAGAGGCACTTTAAATGATGGCAGGTGTATGCTGACTCCTATTTAACATGATTTGGAATGTGATTGCTTAATTCTGAACACAGCTTATCCCCAGTTATAAGAGGGTGTGCAGACTTATGCAACCACATTATTTTTATTTTTTATTTTTCTTCCCTCCACCTAAAAGATTTCAGTTTGTTTTTCAATTGAGTTGTACAGTTTATATGTCACATTAAAGGTGGAAAAAGTTCTGAAATGATTTATCTTTGTCTAATTTTTTTACCGCACAGAAACCTGACATTTTAACAGGGGTGTGTAGACTTTTTATATCCACTGTAGGTGATTCTGTGGAAGATGCATCAAGGAAGCAAAACTAGATTAAATACTTACAAACAGTGATGTACTTTCAGCTGTATCTGTAGGTGGGAGCTAAGGCTTTATGATATCCAAGTAAGAGCTGCGCCCAAACACACAAAACAAAAACAAAAATCCTAGGGCCCTCATTCAATTGCAATTTGGCCAATTGAATAGGGGTCTAAATAAGCACATAGCATCATTTTTTTAAAGAAGTTTTTAGTTAGTGAAAACCTTGCTTTTGGATAGATGCTTACTAACTAAAAACTTATTTAAAAAAAAGATGCTATGTGCTTATTTAGACCCCTATTCAATTGGCCAAATCTCAATAGAATGAGGGCCTAGGTGTTCAAAAGGATTCATTTTTTAACATGGAAAATTACTTAAAGAGCCGTTGAAGGCATTTTTTGTTGCATCCTGAAAGAGGGCATTTGATATTGTTGAAGAGTGTTTTTTTTTTTTTTTTTTAATTAGGTTCCTGGACCAGAATATACTAATATATCAATGCTGTCTCTGTCATGAGATGCCAGAAAAAAAGCATTTGATAGTTAGCTGGGACTTTATGGAATTGGTGTTAGAGAAATTTGGTTTTCTGGACTTTGGAGCTATAGCAAAAAAATCCTTATACACTAATCGATCTGCATTTATAATAGCAGCAGGATTTAAAAATAATACATTTTATGTAAAGATGGCACATGAGAAGGTTGCCCTTGTTGTGTGCCATGTTTGTTCTTGCAATAAGAACCTGGCAATGCTGTTTGCCACACAAAGCGAGGCTCTTCCCCCTCTAACTTGCGGGCCCCTCGATGAGCGCCTTCCGAAGTTGAAAAATATATTTTTTTGAAGCCTGTTAGTCATCAGCCATTTTGAGCCACTCCCCCCCCCCCCCCAAGCCAGTCACGTACGGGCCTCGCGATGAGTGCCTTTGGCCTTCGGCGCTTATTGCAGGCTCGTCAAGCTAGGCACGTACATGGGGATATTAAGGATGTAACATATCTGGTGGTAAAGTTCCTTAAGAATATAAATACATGGGTTAATTACATTAAGTTACATTCTCATATTAAATTACTGTCATCAGATTGGGGAAAAATGGCTATATTGGAATGAATACATGTCACAAATATGATCCCTTGTTAATATTAATAACTTTTTTCTTTCTATGACCCAAGAAATGTTTTACACTGTGCTTCCTGTATGACTGTACCTGGACGCACTAAGTAATGATCGGTAATACTGTTTACTTGTCTGTTTTGTATTGTGTATATTTTTGTATTTGGTTAACTATAAAAAGAGAAAGGCACATTTTTAAGACAGATGCCCTGAGTTATTATGCATAGCACTAGTAGAAGAAATAGCACTGTCTCTTCACCCCGCCTCTCCCTTCCCTGTGTCTCTTCCCCCCTCTCCCTTCCATAATTCTCTTCCCCCTGTCTCCCTCCTGTGTTTCTCTTCCCCCCTCTCCCTCCCCTGTTTCTCTTCTCCCTCCCCTGTGTGTCTCTTCCCCTGTGTCTCTTTCCCCCTCCTCCCCTGTGTGTCTTCCCCTCCTCCCTCCCATGTCTCTTTCCCTCCCTCGCCCTCCCCTGTGTCTCTCTACCTGTGTCTCTTTCCCCTCCTCCCTCCATCACCCGTGTCTCTTTCTCCTCCTCCCCCCACCCCAGCACACAATGCTACTCTCCCCTCCTTCTCTTCCCCATATCTCTCTGATGCTTTGGAAGCTCTCTGTGGACTATGGCTTTTGCTGTGGGATGCGACTAAGAAAATTTCAGGAAAGACCAGCTAGAGCAGTTGAACTTTATTTGGGATTAATCAGAGGCACTTTAAATGATGGCAGGTGTATGCTGACTCCTATTTAACATGATTTGGAATGTGATTGCTTAATTCTGAACACAGCTTATCCCCAGTTATAAGAGGGTGTGCAGACTTATGCAACCACATTATTTTTATTTTTTATTTTTCTTCCCTCCACCTAAAAGATTTCAGTTTGTTTTTCAATTGAGTTGTACAGTTTATATGTCACATTAAAGGTGGAAAAAGTTCTGAAATGATTTATCTTTGTCTAATTTTTTTACCGCACAGAAACCTGACATTTTAACAGGGGTGTGTAGACTTTTTATATCCACTGTAGGTGATTCTGTGGAAGATGCATCAAGGAAGCAAAACTAGATTAAATACTTACAAACAGTGATGTACTTTCAGCTGTATCTGTAGGTGGGAGCTAAGGCTTTATGATATCCAAGTAAGAGCTGCGCCCAAACACACAAAACAAAAACAAAAATCCTAGGTGTTCAAAAGGATTCATTTTTTAACATGGAAAATTACTTAAAGAGCCGTTGAAGGCATTTTTTGTTGCATCCTGAAAGAGGGCATTTGATATTGTTGAAGAGTGTTTTTTTTTTTTTTTTTAATTAGGTTCCTGGACCAGAATATACTGCTTTAAACATTTAACTGTCTTTGGGGGTCTGTCTTTGTCAGCCAATGTGCAGCATTATAGTTTTATGAGCCATAAGTGTGTACCAATGAGCTCTGCATGCTCTCTTCTCACACAGTGGTATTTCCTGTGGCATTTCCTGTTAGTTTCCAATATGTTTAAACAAGAAGATGATATGATAGAAATAAAATTGCATTCCATGTCCCTTTAAGTAATTCCTTGGCAGAATAAAATATTTTGAGTGACGTGCAGAAATAGTGGCAACATTTCAAACAAGCAATTTTAGCTGCTACCTCACATTCCATTAGGTATATTCAGAAAAGTAAAAGAAAAACAGTTTACTACTCTAGAGTGGTGGCGGCCATTCGTAAATTCAAAAAGTCGCTTACAGAAGATACCAACAGACCAAAATGGTGTCAGCGGAGGATATAAAGCAACAGTTTATCCAGGTGAGTAACAAATGTGATATTTATATACAACTTTATTTATGTATATCAGAGAAAAGATTACAACTAATGGAGGGATAGTTAGAGGTAAGAAAGTAGTTCATTGATATGCAGAGGAAGACATGGACAAAGCAAACTACTTATTATTATTATTGTTTATTTGTAATGCGCCAACATATTCCATAGCGCTATACATAAGTTAAGTTACAGGCAATGACAAGTTCAAGATTCACACATTGCAAAGAATGGAGGGTCCTGTCTTTGAGCTTGGAATCCAGTGTCCATAGCGCTTTCCCTAAAGCACCTTGCAGGTTTGAAACTCGCAGACTTACAATCTAAAGTACTACTTGAACGAATATGCCTTCTCTGTTTTGTCAACTGACATTGGAGAAGTGAATTTCCATGGAAGGATGCTGCTATAAGTGATAACATAAATAAAAACAGGTCCTTTCTCAGAAGATGAGGTTTTACTAGCAATATCAAAGTCAAAAGTGAACAAGTCAATGGACGCAGACATCATCCATCCAAGGCTTTATGAATAATTTTTCTATTAATTTCCAAAATGGAAAAGCGGTTCTAGGGCAAGTGGAGTCAAGCAATGTTTGCTGATTATTGTTGGACCTTTAATAGTGATGTTCCCGATAAAAAATACAGGAGAAAATCCTATGCTTCTACCCTTTACTATGTACATATTATAAATATATGTAATAATGTAAACTTAAAATCACTGTCTCTCAAAATCCTTACGTGATAAATGTTAAAAATATATTTGTATTCAGCACGTAAAATACTATAAGGTTCACCTATTTTGACTTCTGAGACAAAAAAAGTCACATTTTGTGTACCAGTTTTATTATTGCCTAGAATAGCTCCAGATGGTTAGAATAGCTCCAGTTGCTAATATAGAACCACCAAACAAAAAAAATTGTAACAAAGACTCTAGTAACTACAGACGAGTAAGTTTCACATTAGTAGTATGCAAACGAATGGGGACTCTTTTGAAAGAGAGAATAATTGAATAATGAGATCTAATGATTTTCAAGATCATATGCATCATGGGTTTACTGCCGGGAGATCACATCAGACTTATCTAATTTACTATTTTGATTATGTAACTAAAGTTATAGAGCACAGGGGAGCAGAAGATGTACAGTAGCTTATCTGGATATATTGTCCCACACAGCAGACCAATTTATTAACTTTATAGTCTAGAAATAGATCAAACATAGTTCAATGGCCAGGCCACTGGCTGAAGCATATGGGATTATGACTAGGAATAATTGGCTTTTGACCTGGCTGAATGCCAGGGGAGCTAATGGGCGGTTAAAAGGGGGAGTGGTTAGTGAGGACATATAAAGGGGGCAAAGTCCGTAGGGGGCTAAGTCCGTAGGGGTAAGTCAAGCAAAAAAGGGGTTTTGTTTTGCTTTTAATGAAAGCTCATGCTCCTGGGGAACATCTTGTAAATTCAAACATAAATGTTCGGAATGTGGTAGTGGCCATCCTCTTTTTCGTTGTTTTAGGCGAGCAAAAGCGCAAAAATCAGGGGAATCTGTTGCAAAAGGGTTGGAGCCCTGTGCTTCTGGAAAGGATGGAGGATTGGCTAAAGTTATACACCAGTAGGGTTTCTAGTGCGGAGGATGCATCTTTTCTTCGGGAAGGTTTGCGGTTGGTTTTACTATCCCATCATTGGCTGGGGCCATAGAGAATCATCCTGCTAATTTAAAGTCTGCTAGGGATAATCCTGCATTAGTATTTAGTATGCTCATGGATGAGGTAAGCAAGGGTAGAATGGCTGGTCCGTTTGATAATGTCCCGTTTAACAATCTAAGGATTTCTCCTTTGGGTTTCGTTCCAAAAAAGGAACCGGATGTTTTTTGGCTAATTCATCACTTGTCGTATCCCAGGGGCCAATCAGTCAATGATGGGATTGAAAAAGAGTTGGCTTCGGTCTCGTATGCATCGGTGAAACAAGCAGTGAGGTTGGTAAGGAAGGCGGGCAGAGGGGCTTTGCTATCTAAGGTAGATATCAAGTCTGCTTTTCGATTGCTTCCTGTTCACCCTGTTTCGCAGCAGTTGTTGGGTTGTTCAATCTTGGGAAAGTTTTTTGTAGACTTGTGCTTGCCAATGGGGTGTAGTATTTCTTGTTCCTTTTTTGAAAAGTTTAGTACGTTTCTGCATTGGGTGGATTGCGCTAAGACAGGGTTATATTCGGTGGTTCATTACCTAGATGATTTTTTGTTCGTGGGTTCGGTAGACTCATCAGATTGTCATAGATTAATGCAGGAATTTCAAGAATTAGCGGCGGATTTTGGCATTCCGCTGGCAGTTGATAAGTCAGTAGGTCCCTGCCAGGTGTTGAGTTTCTTGGGGATTGAAGTAGACACAATTAGCATGGAATGCAGGCTTCCGATGTATAAGGTGGTGGATTTATGGAAAACTGTAGGGGGGGTTTTGTCGGCAAACAAGGTTACTTTGAGGGTTATGCAGTCATTGTTGGGTAAGCTTAATTTTGCTTGTCGTATAATCCCTATGGGAAGGATTTTTTCCAGAAGGCTATCTTTAGCTACAGGGGTAGGTTGCCATCCGCATCATCACATAAGAGTCACGGCGGAGCACAAAGCGGATCTACACATTTGGTATGTTTTCTTGCAGAGTTTTAATGGTCGGAGCATGTTTTTAAAAGCTCCAACAGTTAACGAAGTTTTTGAATTATATACGGATGCGGCAGGTGCACAGGGCTTTAGGGCCTATTTTAGAGGTTATTGGTGTGCGCAGGCTTGGCCCGCTAGGTGGCACGAAGAGGGGTGGACTAGGAATTTAACCTTATTGGAATTGCTTCCTATAGTGATAGCATTGTGGCTATGGGGGGAAATGTTAAGACATCACCATGTAGTTTTTCACAGTGATAATATGAGTGTGGTACAGGCAATTAACTCAACGACTGCCTCTTCGCCCTACGGTGGTTAGGCTGCTGAGGCAATTGGTATTAAAATGTCTTCAGTTGAACATTATGGTTAGGGCCTCCCACATAGCTGGGGTTAGGAACGTGGTGGCAGATGCTTTGTCCAGATTCGATTGGGAGAAGTTTAGGAGGTTAGCACCTTTAGCTAAGGTTGAACCTACATTATTTGATCCTGAGTTGTGGAACCTGTGTTTATGAATCAGATCACGGGTCTCTGGGGTACGGCATACTGCCCTAGGTTTAAGAGTATTTTGGGATTGGTAATGGCTAATAAATGTTAGTAATTTGCTTGTTTTATTGCAGGGACGCCTTTGCATCTATGGATTGTGGGTCATTCCTTCATCTATTGGGCCAGAAGGGCAGCAGCTATCACGGATCGGGGCCGCCAATTGGGTTTCCCTGAGAAAGCCATGTTGATAAAATGGTTTGGAATTAGGGAGGTGAGATGGGAGCAGGTTTTGTTAAAGGTAGTTGGGTGGGCTAGATGTGCCCCTCCTCCAGACATATTGCTCATACATGCAGGGGGAAACGACTTGGGATATATGGCCATGAAGGAGTTAATCGGGAATATGAAGAGGGATTTAGCTAGGCTAAAGGAATTGTTTCCGGGGATATATATCATTTGGTCCCAGATTACACCTAGATCAAAATGGAGAGGGGCCCACGATCCAAAGAAATTGAATAAAGCTAGGCTCAGAATTAACAAGATTATGTCCTCATATGTTCGGAGATTAGGGGGTTATGCTGTTAGGCATCAGGATTTTGAAACCCCGGGGGCACAAGTGTATTACTTGTGGGACGGCGTTCACCTCAATGTGATAGGCACGTCATTATTTATTTACAGGAGGGTATTCTTCAGGCCATGGTTAGTTTTGGCGGTGCTGAGCCCGGAGGGCTTGCGGGTGGCGGGGGTGCGGCATCACCTTAGGGCGGAGCTCATTAGCGGGTAAGGTATCCGGTTTAAGCCGAGGCCAGAGGTCGATTGGGCACGGGGTTCCATGGGACCTCCATGGGGCTGTGATGAGCTCCATCCTTGGGAAGGTGTGCAGCTACCCGTGGTTGGTATTACATGTTATGTTAATAAAGCTGTGGCCTGATTATACCCATTCCTGTTTATGTGTATGTTATTGGGGGGAATTGGTTGGGGTCTTTGTGCGGACCAGGTCAGCATGCACAGGTCATGGAGCCCCGGGTGACTGACTAGGAATAAGGGGCTTTTGACCTGGCTGAATTCCAGGGGAGCTAACGGGAGGTTAAAAGGGGGAGTGGTTAGTGAAGACATATAAAGGGGGCTTTCCCGCCCTTAGGGGTCATAGAGAGTGGGATTCAACAAGCTCCCTCCCTCCCTGCCTCCCCTGATGTTGGTTTATTGTACTGTATTATGCACTGTTGTTAATTTGTCACAGCTTTGGCGGGGGTGCGGCATCACCTTAGGGCAGAGCTCATTAGCGGGTAAGGTATCCGGTTTAAGCCGAGGCCAGAGGTCGATTGGGCACGGGGTTCCATGGGACCTCTGGGGCTGTGATGAGCTCCATCCTTGGGAAGGTGTGCAGCTACCCTTGGTTGGTATTACATGTTATGTTAATAAAGCTGTGGCCTGATTATACCCATTCCTGTTTATGTGTATGTTATTGGGGGGAATTGGTTGGGGTCTTTGTGCGGACCAGGTCAGCATGCACAGGTCATGGAGCCCCGGGTGACTGACTAGGAATAAGGGGCTTTTGACCTGGCTGAATGCCAGGGGAGCTAACGGGCGGTTAAAAGGGGGAGTGGTTAGTGAAGACATATAAAGGGGGCTTTCCCACCCTTAGGGGTCATAGAGAGTGGTATTCAACAAGCTCCCTGCCTCCCTGCCTCCCCTGATGTTGGTTTATTGTACTGTATTATGCACTGTTGTTAATTTGTCACAGCTTTGGCTGGGGTGCGGCATCACCTTAGGGCGGAGCTCATTAGCGGGTAAGGTATCCGGTTTAAGCCGAGGCCAGAGGTCGATTGGGCACGGGGTTCCATGGGACCTCTGGGGCTGTGATGAGCTCCATCCTTGGGAAGGTGTGCAGCTACCCGTGGTTGGTATTACATGTTATGTTAATAAAGCTGTGGCCTGATTATACCCATTCCTGTTTATGTGTATGCTATTGGGGGGAATTGGTTGGGGTCTTTGTGGGGACCAGGTCAGCATGCACAGGTTATGGAGCCCCGGGTGACTGACTAGGAATAAGGGGCTTTTGACCTGGCTGAATGCCAGGGGAGCTAACGGGCGGTTAAAAGGGGGAGTGGTTAGTGAGGACATATAAAGGGGGCTTTCCCACCCTTAGGGGTCATAGAGAGTGGGATTCAACAAGCTCCCTCCCTCCCTCCCCTGATGTTGGTTTATTGTACAGTATTATGCACTGTTGTTAATTTGTCACAGCTTTGACGGGGGTGCGGCATCACCTTAGGGCGGAGCTCATTAGCGGGTAAGGTATCCGGTTTATTGGGTCGATTGGGCACGAGGTTCCATGGGACCTCTGCGGCTGTGATGAGCTCCTTCCTTGGGAAGGTGTGTAGCTACCCGTGGTTGGTATTACATGTTATGTTAATAAAGCGGTGGCCTGATTATACCCATTCCTGTTTATGTGTATGTTATTGGGGGGAATTGGTTGCGGTCTTTGTGCGGATCAGGTCAGCATGCACAGGTCAAGAGTCAGAGGAAGGGATGATTACAAGGGGAGGGCCTGTGACATGTCATATCAAGGATGAGGTGAGATTCAAACTTAGGACTTTGAGCTTTGTATCAACTACTATTTTCTGCTCTGCCACCAGAGACAGATTTATGGTGGTTTGCAGTGTGGACTTTGCTGATTTGTATTATCTGTTAAAGGACAGTTTACACCTAAAATACGTTTCTTTCATATTAAAAATCACTATTAGTGAAAAGTATGTAAAAGTTTTGGAACTTGCCTAATTTGCTCGTTACACCGCCATGTTTATGGAGATCCGAAGATTCCGTTTGAGAACTGGATTTTTGTCACTGACACTGACCTCTGAGAGCTTTTTTGGATCAAAAGTTTAAGAGCCATATAAAAAGTCAATTAGACTGCAGCTTATATCTAAGCTGTGAGAGTTACATCTATGTCTTGTGTTTTACAGCAGCTCACATATATTTCTAAAAGTGAACTCTTTCATATATGATTAACTTGTGTTAGGAGTGGAAGTTTCACATAAATAAAGAAAAAAAATAAACATATACATAAACATTTAAAATTTTACAAAAGATCACATAATTTATACATCATTCATTCCAGTTGTCGGAGGAAGAAATTCCAACAAAGAACTTACTTCGTAGAGAAGAAACAATAAATCAGTTAACAAACGTTTAACAAAAAAAACAGAATTCATGAAGTGCCAATTATTTTTATATATATATATATATATATATATATATATATATATATATATATATATATATATATATCCAATATATCCCATTGGGATGATAAGCCCATTTTTTTTTTTATACTCTGAGATTCTTGAACCTCAAAATCTCTATTTCTATTATTACATCTTAAAATTTCCTGAAGAGAAGGAGATGTATCTGTATTCCAGTATTTACAGATCATTAATTTAAGGATCAGTAAAATATGAGATACTAACAAATAACTTTTGGGAAATTGTTCGTCTAGTTTTAAATGTAATAATAACATTTCAGGTTTATATGGTACTTCTATTTCTATTATCTCCTCTATCCAACAGATACCCTTCCTCCAAAAAGCTTTTAACTTAACACAATTCCACCACACATGTAGCATGTCACCTCTCATGCCACATTTTTTCCAACAAAAATGTCACTCTCTAGAGGAAAAAGTATTTATTGTTTCAGATGTCCAATGCCACCTGTTTATTATCTTGAAGTAAAGTTCTGTATAAGATGTTGAACTAGCAGAGTCCTTAACTATTTTCAGGGCTCTAAGCCAGTTTTTGAGGCTCCAATTATCCTTCAATTCCTTCTCCCATCCTAACATTCCATAAGTTTTATCTATTGTTATTATATAACAGTGAGTCAAAGCTTGTAATCGGTTTCATTTCTTTCTTCCTATATCCTTTTTAAAAAAAAATTAAGTCTCTATTTTAATATATTGTAGCCATTGATTTTTCTCCAGCTTGAATTTTTGATGCAGGCTAGCCCAGCTAAGTACTACACCATTCTCATATAGATCATCTATATAATTTATACCATGTATCTTCCATAAATCTATTTCATCCAAATTTTGAGTTGTTAATAAGATTTCAATCGGTGCCCCTAAAGAAGGGCATTCAAATAATTTAAATTTTTCTCTGTATTTTATCCAAAATTTTAGTAGTGATTTTGCTCCTCTAGGATGGGATTTTAAATCTACATGCTCCAATTTCAGAATCCAAAGTAGTAAATTCTTTTACATACATATAATATTCTAATATTTTCCATGTTGGATTAATATAAGGAGTGCTCCAAAACATTATTTGAGAGAAAGCAATTGGGGTGTAAATATCTCTTATAGAAGGTGACGCTAAACCTCCCACTGCTACTCTTCTTTTAGTAATATCTAATGATATTCTAGCTCTCTTTCCGCTTAAAATATACTTATCTATAAAGATTTGTAGTTTTTTAAACCAGTAAGCAGGGGGTACTTCTGGAATGGATCTGAACATATACGATATCTAATATATTAATTATCATTTTTATTATCGCTATTCTTGCGATTCCCACTCTCCCATACTTTTAGAAATAAAATTGGGGGAAAACCTCAAAAAATCTGAAATTGGAGAGTGGAACCTTTACTACTAAAAATTTCTCCAAAATTTCAGAAGAGGATTTAGTTAAGCTGAATGAACAAATTATAAGAAGTGAAATAGATACTGTAATAAAAGAAAGTAAAATCACCAGGGGTGGATGGCCTAGATAAGCTATTTTACCAAACGTTTGATACCACCAATGTTTAATGAGATCAAAAATAGTAGAAACATATTGCCAGAACTAACTGAGGCAAAGATAATTAACATCTTAAAAGAAGGTAAAGATCCTGAGGAGAAGAAAAGTTACAGGCCGATCTCATTAATAAATTATGACTTCAAAGTTTATTCAAAAATCTTGACTAACCAGCTTCTTGCTATTATTGCAAAATTGATCATCCGTATTAATCGGGTTTTGTTAAAACACGTCAGGGGGTAGATAGATAATGTTGGAAACCTTTTCGATATTCTATCATTAGATGTAAAATATGGAGGCACCAGTCAGGCCCTATTGACAGATGCGGAGAAAGGTTTTGACAGGGTCAGCTGGGACTTCCTGAAAATGGCTTTGGAAAGGTACGGTTTTGGAGATTTTGCTTGAAAAGCAATTCATGTATTATATCTTAATTCCTGTGCAAAGGTTTGTGGCATAAACTTCAAAACAGAATCTTTTCTAATCAGAAATGGGACAAAGCAGGGGTGTCCCTGTCTCCCCTGTTATTTATTTTATATTTAGAACCATTATTGATAAAAATAAGAGAAACAAGAGAAATTGAGGGAGCTAAGTATGGTTGATGACTTGATTGTAACCTTGATAACCCCTACTCAGTCCTTAAAATACTCAAATAAACTTCTGGAAGAATTCAGGAGACTTTCTTATTTTAAAGTCAATAGTTATAAGTCAGATAATGAGGGGTATTTCATTAGAAGAGAGACTGCAATTTAAAACATTTATCTGGAATTCAAGAGGAATAACACATCTCGGTATTAGTTTATCATTTAGAACAAATAACATCTTGAAAGAAAATTTAGAGAAATTATTTAAAAGTATAAACAAAATGTATTGGACTGGAAAGGAGTTAAATTATCAAGAAGGGGATTTTTAGACTGGTTGATTAAGATAAGTTTTTAGCTCTAATAGCCTCCCCCTCCATTACATACACTCAGTCAATGGCAGAGGCAAGTAAACGCTTTACCTGTCCCCTCATACCTTGAAATGGAAATATTACTATCATGCCAGCTTCTGGACACTATCTGCTGAATTGCAGTAACCCTGAAGGGGGGAAGATAATGGTTGAGTAAGCAAGGGGTGGAATGAATTAATCTGGAATAAACCACAGGTATTCAGCCTTCATCCCCTTCCAGCACATTGTCTCCATAAAAGAGGCCAGCTTTCCCAGACATATTGCATGCACAATGCATCTACTCTGCATCAATCTATAGAGTTTTGCCTATATTTCTAAACATATTAGTTTTTGGTTGCAAATCAGATCCATGTAGGTCAAGGCATTATGATATCCCAAATACAAATAAGAACCATGATCAAATACAAAATGATTCTGGCAATAAAGTTGTGCTCAAAAGTTTGCATACCGTGGCAGAAATTGTGAAATGGCTTTATATCATCACTATCCTTCAATATAATAATTTTTTTTGCATGATCAGTCATAATTTCAAAATAAATGCAAAAAACAAATTACAATTTATGCCAGGGTATGCAAACTTTTGAGCACAACTGTATATAGCCCAAGTAAAGGTATTTAATGGAATACTGAAGTCTCAAAATTGCTATGATAAATATAATAAAATATGTTTTAAACATTAAAGAAAATTAGTGCTGCATTGGTTAAAACCATTTTCTACTCCCTATATAAACTGCATTTGGAGGAAACTCAAGACATCCCTATGGTGTGTTAGAGCACGGCATCAATCGAGTTATGGAGCTTTATTGAAAAATCAGTTAAAGGCATATTTAAGTTTGCTGGATTATGAATTTTGCATAAAAAAATCCTAAAATAAACATTGAAACACTTACATTGAAGTCAGCAAAATGTCTTGTAATTCCTGACAGTTGCAAACTAGAGTTAACATGCTCCAAACCCAGGCAAAATTAGCATCAAATTTAAAATGATTTGTTTTGGCCAATCAGGTTCGCCTAAACATTTGATTTAAACTCTGGGGGTTCTGTTTGTGCTGTAAGGCAGCCTGGGATATGTAGTGTATTACTGCTATGTGCTATGTATTGCTGCTGACATACAGACAGGAAGCTCTAAGAAGATTGTCTGAGCAAGCAATAGCAAGTAAATAGTGGGTTAATATTGCTCCCCTAATGCTGCATGCTTATTGGGGGGGGGATCAGATGCCCCGTGTCAACATAATCATTAGAGGGATTTTAAGATATTAATAAAAATAAAATGTTTTATGAGATGTGCTGTATACACATAAGCTGCTTTTTGTCTAAGGATAGCAGAAATGTATTAATCCATGAAACTTGGATATGCCTTTAATCACCCTATTGGCTGAACCAGATACACCTAAAAACAATTTCAGGTTCGAGTTGGTTCCAAAAGAAGTTTTTACAGGAAGTAAGAGAACATTGTTTAGTCCTTTCAGCACTTATGTTCATACAAAATCTAAATACAAGCATTTAGTGATATATACAGTGCCTCGTAAATATTTTACAAATATTATCTTGAGATAGTCAATTAACAACATATCAACACTCTCTCTCTCTCTCTCTTTCTCTCCCCCCCCCCCCCCTTTATCTCCCCTATACTCCTTCCACCACAGGCTACCTGCAATTTGAAAACACAAGGAAAGAACATTAATCCCTGAGGTATAACCACATTTATTTGTCATGTTATTATTTGACTGTTTAGTATAGCTTGGCTGAAATGTATTTACTAAAGTTATCCCTCATATCTTTAACCCAGTCCCCCCACCCCCCTTCACACCCACACACACACATTCCTATGCACATCCCCCTTTTTTGGCCTCTTTTTATTTCTGGTCTTAACATATTTTCTCTCTCTCTCTTCTATAATTCCACAGGCTCAGTTATCCATCAACTAGACTATCCATATCTTGCAAATCCATGACACAGACATAGCCTTTGACGTGCTGCACTTCATCAGCAATAAATGCACTCTATTACTTTCTTGTCTTCTGCTATCTGTAATATCATACCTTGTGATAGTATGTCTTAATATACTGGAACATTTTTAAATGCTTCTTTAGCCAGCTGTACCATGAGTCTCAAACATCTCCTTGGTTTACTTAAGTATGTAAACTTGTTAGCAGCAGTCCAAGTTAAAAGGACTCATGGTTAAAAAACACTGTTAACTGTAGACTTTGTAAACCCTAGCTTCTTGCTCTGTGGAGGCAATCAACTCCTCCGGTATCTATATGTTTAAATCTGGATTTTCATTAACCCTTCAACAGTTGAAAGTACATTGTATAAAAGTCCTATACAAATGTGAAATAAATAAATAAAAATTAAATCACAAGAAAACTTTTAGAAAAAGTACAGTGTTGTCAATGTTTGGAACAAGCACTTCCCGAGTCTGAATTGATCAA
The DNA here is from genome assembly GCA_027410445.1 of Discoglossus pictus. Lineage (NCBI taxonomy): Eukaryota > Metazoa > Chordata > Amphibia > Anura > Alytidae > Discoglossus > Discoglossus pictus. The sequence continues at coordinate 394,279,666 of CM050164.1, forward strand.
ATTCCTGCAATACAACTTGAGTATCTGCATGTCTCATACCTGCCCAACCCACACTCTGGTATTGGAAACATTTCTTCCTGATAGAAGGAGGAACATTATTATCTGATCCCAGGAGACATTTTCAGGACCACAGGGCAGTAAGTGGAAATTCTAAACCCTTAACCACAAACTGCACAAGATAAGAAGTAAGACTAGTAGGTGACTCAGCAAAGCTTCACAGTGGAGAAATATTTTTAATGTAAAAAAGAAGGGAGCAAATCTTCATTTTACACTAATTTTTAGAAAATGATGAGATTGTTTATTTAATAAATAAGGGTGTATATATGGAAGTTGTTCCCTTCTGTTTGTCTACCTATGGGTTTCTTGGTAATCCACCACAGTCAGACGCTTGCCCTGAGATCACAACACACCTCTGTATAAACAGAAAAATGAATAAATAACGAAAACCTGTTTATGATCAAGAGACATCCCTTTGTAGTTTTGGCTAATCGCTTTCCAAGTGACTCAGTCAGAAATATTAGATTGTACTGTGAACTTGTCTATTGCTGATCATTACCATGCCAAATACAGAAATACTTCTAACAAAATATATTACAATATGACAATACTATACTGATGGCTGTGCTACAGGAAATGTCCACATGCCATTGTAAGACTGCTTGCACATAAAATGTGATTACTAAAATGTATATTCTTTATTTAGTGAAACAAGAGCATGGTTTACTTTTGGGCTAAAAGCCTAAAAACATTGAAAGGATTGGTTAATCAAAAGTATGAAACCTTAGCTTTTATTCCTTGCTTTATATATTTTTCTGCTTGCCTAATAAGTGATTGCAGCTAGTGATTGTCATTTCATCAGTGCATTCAGCTGTTCCAAAATAAGTAATTAAAGTGACACAGTAGAAGTTCCAAATATGGTATAGCATAGTAATTGAGGGTGAAAAAGACATGTAGTCCATTAAGTTCAACATTTTTAGATTTCCTCTGATGGTAGGGAGTTCCCCAGTCTGTCCTCTCCTACAGTAAAAAAACTTTTTCTTTCCTCGAAGGGTGACATTTTATCAGTTGGTAATCATATCCCCTTCCCTGTACTTTTCCAGTTTTTAAATAATTGAATTGTACTCCATATTCCAAATTTGGACATAGAAGAGATCTATATAGTGGCGGAATTATTATTGCTTCCCTGGGTTCGATAAACTTTTTAATTCATGCTAATATTTTACTTGCTTTTGCAGCTGCTGCTTGGCATTGTTACCTAGGTGGTTGTCAGCTGCCAGTCAGCCATTCTAAACCACACACTAAACAATATACTCATCTTTATTAATGAGAGATTGTTGGCATTAATTACTGATAAGCCTCTGAGTCATTGAGCCCATTGGTTGATTGTAGCATGCCTAGTCTTTTTCTGAGCTGTCAATTGCTATCAAGACCGAGGGTACCATAGAACTAAGACACAGACTTTGTGTCCATTTTCTTGTGTGAAGTCACCGACACATAGAGCATGTCTGGTCTCTTTTTGTTCAGGTGATTAACATAAAATGGAATGAAGCTAATGACTCAGGGGCTTATCAGTAGTTAATGCCAATAATCCATCATTAACAAAAAATAAGTATCTATTTGTATGGATGGATCAGAAAGACTGACTGACAGTTAAAAATGACAAACTTCAATGCTACTTTACTACAGAAAATTACATTTGTAATAGCATTCAAAGGGAATTTTTAATAGCATTCAAAGGGTAAAAGTGTTTTCTATTTCTTATAGTTTTAACATTATGCCATATATGGAGGCTCCACTATGTGGCTTTAATCATGAGTGTGTCCGAAGTTTTCTTTCATTAGGATGTGATTGCTTGGAAACATTACATGTACCATGGTATCTTTAGTCAATGACAATTGTCTTGTCAGTGTAAAGTGTATCATCTGCCAGTACCCTTACCATAACGCCTAAATATAACCATAACCCTTAACCACAAAACCTAACCCTAACTACACATCTTTACCCCAAACCGTAACACCTAAGCAAAGCTAGGACATTGACTAAAATGTTGCCAGTGCCACCTAGTGGCGGATGACTACCACTGCTGCAGGTCAGCCAATAGGAAAGGCCCATAGGTTGCAGACACCAGTTATACTGTGTTGATATAAATCCGTATATTGCACAACTTTCTAAATCCAAAGCAACTGTTTAATTTCTTGTTGGGCGGCACACTTTCTAAATAGTTCAGACACATGCTTCTTGTATCTGACCGTCTATTTAAGTAATGCTTCCATATATAACATTACTATGCTTTAATTTTTTCCAAATTTATAATAATCACTTGTTTCCTCTGTCTTAGATTTGTGTGGGAGTGTCTAAGATTGACTTGTAAAGAATGCGTTTTGCTGCCAAAGAGAAAAATAGCCTGATACATTCAGGACTTTTATCTTTATAGCTACAAAATCCTCTAATAGTATTTTCCATTCTGATTGGAAATGACGTTAAAAAATTGCTTTGGTGCAGGAAATGACATCCAGTACCAAAAAATCACCCAACACTGTTTCAAAACCTATATTCTAATAATCCATCAAAAATGTTTAGATCAGCAATTTATAAATGTCAATGTAAAAAGGCAGAATAGTAATATGTATAGCAGGAAACCTGGGGTCTCATGAACTCCAGAGCAGCTTAGATCATAGAAGGCAAATGCAGGGCTGAATAGATTACTCTCTTAAATTGAACCTTGCTCTAAACCAGCGGTCGTTTGCATTTTAATACCTACTTCTCACTTTTGATGGTAACATTTCCTTACTGCCCACCGGTGCCGCAGTGACTCAATATACCTTATCTCATTTCTAGTTACATGAATCATATGACCCTAGCTATGTATCACCCTGTTGTTACTAGATAGTGATCCGGTCCTGACTGCTGTCCCTAGGATCTATCACCAGATCCCCAACCAGCCAAACGATGACGTTACTCATCAGTGACACCACTTAGTGATTACTCCGCTGCCCACCATGAAAGCTTGTGTTGCCCACTAGTGGGCGGTAGGGACCAGGTTGACAACCACTGCTCTAAACAAAACCAATGCAATATCTGTAGTGTCAGTGGTCACATCATGCTCTGCACAAGGCTATTTTCTGCAATTCAGAATCTTGCAAATGCCTTTTGCTGCTTCCAGCAGACTCCAGTTGTATATTAGTAATAACAATCTCACAAGTTTATTTAATTTGTGGGAGGTCGAGAAGTCTGAAGGCTTTGTTTATAAACTGATAAAATGTATATCAAACAGTTTTTATATTTACTGGAAAAAAACTGTGTTAAAGCATAGCATTTTCCTTCTTTACCTAATTTTCCCATATTACCATGATGGTCTCTGATTTTGTCTTTTTTAATCCCTGTAGTTGTCTTGATGTGATTGTGTCTTACAGAGTGACTTCAGATGCACCCAGCATCCTCACTTTAAAATCACTGATTGTAATAAACGTGAAATACTTTTATTTGAAGACTTACTGTAGATTGTAAGTCCGCACATTTTTAATAATGCACAGTGCTTTGGGGAAAACACTATGGTCACTGGATTATAAATTAAAAGACAGGCCCTCCATCTTTGTAATGTGTTAATTTTGTTTTGCCTTGATCACAACTGTATTGCGCTACGGAATATGTTGGTGCAAATCAAATAAACAATAATAATAATGATAGTACTGCAGTATTTAATCCGATATCACAAATAGTCTTGAAATCAGGGTATGCATGATTGTATAAACAAGAAACATCTGCAAGTGGGTTGACATTCCAGAGAGAGAGAGAGGAGGGGGCGCAGAAGTAAAAAGCAATAGTTTATATAAAATTAGTAACTATGCCTTTCTTATGTCATTTTATTAGGGAAATGAGTTGCCTACTATGCCTGTTTATAAAAGGACGAAGGGCCTGTTACAGATCTTACCAGATCCTATACATTATGTCTGTATGCCTCAGTGGATAAAATCAGTACATATGCCCCAGGAGCAATAATCTATTGGGTCTGTTATAGAATCATAGATTTAAAAGCAGGTAAAGAAAAAACGCTGACCATTTTATCTACCTAAAATGTCTGCTTATTTAATACTCAGGGCAGTGGCAGCTGGTGACTTTCAAACTTGGTGAGGCGGAAAACAGAGACCTGGCCCCTCCCCTTACATTGACCCCACCCAAGAGTATAAACCCCTCCCCATCACAACATGTTACCACAAGATGTATAGTCCCTGCCTAGTGACACAGTCTCCACCCACAAAAGTGATCACACAGAGAAAGACAGGAATAGAGATAGAGGTGGGGGGGGGGAGCGAGAGAGGTGGATAGAGAGTTAGAGAGAGAGATAGTGAGATATAGAGGGTCAGAGAGAGGGGGGGTGTTAGAGAGAGAGAGAACGATAGAGAGAGAGATGAAGCGAGAGATAGAGGAAGGGATAGAGAGAGAGGGAGATAGAAAGTTGGAGAGATAGATTATATGCCTCTTCTTTTCTCCCTCTCTATCCATTCCCTCCCTCCCCCCACCCCCATCTCCATACCTCTCTATCTATCACTCTGAGCCTAGGTCAGGTATTTTACGACTGAGCCAATAATGATACAAGCAAATACTATAATAGCAGCAAATATACTGAGAGAATAAAACTGCATAAATAAATAATTTGATAAATGAGCAAATAGATTAATTAAACAAACAGAGACTAAACAGCACGTGAGAGGAACATCTTGCACCTACAGAAGGACAGGGCTTCACTAACAACAGACCACAACCAGAAAGTTGCACTCCAAGCAGGTTCTGCATTACTCAGTACTGTTTTGTTTCTCCATCCATTTTAAACATTATTATCTTTAAAAAACAAATTTGAATAAATGTGTTTGTAAAACATATTTAAAAAAGTATGTACCGTATATACTGGAGTATAAGCCGACCCGAGTATAAGCCGAGGCACCTATTTCACCACAAAATACTGGGAAAACTTAATGACTCAAGTATAAGCCGAGGGTGGGAAATGTGCTGCCCCCTGTGTCCCTCTTGTGCCCTCTGTGTCCCCCTCTTGTGTGCCCTTTTCTTGTGTCCCCCTCTCTCTCCCCTGTGTCTCTTCCCCCTCTCCCTCGTGTCTTTTTCCCTCCCCCTCCCTTATCATCCTCCTCATCCTCCCTCCTCAACCCCCCTCCTCAACAGCCCTCCTCATCCTTCCTTCTCATCCTCTCTCCTCAACAGCCCTCCTCATCCTCAACCCCCCTCCTCAACCCCCCACTTCATCCTGCCTCCTCACCCCCCTCCTCAACCCCCTTCTCATCCTGAACCCCCTCCTCAACCCCACTCCTTAACCCCCTCCTCAACTCCCCTCCTCAATCCCCTTAAGGAGGGGGGTTGAGGATGAGGAGGGGTGTTGAGGACGGGGTTGAGTAGGGAGGATGAGGAGGATGATAAGGGAGGGGGAGAGAAAAAGACACGAGGGAGAGGGGGGATAGAGACACAGGGGAGGGAGAGGGGGAAGAGACACAGGGGTGGAGAGACACGAGGGGGGGAAAGAGACACAGGGTGACTCGAGTATAAGCCGAGGGGGCATTTTTCAGTCTTAAAAAAAGGGCTGAAAAACTTGGCTGATACTCGAGTATATACAGTATTTAGTTTATAGGCGGCCTTTACATAATTAATATTAAGTTGCAAAAAACATATTTGAGTGGTTATTAGCATATATTTCTAATTCTGCTCTATCAGGCACACACATATATATATACACATATAGTGGCGCTCCCTGCCAAAGTCATGAGGGGTCATAAGGATGAGCGCCTATAGCAATCATCTCCACCATTGTGCTGTTGGAAATGAGCGCTATAGGCGCCCATCCTTACGACCCTGCACGACTTTGGCAGGGAGAGCCGAAGGTGCTCACTGCGCTGGTGGTGATGAGTGCCATAGGCGCTCATCCCTGCAACCCTGCAACCCTGCACGACTTAAGCATTATACCTACTACTCACAAGACTACCGATCAACAGAAAACTCAAATACACAATTCACAGTGCGAGACCTGCAAATCTCCTGCAAATATTACGGCCTGTAACACTTTGAAAAGGAAACAGCCACTTACCAAAAAAAAAAAATACGTCCCGCAAAAAATGCGAAGTATAGGCCGAAGGGTGCACATCAAAAAACAAACAAAGAAAAAAAAACATACAAAAAACATCACACACAGCATGGCGGGACAGCCAGGATGTCTGGGTTGCACGTGAATTTAACTCAAATTTGCAGAGTTTTGCAACTCGAAAATCGCCTGCGAGAGAAAAAAAATGGCAGTTGAAAGAAAACGAAAACGAGGTTACACAAACCCTAAGCACGAAAAACACCACGAGGCACATACGACTTTTACCCAGAAACATACAAAATACACTATTACAAACTACGCTAACACATACACAATCGCGCCATTTTACAACACTAACTTGAAACTAATAACATTACCATTCTAAAATGCTGCTTTACACAACTAAATAAACTGTTTGGCCTTGCGCACACACCCTATTTATACTGCACACTTGCCACATTGTTGACACTTACACCTCAGGTCAGCAACAGTCCACATGTACATTGTATGCTGCAGGAAAATCAAAAGCGATTGTTAGCTCTTCAGGATATTGATTGCTGGATATATTAATTACAAATAGGTCAAGTATATTAATTTATTATTTCATTAAGTAATTATTATAAAAAAAATATATATATATATAAAAAAAAAATTACCAGAGGAGAAGCTTGCAATGAGCGCCGAAGGCATTCAGCACGGGGCTCACACTGAACGCACAAGGTGCTCACAGAACCAATAGTACACCGGAGGAGAGTCGTGCAATGCAAGATGTCATATACAATACAAGATGTCCCCCAAAAGTATACGCTCTCCTTATAAACACATATGGAAATAGAGAGAGAGAGAATAAGACACGGGATCCCTCCTGGCTCACTACCTTGTCATGGTGAAGGGGCTTGTTACCTCAATGAAGCTGTGAGCTATAACATGAAGGGTCACCCAAGATGGGCAGGTCATTTTAGAGAGGTCAGACAAAATGTCTGTCAGTCCACTGGAGTAAGAAACTGGCAACCCACTCCAGTATATTTGCCATGAAAACCATATGGATAAGCACAATCAGAAACACAAACAGATGTACCTGGTGTTCTGCATCCATGTGGTCACTGGGAGTCAGACAAGACTGATGGACAGAACAACAACAGCAAGACATAGAGAGGGATATGGACTCACCTGAGATCTGCAGCTGCTTCTGTCTGATATAGGCCGTGGTGGTGATAGACAGGTCACAAGCTTGGTGTGTGGAGCAGGGTAGTCAGAATCAATAAGACTGAAGCTTTAGATGCAGCTCCCTCTATCATGCACTGTGAGCTGCAAGTTTTTTTTCAATAAACTTTAATGAGATTGCACCAATGTATTCACTTCCAGGGGGACTGTAAGAGCTGCAATCCCTGTATGATACAGGACTATTCCCTCCCGGCCATTCTGATCGGATGATGCTACGTTTGACAGACAGGTACATCTCTGTTATAGCAAAGTTTGGGCAGAGACCCAAACAGTTAAGGCAAGTCACCAGCAGGGGGCTAGATGTGATAAGTCAGTATGTTTAACTACAGCACAGAAGGTTTTGAAATTTAAAGTGACAGCTGCAGCTTTTTTTAAAAACAGGATATTGAACATGATAAAAAAATGTTTTATTATATACAACAAGCTCTATGTACATTTGATTTTATGCCCAAAAACAGAGCACTCCATTAAGGTGTTAAGTTTGTTTTTTGCCATGGATTCAACCCCTGTACAGCGCTACGGAATTTGTTGGCACGATATAAATAAAGATAATAATAATATAAATTATACAATTAAGTAAGTGATGGGGGGATTAAGTCAGTGCATTCATTTTGGGAGGGAGGTTGCCAATTTGCCCCTATGCACCAGCCGCCCCTGAATTTGTTGGTGGAACACAATACAAGAGACTGAATTTTGTTCTAAATTTTATTACAATTTAAGCCAGTGATATAAAAATATTAAACCAAAACGAATAGAAATTAACTGGCCTAGCTTCCATTGAAGCACTAATAATAAACCAAAACAAATCAAAGAAAATAACAGGCCTAGCTTCCATTGAAGCACTAATAATAAACCAAAACAAATCAAAGAAAATAACAGGCCTAGCTTCCATTGAAGCACTACCTTATCTGATACCAGCTCCCTCACTAACCAGCTATCATCCAGCTAAACCTGAATGAAGCAAAACAAAACAAACAGTCCAATAGTTTGTTCACAATCACTGGCTTGTATTCTTCAGAACTTCGGGTCTCCAGTCCAAATATTCATAAGCTGCTGTCTCTCTCTGTGCTTTTCTCTGGTACAGACTCCAGGTATCCACTCAAAACGATCATTAGCTGCTGTCTCTCTCTCTGTGCTTTTATCCAATACAGATAATTACACACAGTTCTCTTTGTGTTATCTCTTTCTTCAGTTCAGACAACTGCACACACTTCTCTCTGTGAGTCTTTTCTCCAGCTTCAGATAAACTTTCCACACTTCTGTTATGTGTCTTTTCTCCAGCTGTATGTAAATACAATAGGTTTAACGATAAATGCCTCATTCTGAGTCAACTGGACCCAGAGCAAGGACATCCTAAAATCTTGGCCTATGAGTTGCATTTAAGGACGAATATGGTCTAATGCTTACAACGCATTTAAGGACGAATATGGTCTAATGCCTACAACTGCCTACATGATGAGGTTATTGAATACTGTAGTTCAGGGGACCTAATAGGGATATGAGTGAGTGATGTGAGATGTGTGGTTCAAAATGTGACAAAAACCTTAAAAGATTTGGGGGAGATGAAAGATATGAGGTGGGGTGAGGGTTGCGAGATTGAATGCATGTTAGAAGTAGGGAGTGAAAATATTAAGGCCTTCAGGACCTCCATCCATGGCATAGCATTAATGTTAGATACCACAGAGGTCCTTGCAGGACCGCTTAGGGTTTATTTATAGGTATTATAGAAGTCCTTACAGAATTCTCTCCATAGCTTAGGGGTTAATATTACACAAAGAATACAGGACCTCAATGGCTTAGGGGATAATAAAAGGGTAAATATTACACGAGGAATACATAATCAAGATAATGGCTGCACCAATAATTAATAATTGTATATGACAGATAATGAATTGAAGGCTGTATGTGCCCATTTGCCCATTACTTATAATATGTCAGGTTATTCAAAAAATATCATTTAAATATAGGCGTACAGTATCCGTTTGAGACATCAGACATGTTACCTTTCAGATCTTCAGTCCCTCCATCTATTTATTACCTAGGCTTTGTGATGTTATCTAATGTGATATATACAGCTTCTATATCTGCTTTCCATATACCAAGTCACTTAATAGACATGCGGGGGGGGGGGTTCTGGAGAAGTTGGCAATATAATTCTGATAATCACTAAGAAAACTCTCCTCACATAATTGCTATCAAGTGATTACATATACAGAAAAAAATGGCAAAATGGCAAAACTCACACGTACATTAATTAAGGTGGCAAAACGTTCCCTTTAATGGGAGACACCTCTAAAAAATACACATTGCAGAGCTGCTTTAAACAAACTGTATCTTTGCCATGACAATTAATGGTGAGGTTTGGCCACCTTAAGTCCATATAGTAAAAAACAAATAAAGTGAAGGAAGTTCAACACTCACCTCGCAGATATATTTTCTCAAATATGTAATGGTTTCTTATTTATATTGAGAGGCTGCTGCCATTTTCTGTAGAAAATACAAAGGGTACAATAAATACATGAGACTTAAGACTATACAAATCTAAATAATTTTTGTTTTTATTGACCAACTCTTCATGACCCTATGGACCACAGCAAGCCAGGCACACCTATTGCTATTGTCTCTGGTCATACTTTGGCATAAAGTTTTTCTCTAGTTCAGACAATTGGACATACTTTTCTCTGTGAGTCTCATCCCCAGCTTCAGACAAACTTTACACTCTTCAGCAAGCCAGGCACACCTATTGCTATGTCCCTGCCCATGCATACCCATAAGGTTTTCTTGGCAAAGATTCTGGAGTGGGTTGCTAGTTTCTTCTCAGTGGACCGTGATCTCTCTGCTATGACCTGCCCGTCTTGGTAAACCTGTCTTGGTAAAGCTCACAGCTTTATTGAAGTACACAAGCCCCTTCACCACGACGTGGTATCGATCCAGAAGGAAAAACTAAATAATAAGTAGTAGAAAGTTGCAAGAATTAAATACATTTTTATTCCCAATTGTTATACTGTACTTTTTTTGTCTGTACAATTCACCTAATTCCCAAATTATTAAACCTTACCTTTATCTGTAAAATCTCTCACTTTCCATGTTCAAGGTAGAGTTTCCTCCTAAGGCTTCCTATAGTCATGTTTATAGGATATTGGTCAGATGCTCATATGTTGATCTCCTGAATTAAATGACTTTACCTCCCAAACAGCTCCTTATATAGTGCCATGGGCTCTGTGACATCATCTATTATGACACATCTCTGATGTCAGAAGTGTTTATTACCCGGAGGGCCCAGCTCAGCCTTGTGATATCTGCCATTAGACAGCTCACCATACAGTGCTTTAGAAATATCTTAGTTTTCTCAAATATATAATGTAGAACAAAGGTTCCTTTGCATACGTGAGGGTTCATAAAAACATCAAAACTTAAAAACCACAATCATTTTAGAATCTGGTAAAAGAATAGGAAATACTCTCTGTGCATCTACACTTTGTTTACATGCTCGCCTCCCTCTTCTTGTTCTACGTTTTTCTTTCTGTTTCCTTATTACTAACTTCCTCCTGACGTTTACCCTCCACTATATAAGTTGCCTCTAAGAACTCTACTATAAGATTAAGACTTGAAGGTGATTATAGGCTATTGGGTGGTTTACAGGAGAAGTGAGCAAGGCAGAATGCAAAAGAGAGTGCAGCATAGGCAGGAAGGGTTACCAGGTGTCTGGTATATTAATAGACTGTCCAATTAAAAGTCTAAAGCAGTGCTCTTCAACTCAAGACCTCAGGGCACATCAACAGTTCACATTTTAGGTATATCCCTGCTTGATCACAGGTGAGCTAATCAGAGGCTCGGTACTTCTGTTTAACCACCAGCAGAGCCTCTGATTAGCTCACCTGTGCTCAAGCGGGGATATATCATAAATGTGAACTGTTCATGTGCCCTGAGGACTAGAATTGAGGAGCACTGGTCTAAATCACCAAAGTGGTCAGACATTTTCTATACAGTCCTTTCAATAATTAAACTTAATTGTGGAGAAAATGTTACTAGATATAAATACAATATTACATTGTGAATGTAACACCTAATCATTCAGCTTTCCATTGCTGCTGCTGAATTCTGATGCTTGTAGATGTCACATTCCTATTGTGTAGATATAAACTTCCTGTGCAATCCTCCTGTCACCTAAGGAAGATCCCGGGAAATCAGAATGGTAGATCTCACAGGAACCGAATTGTACGTAAAATATATTTTATCTTCCATTTAAAAAAATATTTGGATATTTTCAAGTATGGTTCTTCAAAATAGTATTATTAGAGCACAGTCATGCTCTAATAGTTAAATGGACTCCGTCACGCTACAAACAACTTAGTTTTAATAGAGAAGCAATCCCCACATACATTCGGTCTCTCTCTCTCTCTCTCATCCTCCTCTGTTCTGTATTCTGTGTTGTATGTATATGTGTGTAAATTTACAGTGCTGTACAAGACCACTGCAGCAATGTCTCTTCACATATTAAACTGTGTGTATGTTATACAGTGCAGGCCAGCAACTCTCCTATACTTTTTCTTCCCCTTAAGATGATGCTAAATATCACATATATAGTTGTGAGCGTACGAGTTGTTGCTAACGCTGCGGGCTCGCGTAGCGAGCCCGCGGCCCTCGCGAAGCGAGGGCCGGGGCTCGCGTAGCGAGTCGCGGGCCTCGCATAGCGAGGGCCGCGGCTCGCGCAGCGAGACGCGGGCCTCGCGTGGCGAGGGCCGCGGCTCGCGTAGCGAGCCCGCGGCCCTCGCGAAGCGAGGGCACTGTGCCAGGTTCTCAGTTGCTGGCATGGAGCGCCGAAGGCGCTCCTTGCCAGCAACTGAGGACCCTCGCGAAGCGAGGGCCTCAGTTGCTGGCTTGGAGCGCCGCAGGCGCTCCATGCCAGCACCTGAGGACCTCGCAAAGCGAGGTCTTCAGTTGCAGCAACTGAGCGAGGGCCTCAGTTGCTGGCTTGGAGCGCTCCATGCCAGCACCTGAGGACCTCGCAAAGCGAGGTCTTCAGTTGCAGCAACTGCGACCCTTGCAAAAAAAAGTTTACGTCGCAACACATTACGACACTCGCAAACAACATACGACACACGTTCACACACATTACGACACTCGCAAACAACATACGACACACGTTCACACACATTACGGCCTCGCAACACTCGGACGCAACTCGCGAACATTACAAAATTACAAACACAATACATACACACAGCACATACATAAAAACCTTACCTACACAAACAGGAAGCACCCAGGACCTCAAAAATGCAACTTACAACTTAATTGCACTCAAAATAAAAGAGTTTAGACACTAAATAGTTTGTTAAGCGACACAAAAAATGGCCGACGAATAAAACGAAAACGAGGCTACACACGCAAACACCATACGAGACACGTTACCACACATTACGACTTCGCAAACATCGGACGCAACACGCCGACATACAAACATTTAAAACTTAACAAAGACACACAACAAACACATAAAAAGCTTACCTACAGCAAGAGGAACCAGCCAGCACCTCAAAAAAACAAGTTACACCTACATTTAAATCAAAATAAACACTTTAGACACTAATACCATCGCTAAGCGAGAGAAAAAATGGCCGACGAACAAAACGAAAACGAGGCTTCAGACGTAACTATACTACACTTACTCGCAATAATGAACCACATACTATGCGGAACGTATCACAATCAGATTAAACACCATTTTGAACAGTAATACGCAGAAAATGGCGGATGGAACGCAAATTGTAAGCTGGAACGCAAATAGCGCATGCGTATTGCGTTCTAACGGTCTCACTTTCCAGAACTTTCTACAAGTTTATAAATACTGCCTATTTCAAACAAAAAAATACATTTCTCCTCAGGTGATCAACGGAGTGACTTCTGAGATAACTGCTGCTTTTACTTGAGAAGACAATTCTTTACTAATTTACTACTTTGCATTGTGCAAATTACAACTGAGAGGTAAGCTATAATATATTACATTTTATTATCAGGACAGGTCAAACAAATAAAAAAAAAAATAGGATTTATGTAGTCATCATGTATGGCACATTTATGTGTATACGCTCACAAAACAAATACGGTTCATTTAACAAAACAACAAAAAAAACATAATTTAATATTAAACAGAGCTTTATGTATAGTGACATCTGACACGCACATATATGTGTATAATGTATAGTGACATGTGACACGCACATATATGTCTATAATGTATACTGACATCTGACACGCACATTTCTGTGTATTGCCCCTTCATAGTGACATGTGACACGCACATATATGTCTATAATGTATAGTGACATCTAACACGCACATTTCTGTGTATTGCCCCTTCATAGTGACATGTGACACGGACATATATTTGTATAATGTATAGTGACATGTGACACGCACATTTCTGTGTATTGTCCCTTCATAGTGACATGTGACACGGACATATATGTGTATAATGTATAGTGACATGTGACACGCACATTTATGTGTATTGCCAATGCAACAAAATTAGCTTACAACTACATCAGTAAACAACTACATTTAAATGACATTATATGTCATGTATACTGATATGTCACACGCACATATATGTGTATCATCTATAGTTACATCTCACACATAGACATTTATGTGTGTTGGAAAAAAAAAATATAAGGTTAATTTAACCATTTAAATTTGACTCATGTATACTTATATGTGACACGTACACAAAATAATTATATTAAACTATGGAATGTGCTTCATGTATGTGACATATGTGTGTAGCCCCCAACAAAAAATAAGGTTAATTGAAAAAAATTACACAACTATATTTAAATTACATTCCTTTTCTGCAATTCAATAGATCCTATAAAGCTGAATCTTTCTATTTCTTTTAATATTCAAACAGACTCTGCATCAACAGCGTCTCTCAACAATTTGCACCGTGCACTGTGAAGCACAATCCCTTTTAAAGAACACCAACAAAGAAGAAGAGGTAAGATACAACAAGACATTACATGCTCAAAAGGCCATGCTTTGCTAGATGAAAAATTATAAATATACAAATAACTATTTCACTTTCTTTTTCAAACAGACACTACAAGAAGACCAGCGGATTAAGATTGGCAGGAGGGGACCGTCTGTCATTCAAAACTTCAATCAAGGTAAAGTATTAAGTATAAACAAGAAATAACCATGAGCCTTATTCAATTGCGACTTCCTCAATTGAATAGGGCTCTATATAAGCACATAACATATTTTGGATACAGAACTTTTTAGTTACTGAATTTCTAACCACAATCAAGGTTTTCAATAACTAAACACTTTGCTCAATAAATATGTTATGTGATTATATAGAGCCCTCTTCAATTGGCAAAATTGCAATTCAATGAGGACCTATATGTCTTTAATGGCCAAGGGCCTCACTCAAATGTGATTTGCCCATTTCAATAGGGCTCTATATAAGCACAGAGCATATTTTTTAAAGGAAATTTTTCTTTTGTGAACACGTTGCTTTTGGATACAAGTTCACTAAATACAAAATTCCGTAAAAAAATATGCTCTGTGCTGATATTGAGCTCTATTCCATTGGACAAAACACAATTGAATGAGGAGCTCACAATATAACAAATGCAGTAACCAAAGGCCCTCATTCAATTGCTATTTTGGACAATTAAATATGGCTATAAATAAGAACTTTTAGGCCCTTATTCTATTTTAACAAATATATGTGATGTGCTTATTTACAACCCTATTCAAATTTCTACATTGCAATTCAATTACGGCCTTAGAGTACTATTACATTGTAAAAAATGCAATTGAATGAGGGCCAAACTATGCAACATATGGTACACACAAAGGCCCTCATTCAATTGCAATTTGCCCAATTGAATAGGGCTCTAAATAACAACATAACAATTTCTTTAAAATAAGTTTTTAGTTACTAAAAAAATATCACAAATAAAGTTTTTCAATGACTAAAAACTTATTTAAAAAAATATGCTATGTGCTTATTTAGGGCACGATTCAATTAGCCAAATCGCAATTGAATGACACACAAACTGCTACACACAAAACAGAATTTCTTATTCAATGTTTAACAACCTATAAGCCTTACAAAGAAGCAAAAATAAGAATAACAAAAGTGTTGTGCACCTAATAGCATTGTACAAAAAATCACACTAACTCATAGCAAACTATATTAACATTCTTCTTTAATGTTTAACAACCTATAACCTGTACAATCAAGAAGAAATAAGTTTTGCACAAGTGATGCACCAAACAGGATTGTCAAAAAATAACACAAACACATAGCAAACTACATTAATTATATTATTTCATGTTTCACTAACTATAACCATCCCAATAAAGGTTAAATAACTATACCACAAGTGGTGTGCACAAAACAGGATTGTACAAAAAATAACATAAACACATCTTATTTAATATATCACAACCCACAAGCCTTACTAAGAACCTTCAATAACAATAACAAAAGTTGTCGGATTCTACAGAAAGTAAAAAAAAACAAAGATAGAAAAAAATAACCATAACTCATACAATACAGTCACATTAATACATTTTTAAATTTTTTAAAAGACATTTCACTCAAACAACATTTTCTATTTTACATTACAACAGATACTGCGTGAAGACAATCGGACGAGGACTTTTTCCACAGGACCGGACCATCGGACGAGGACTCGGACCAGACCAGCAGACGAGGAATTTCAACACAGGACCAGACCAGCACACGAGGAATTTCAACACAGGACCAGACCATCGGACGAGGACTTTCACCAACGGACCACAACATCGGACGAGGGATATCGCCACAGGACCACAATATCGGACGGGGGCTATCGCCACAGGACCACACCATCGGACGAGGACTTCCAACAGAGGACCACACCATTGGACAACGATTTTGAACCGAGGACCAACAAACATTCGGATTTAAATCACACTTCAACCAAGGTAAACTATAATAAGTACTAAAGTATAAAACTAAAGAAACTGCTTTCAGTTGCATCCGTGTCAACAGAAAAATAAAATAATTAATTTACTATCTCCCTTATTTTATTTAAATTGCTACTATGCAATACATAGCTCAATAACCACATCAATTTTTTTTTCAGCAAAGAAGTTTTGCAGTGGTAAATATCTATCCACAAACAACGCTTTTAATAAATAAAACCATTATTTTAAAAAAATATGTTACATGCTTATTTACAGCAGTATTCCATTGGCCAAATTCTTAGCCAGTGAAGACAGGAATTATAAATGTAACTAAATATAAATGATACATTCATGATTTGCATTTTATTTCACCAATTGTGCACAATAATCTTTAACAGGAATTACAAATTTAAATATACACAATTACAGTTATTTTTTTTCATTTACAGATTAATATGGCTGATAACGAGACCAAAGAAGAGAAGAAAAGACGTCAAACTAGAGAAAGACAAGAGAGATGGGCCGCCCAGCAGACACCGGAGGAGAAAGAAATTCGAAGACAAAAAGAACGCAAAAGACTTGCAAATAAAAGAATATCAGCTGCAAAAATGAAAGATACAACCCAAAAAAATAAAAAAATAATAAAGCATTTACAAACTGTTCCTAAAACATCAGATGACATTTTACAACATACCAGTCAAGACAGACCAAAAAAAGCAACTACAAAAACAAAGCATTTACAAACTCTTACTAAAAACTTACAGGACATTTCAACCGAACAAGTCCAACATATACCAAGAAAATCTACCAAAAAAACTAAACATTTAGAACCTGTTGTTGAAACATTTCATGACTTTTCATCTGATGAATATCAAAGTCAACATCCAATATGCTTTGCAAATTGTCCTTTACTGAAGTCTTTAGCAGTAGAGGTTCATAGTTGTGGGGACATGACTACTCAATGTCAATTTTGTGAGGCTTATTATTTTAAACAGGAGAGACCCCGAGATGGACAATTTATTAGTTGTTGTCAAAAAGGAAAGTTCAAACTTCCACAAAGGAAACAATTTCCAACCTATTTACTAAATATTATGACTGAACCTACTTTTCCAAATTACAACAATTTTAAGACAAACATAAGATCCTACAATAGTGCCATATCATTTGCATCTATGGGGGCAACATTGGCTGCTAATGTACCAGGACATGGTCCTTACTGTTTTAAAGTCCAAGGACAAATTTATCATCGGACTTCACATTTACATCCAGAGGAAGGAGAGCAAAGAAAATTCGCTCAACTATATGTCCTAGATACAATGGAAGCTGTTGACCAACGTATGCAGATGGAAGAAAATAAAAAATGCTTACCCAGTGTTTTTATAGAGCTAAATAACATTATGGACAACAATCCCTACAGTAAAGCTTACAAAAAATTGGCAGAAGTAGAAAATGAACAACTACTTCATGCACAAAGACATCAATTACCCATGCCAAAGGTTAATATGGTGCTTAAAAGAGACAGACATACTGATAAACGTCGTTATAACTTGCCAACATCAAATGAGGTTGCAATGGTCTTTCACAATGATGAAGGAGAACCACCATTTCAAAGAGACATTAGAGTATATCCCAGAAATGAGGACCAACCATTTATTAATATTAATATCTTAAGTCCAAATTTAGATCCAATGACATATCCCATCTTTTTCCCACACGGAGAAGCAGGTTGGCAACCAAAATTAACCCTTCCCAGTTACCCAAATGCTAAAGCCAGAATCCGAAATAATGTTTCTATGCTTGAATTTAAAGTTGCTCAAATTGCCATTAGAGATGAATTTAATCCAATTTTATGTGGTGGGAAACTAACACAACAATGGATTATTGATTCATATTTGCAAGTTGAGGCAAATAATTTAAACTTTATAAAATATCAACAAGATAAACTACGTGTAGAACAATATTGTGGACTCATGGACTATGTTGCTGACGTGGCTACAAGCAGAGACATGACAGCTGGCAAAGCCATCATTTTACCATCTTCCTTTCAAGGATCTCCTCGAAATATGAGAGAAAGATACAATGATGCTATGGCTATTGTGACAAAATTTGGAAAACCAGATTTATTTGTGACATTTACATGTAATCCACAATGGCCAGAAATTAATCAAAATCTACTTCTTGGACAAAGTGCTTCAGATCGACCAGATTTAGTAGCCAGAGTTTTTAAGATCAAATTAAATGAATTAATACGTGACTTCACTATAAATCAGTTATTTGGCAAATGTCTTGCTTATGTATATACCATTGAATTTCAAAAAAGAGGCCTTCCACATGCACATCTTCTCATAATACTTCAAGAGAAAGATAAATTAGATACTTCAGACAAAGTGGATGCAGTCATTGTTGCTGAACTACCAGATCCAGAACTATATGGTAGACTATATGAGATTGTTACTCATCGCATGATTCATGGACCCTGTGGTGACCTTAATCCACAATCACCATGTATGGAAAATAATAAATGTTCCAAAGAATTTCCAAAAGATTATAGAGACAAAACCTATGCCAATTGTGATGGATATCCACTTTATAAAAGAAGAGAAGGAGATAGTGCCATTATTCGTGGAAAAAAAGTGGACAATAGATATGTAGTACCCTACAATCCACATTTACTCATGAAGTACAACGCCCACATCAACGTAGAAGCCTGCACTTCCATCAAATCCATTAAATATGTCTACAAATATATTTACAAAGGTTACGATGCAGCTACTGTAGTCGTCAAAAGTGCAGACAACCCTGAAAGTAGTGAGTTAGTACATGATGAACTTGCATCTCATGTAGATGCTCGCTATGTCAGTGCGCCAGAAGCTATGTGGCGGCTTTTAAAATTTGAAATGCATGATAGATCACATGCAGTATATAGGTTAGCAGTACATTTGCCACAACGACATTTAGTCTATTTCCATGCTGGAAATGAAATGAATGCATTGGCCCAAAGTGAAGATCGTCACACTACACTAACTGCATGGTTTGCATTAAATTCCACTGATGCTCAAGCAACACAATACTTATATATTGAAATTCCATATCACTATGTTTTTGTGAATGGATTATGGAGAGCAAGAAAAACCAGAGGCAATAAAATAATTCCACGAATTTACACAGTCAGTCCAAGAGATGTTGAAAGATTTTGCTTACGGATATTACTTTTAAATGTTCCAGGAGCACAAAGTTTTGAACAATTAAGAACTGTTAATGACATTGTATATGAATCCTTCCATTTAGCTGCAAGAAATAGAAACTTACTCGCTGATGATACAGAGTGGGAAAGATGTTTAGAAGAAGCAGCACAATGTCAAATGCCACGACAGATGAGAGAACAATTTGCTTTTATTTGTATCTTCTCAAATGCTCCAAATGCATTAGCTTTGTGGGAGACTTTTTAAAGTAATATGGCTGAAGACTTTATGCGACGATACAATGAACCTATTGCACACTTAAAAGCCTTAATGGAAATTCAAGAAGTCTTTTTAACTCATGGATTAAGTTGTGCAAGTTTTCATTTGCCTGATCCAGGTCTAATACATGACATTAACTTTGAAGACTATGACATTCAACTACAAGCAGAAAGAACAGAAGAAAGACTTGCAACTTTAAATACACTACAATTGCAAGCATTTCATGCCATTAAAAATGCTATAGATGATGACATGGTGACAGAGCGTTATTTCTATCTTGATGGACCTGGCGGATCAGGGAAAACATATTTGTACAATTTATTAATGAGTTCAGTACGAGCACAAGGACAAATAGCATTGGCGTTTGCCACTACTGGAATTGCTGCACTTTTATTAGAAGGTGGAAGAACTGTTCATAGTGGATTTAAACTGCCAGTGCCTATTTTGGAAAATTCAGTGTCAGATATTCGCATGACATCCTTACAAGCAAAGAAATTGAAGAAATGTAAATTAATTATAATAGATGAGGCCACAATGATGTCATGCTATGCCCTCCAATGTATTGACCGTTTGCTTCGTGAAGTCATGGATAATATTTTTCCATTTGGTGGAAAGGTAATTTTGTTGGGTGGCGATTTTAGACAAACATTACCTGTCGTTGTACATGGAAATCGAACAGACATTATTGAAACATGTATAAAGTCAAGTACAGTATGGAAACATTTTACCCATCTTCAACTGCAACAAAATATGAGATCAGAAGGCCAAACTGATTTCAATGATTGGCTTATTAAAATTGGAGAAGGAAGAACAGAAAAAATACTACATTTACCTGACGACACTGTAGAGATACCACCTCATATGATTTGTCAACAAGATATTATATCGGCTATATTTGAAGGGAGCATAAATAACGAAGAATATTCTGAGCTTGCCAACCAAGTTATACTGACGTGTAAAAATAAAGATGCATTAATACTCAATAATGAAATCTTAAAAAAAATTAATGCACCACAAAGAAATTATCACAGTGCTGATTCTGTACTTACTGATGACAATGAAAGTCAGGCAAACTTTTCAACTGAATTCATTAACTCTTTAACTCCTTCTGGAATGCCACCACATATTTTGCAGCTAAAGAAAGGTGCAATTATCATGTTACTGCGAAATATGAACCCCAAAAAAGGCCTATGCAATGGCACAAGATTAATTGTTCAACAATTAAAGGACCATTTTATAGATGCTGAAATTTTAACTGGGACCCATAAAGGAGAGAGAGTTTTCATACCAAGAATAGATTTAGCACCAAGTGAAAGTAGTCTCCCTTTTATACTTCAAAGAAGACAATTTCCCATTATTATGGCATTTGCCATGACCATTAATAAATCACAAGGTCAAACTTTCAAATCTGTGGGTATTTACTTAGAAGAACCAGTTTTTGCACATGGTCAATTGTACGTTGCGTTGTCACGGTGCAAAAATCCACAGGCTATTAAAGTTTACATTGAAAACAATGAAAGTCAAGGTGATTTATTAGAAGATGGACGTATTTTTACTAAAAACATTGTCTACTATGAAGTACTATAACTTTGCAGGATACAAATTAAAGATGCCAACATTTTTTAAAAGCATTCCAAAATACATAACAATTGGTTGTTTAATTCAGTCATAATTAATGAAAGTACTGTTTATGAATGATTCGCCTCACAAAATACTTGCCTTGCATTGTTAGTAAAAATTATGTTAAAATGTTAAGTCACTATGTTAATGTTTCTAATGTTACAAGTTTAAAATATATATTTTCAAGTTATTTCATTCAACAGATTACAAAGTGGATGTTAAGAGGTCAAGCACCTTTTAAGTCACAATGTAAATATTGTCTGTTATCTTAAGATTACTACCTACATTAATGTTTATCGCCAGTTTAAGTGCTCAGTAATGAATTACTTTAATTACGTACGGTTTAAGGAGAGTTTTTAATGTATGCCTTCCTCTACATTCAATGTATATTAAACTTAACAATTATTCTGATATAAATTGCATGTTAATACTGATTAATTTAAAGGTCAATTGTTTTTACATTCAAATGTTAATACTTTTAATAAAAAATTAGGTTACAAAATGTATTCACTATGTTCCTGTTTATAATGTTCAAAATGATATCAATGTTTTGTCAACTTCTAAACTTACATAAAAAATAAACTTCAAGTTTCAAAATATATACTTTGAAGGTTATTGCTTACATATATTTTAAACTTCATGTTAAAATTCGCAACGTTTCAAGAAGGCTTTTTACTTTTTGCTTTCCTATTCATTCAATGTATATTAAAGTTAACAATTCTTCAGATACAAATTACATTTTAAAAAACCATTACATCAACATTTTACATAAATATACGTTCATATTAAAATACTTACAAGTGTCAAAAATATATGTTAATAACTAAACAACTTGACAAACATATACATCACATTGCCGTCATTTTTTGACGGGCAAGTCGCTAGTGATAAATATTAAGAAGCTAATTTTAGGTATATCTTGACTTACTTACATTATCTCACATATTAGATTACATGTTTGAGCCCCTTTAAGGTTCTTTTGAATGTTCCATTATAAACTTACAGTCCTAATCATAACTATGCTGTGTTAAGTATTATTATTTTACTCAAACCCACTGCCATCCAGGAGATTCCCCGGGGATTCCCTCCATACATGCAGTGAAGGGAATCCCTGGGGATCCCATTCCTCGATCACAGCCCATCTCCCCTTTTCCCCGATCACACCTGATGCATAAACCCTATTCAGACCCCCATGGTATAGCTTTTAATCCCCTATATACCATGGAGGGCAATACAGACCCTCATGGTATCCCTATTAGCCCATAACATATAATGGGGGTTCATACAGACCACAATGGTATTCCTATTAACCCCTTAACTACCATGGGGGTCCAAAAAGAACCCCCATGGTATCTAAATTAACCCCTAACTGTCATGGGGGTCCTCAAGGACTGCCATGGCCTCTCTAAGTAAAAATAACAATAAATAACCCCAATAACATAAAAAAAACTATTAATTATGAATTACAAAAAACTAAAAACCTAAATTACAAACAAAAAAAATTACATGACAATAAAAAAGAATTAAAGTTAAAATAAAAAAATCACGTATAAAATAATAAAACGATACAATGAAATAAAAAAAATATTAAAACTGCAAAATAAAAAAAAATACTTACTTACCCAAATGACCACCCATCGATGATCAACAACGCCCTGGTCCTCACTCTTCTGCCCTGGACTATACTGGCTATCCATCTTGATTGAAAAATATCTGGTTCTCTTCAATCCTGATTGAAGCCAATGTCCGCATCTTCTGGGCAAGGAAAGAGCCCTCCCCCCAAAAAAATTCCATTCTATAAATTAAGATTACTTAAACTAACAGAGCTCCTCCTAGGACGAACTCCCCCGCCGTAAATGTCTGTTGCCGCACTTTATAATATAATTATTTTTCACATTCGGATTGGCTGAAATAGATGTTCATCATATTTCAGCCAATCAAAATGGGTTTTCTGATGTCACCCTGCTCAAATTTAATTTTAAATATAATTGGACCAATCTAAACAATCTGATTTTCTTGTGTTTTTTAAAATATAATGTTGTGTTTTTTCACTTGTGCCATAAGGGTCAGTGAGAACTCCTGTTTCATTGTGCCTCTTTGTGCCATTAGGGATCCCCATGGTGGAGGTTAACATTTAGGTCCCACTTAGGACATTGGATTAATATTTTAGGTGCCATGGGGGTCTCAATGGAACCCCATGGTTATGTAGATCAGGTGTGATTGGAGGAATGGGGATCTGTCTTAGCAGGGTAGGGGGCAATCATGTGTGACCTTTACGGGTTCTTCTTAGTACTAATAATAATTTTAGCTAAAATCAGTGATATTACAAGTAATATTTAATTTGGAGTACTTTGGAATTGGTTAGCTATTTTGTGTAAAAGCAACTCGTAATATTTCTGATGTGTGAAAATCAATGTGGAAGCAGGTGTAATATATAGCGAGTGGGGTTTATTCGTAGGCATTGTGAGTAGCTCTCTCTGGTGTAACTTAGAGAACTGCATACGGACCTTAGTTATTGCACATATAGCATTGATGAGATTCTGTGGTATATTTAAAAGCATAGGTACATTCGCAGTTTGACAACGATCCAATCGCAAAGGTGATCGGATCGCGCACATGCGAATTGCGCAGTGTCAGCTGTGCATGTGCAATCGAAATGCATGGTGAGAGCTGCGCAATTGCAGAGCGCCGGGCAATCTGAGCATGCGCATGCGTGGAGCATATGAAGAGGGAATAGACACAGAGGGAGAGGGGAGAGGGAAGAGACACAGAGGGAGAGGGGAGCGAAAGAGACACAGAGGGAGAGGGGAGGGGAAGAGACACAGAGGGGGGAAGAGACACAGAGGGGGGGGGAGAGACACAGAGGAAGAGGGGGGGAGAGACACAGAGGAAGAGGGGGGAAGAGGCACATAGGGAGAGGGGGGAAGAGGCACATAGGGAGAGGGGGGAAGTGGCACATAAGAAGAGGGGGGAAGAGGCACATAGGGAGAGGGGTGAAGAGGCACATAGGGAGAGGGGGGAGAGACACAGGGAGGCAGGGGGGAAGAGGCACAGAGGGAGGGGGAGAGACACAGAGATAGAGAGGGGGATAAGACACAGAAAGAGAGAGAGGGGGATACGACACAGAGGGAGAGAGGGGGTAAAGAGACACAGAGGGAGTTGGAAAGACGCTCATTGCGAGGCCCACGATGACGGGGACAGTAAAGTAGACGTGGGAGAGACACAGAGAGGGGGGGAGAGACACAGAAGGGGGAGACACAAAGGGAGAGGGGGGAAGAGACACAGAGGGAGAGGGGGGAGAGACACAGATGGAGAGGCTGAGAGACACAGAGGGAGGGGGAAGAGGCACAGAGGCACAGAGGGAGAGGGGGGAAGAGACACAGAGAGGCGGTGGGAGAGGCACAGAGGGGGGGGGAGAGAAACAGAGATAGAGAGGGGGATAAGACACAGAGGGAGAGGGGGTAAAGAGACACAGAGGGAGATGGGGGGAAGAGACACAGAGGGAGAGGGGGAGAAAGAGACACAGGGGAGGGGGAAAGAGATGCAAGGGAGGGAAAGGGAGGAAAGAGACACAGGGGGAGAGGGGGGGGAAGAGAGACAAGGAGAGGGGGAAAGAGACATGGGGAGAGGGGGGAAAGAGACACAGGGAGATGGGGGAAAGAGACACAGGGGGGAAAAGACACGGGGAAAGAGACACGGTGGGAGAGGGGGGAAGAGACAAAGGGGGAGAGAGGGGGAAAGAGACACAGGGGAGGTGGAAACAGACACGGGAGGGAGAGGTGGGGAAGAGACACAGGGGAGGGAGAGGAGGGGGAAAGAGACACAGGGGAGGGAGAGGGGAGAGGGAAGAGACACAGGGGAGGGAGAGGAGGGGGAAGAAACACAGGGGAGGGAAATGGGGGGAAGAGACACGAGAAAGAGGAGAACAGACACAGGGGAGGGAGAGGGGGAAAGAGACAAAGGAGGGAAAGAGACACAGGGGAGGGGGTTAGAGACAAGGGAGGGAGAGGGAGGTAAAAACACAGGGGGAGGAGATACAAGGGAGGTAGAGGAGGGGGAAAGGAGACACAAAGGAGGGAGAGGAGTAGACAGGAGGAGAGACTCGCAATGAGCTCCAAAGGCGCAATGAGCTCCAAAGTATGACCGAGGACAGTAAAGTAGACAGTGGGAGAGGTGGGGGGGAAGGCCTTTGGCGCTCATTGCGAGGCCTGTGATGAGCACCAAAGGCGCTCATTGCGAGGCCCGTGATGAGTGCCGAAGGAGCTTATTTCGAGGCCCGTGATGAGCGCCAATGGCGCTCATCGCGAGACCAGTAATGTAGAGGGGGAGAGGCTCCCATTGTGTGGCAAACAGCATTGCCAGGCTTCACTTTTTATTGCCGTCATTTTTGACGGGCAAGTCGATAGTATATATATATTAATCAACATACTGTATATAGAAACACACACACACATATACTGTATACATATAAAGTAGACTCTCAGTTATCCAGCACCCATGGGGATTGATAGATGCCGGATAAATGTAGTTTCTGGTTGGTTGAGAGTTACTATTAAAAAAAGGCCTAGATTAGCTGCACATAGGATGCTCTGCTAAGTATATAGTTTGTTAGGGCTGTTCTAGTAGCAGCAGCTTTCACTCCTCACTTACACACAGGTACGTTTGGCTGGAGGGTGCGGTGCTAAACCCGGGGAATGTAACCCCCCCTCACTGCCCTGGCTCAGTCACTGATGCCTGTCGGCTTCCAGGTAAAACTGAATTGCAGAAACATACAGTGGATGCAATCTAGGTATCTGTGAGCATTTTGTGGCAGGACAGCCTGACTCTTGGCCTTTGTTAAGTCCTGTACATTTTTTATTTTATTTAAAGTACAGTATTGGGTTTTTATTCTGGTTGCTTGAGAGTTCTGGTTGCTTGAGTTCTGGTTTGCTGAGAGTCTACTGTATATATATATATATATATCATCATCCCGCCAATCCTACAACTGGGACTTTCTACCTACTGCCAAAAATCCACAAACCAGGCAACCCATGGAGACAAATTGTTACAGGTATGGGATGGACACACTGACTGAACAGATATCTGGATTTGATGAAAACATCCTTAAAACATTAGTTAGTAACACCAGTAGCTATATACAAGACACCACTTTCTCAACAAACTCAGTCAGATTAAAGACCTACCTGCTAACACAATACTTATTACCATGGATGTAGAGTCTATTTACAGTAATATCCCACACAAAGATGGCACTGAGGCATGCTTTAAGTTTCTTTCAACAAACATGCAAAACAATAAATATGGTCCTGATATTATTGTTAAAATAATAGAATATATCCTTACCCACAACTATCTTACTTTTAACCAAGATACCTACCTACAGATGATGGGGACTGCCATGGGTACCAAAATGGCTCCACAATACGCAAATCTATTTATGGCCAATTTAGAAGAAACATTCTTATCTGTATCCATTTACAAACCATACAAATTCTACGGTTACATAGATGATCTGTTCATCATCTGGACAGGAGAAAGCAAACTCTTTCATAATTCATTCAACACCTTCCATTCATCTATAAAACTTAAAATTGATTTCTCCACAGAACAGGTAAACTTTCTAGACACTACTATATCCATCACCAATGGCACTCTCCACTCATCTATATATAGGAAACCTGCAGACAGATGTAATTACCTACGCAGCTCCAGTTTCCATCCCTCCCACACCAAACAAGCCATCATCCATAATCAAGCTATTAGATACCATCAGATTTGCTCAAACACTGGAGACCGTGATACAAATTTAAAAACACTGTCTGGATCTTTCAAACAAAAGGGTTACAAACCCTGTATTATTACCCAAAAAATAAACACTGCCATCAAAATACCCCATGAACACCTATTAAACTACAAAACAAAAGGAACTACCATACGTACACCTCTATAGACCACATACCATCCAATTTTATGTATATGTTTGCAACATTAATTAATAAAACATAATATATATGTTTGCAACATTAATAAATTCCAGCTTCTTTGTTTGTTTCAAGTTAGAATGTGTAAAAAACAAAACAAAGGAAAAGCTTACAATTATAGTTGTAGTTAATAGATTATATTGATAGTTTTTGGTTGTTTCAGGAACTGCTGCGTGAAGGAAGCTCCAGAAAGCAGTTCAGACTATTAGAGACTTGATTGGGTTATATAAAAACACTAGCAACTTGCGCGTCAAAAATGACGGGGCAATAAAAGAAAGTTTTGAAATGCTGTTTGCCACACAATGTGAGTGTACTGTGTGCCTCAACTATATAGACGCCTATAACACACTAATCAACGCATGTAATAATATTATAAGTGTCATGAGGGTCATCCAGGACCCTCATGACCAAAAGTGTAAGCACTACACCATTTTAACCCGGTCTCTTATTGGGGTCCATACTGCTTAATTCTGAACACAGCTACATCCCCAGTTATAAGAGGGTGTGCAGACTTATGCAACCACATTATTTTTATTTTTTATTTTTCTTCCCTCCACCAAAAAGATTTCAGTTTGTTTTTCAATTGAGTTGTACAGTTTATAGGTCACATTAAAGGTGGAAAAAGTTCTGAAATGATATATCTTTGTCTCATTTTTTTACAGCACAGAAACCTGACATTTTAACAGGGGTGTGTAGACTTTTTATATCCACTGTATATATCTATATATATATATATATATATATATATATATATATATATATACACACACATATATATACACATATATATATATATATATATATATATATATATATATATATATATATATACATATATACATTTGCAACATTAATACATTCCACCTTTTTTTTTTGTTTTAAGTTAGAATGTTTAAAAAACACAACAAAGGAAAAGCTTACAATTATAGTTGTAGCTAAGAGATTGTATTGTTGGCTTTTGGTTGTTTCAGGAACCGCTGTGTGAAGGAAGCTCCAGAAAGCAGTTCAGACTGTTAGAGACTTGATTGGGTTATATAAAAACACTCGCGACTTGCCCGTCAAAAATGACGGGGCAATAAAAGAAAGTTTTGAAATGCTGTTTGCCACACAATGTGAGTGTACTGTGTGCCTCAACTATATTGAAGCCTATAACACACTAATCAACGCATGTAATAACACTATAAGTGCCATGAGAGTCACCCAGGACCCTCATGACCCAAAGTGTAAGCACTACACCATTTTAACACGGTCTCTTGTGGGGGTCTATACAGACCCTCATAAGCCTCTATTTAACTGCATTAGTCCCATAAGGGTATTTAAAGACCCCCATGGGACAGTTAGAAGCCTAACATTACCCCATATGTGCTATGAAGGTTCTCCAGTACCCTCATGACAAGAAGTCTATACACTACACTATAGCCCCCAATAAACCATGGAATCTAAACTAACCCCCCTCTACACTAACAAAATACATTACAACCCCCCCACCACAGAAAAAAATTAAAAAAATACACACCTGAAAAGGAAATACCTAGAATACATACAATACATACAATACAAATAAAATGAAATGGAATACAATACCCCCCTATGTATCTAACATACAATCAATACTATCTATCTAAAATACATCACCCAATCTATCTAATATACAATACATCCTATCTATCTAATATACAATCAAGACTAGCTATGTAAAATACATCACCCAATCTATCTAATATACAATACATCCTATCTGTATAAAAGACATCCCTCTATCTAACATACAATAAATGCTATTTCTATATAAAATACTCTAATTCTAAGCTAAAATAAAATAATTAAGACCACTTACCATTGCAGATGTCCCTTCAGATCAGCAACCTAGGAAAATAAAATAAGAATAACACATTTACAGAAAATAAGTAAACATAGTGAATATTATAAATATTCTACTCACCTTTCCAGCACGTCCCCGTCCTTCTTCTTTTCTTCTTCTCCAGCGCGGCCCCTGTTGAAAAAAAATATTACATTAGTACAACATATATAAACCTCAAAACAAAGTAAAATAAACATAATACACAGTGTACTTACCTCCCTGCTATGTCCCTGGCCTCCTCCTCTTCTGCCCCGGATAGGCCCTGGAAGAATCTGCGCTGCAAAAAAAAAGAAAGTACAGAGATTCGCACTTGTGGATCTCCCCGACGATAATGAGCATCCTAAGGAATTTTCTCGAAGAAAATTGGCAATGGCAGCTTCCGATTGGCTGAAAACGCTGTCTATCAAATTCAGTCAATCAGAAGACGCCAATGTGTGAGCCAATGAGAAAGGGATACACCCCAAAATCCCACTCTGATTTGATAATATACCTGTCAATCTTTATTTAAACCAACCAATGGGATACACCCCCATGGGGTGATTGGCTGAAGAAATCTGCGCCTTCTCCTTGGCTGTCATAGCAATTGACATTGAGAACAGCCAATGAGAAGGCGTAAATGCCTTCAGCTAATCAGTACGTGGGGGTGTATCCCATTGTGATTGGCTATTGTCAGTGCAACCAATCAAAATGCGCAGATGCCTCCAGCCAATCACCCTGTGGGGGTGTATTCCATTGTGGTTGGCTGAAGGTATCTGCTCCTTGTGATTTGTTTAAATAAAGATTGACAGGTGCATTATCCAATCAGAGTGGGGTTTTGGGGTGTATCCCTTTCTGACTGGCTCACACATTGGCACCTTCTGATTGGCTGAATTTGATAGACAGCGTTTTCAATCAATCAGAAGGCGCCATTGCCTATTTTCCTCCTCATTAGCATCGGGGAGGTCCACAAGTGCGGATCTCCGTTATTTTTTTTAATGTTTTTTTTTAGAGCGTGGTTTCAGGGCGGGGCAGAAGAGGAGGAGGCCGGAGACATCGCAGGGAGGTAAGTACAATGTAGATTATGTTTATTTTTTATTTTTTTATGTTTATGTATGTGTACTAATGTTATGGGTTTTTTTTTAACAGGGGCCGCGCCGAAGAAGAAGAAAAGAAGAAGGACGGGGACATGCTGGAAAGATGAGTAGAATATTTAGAATATTTATAATGTTTATTTATTTTCTGTAAATGTGTTGCACTAATTTATTTATATTTTTTTCCTAGGTTGCTGATCTGAAGGGACATCTGCAAAAATAAGTGGTCTTAATTATTTTAGCTTAGAATTAGAGTATTTTATATAGAGATAGCATTTATTGTATGTTACATAGGGGATGTATTTTATATAGATAGGATGTATTGTATATTATATAGATTGGGTGATGTATTTTAGATAGATAGGATTTATTGTGTATTAGATAGATTGGGGGGTATTGTATCGTATTTAATTTAATTTGTATTGTGTGTATTGTATTGTATGTATTATATGTATTTCCTTTTCAGGTGTGTAATGTTTTTTTTTTTTTCTGTACTGGGGGGTGGGTTGTAATGTATTTTTTTATTTTCTGTAATGTCCTTGAAGACCGTCATGGCACTTATGCGGTTAATGTTGGGTTGTAACAGCCCCATAAGGGTAATAATATACACTTATGGGACTGATGGGGTTAAATAGAGGCTTATGAGGGTCTCTATTGATCCTCATGAGTGACAGGATTATTTATTGGCTTATGGGGGTCTATATTGACCCCCATAAGTGACAGGGGTAATTAAGTGTTTATGAGGTCTGTATTGACCCCCATGAGTGACAGGGTTAATTAAGGGTTTATGCGGGTCTGTATTGACCCCCATGAGTGCCAGGGTTAATTAAGGGTTTATGCGGGTCTGTATTGACCCCCATGAGTGCCAGGGTTATTTATTGGCTTATGGGGGTCTGTATTGACCCCCATGAGTGACATAATTAATAATGGGTTTATGGGGGTCTGTATTGACTCCCATGAGTGACCGGGTTAATTATAGGTTTATGGGGGTCTGTATTGACCCTCATGAGTGACGGGGTTAATTAAGGGTTTATGGGGGTCTGTATTGACCCTTATGAGTGAAAGGGTTAATTAGGGGTTTATGGGTGTCTGTATTGACCCCCATGAATGACAGGGTTAATGAAGGGCTTATGGGGGTCTGTATTGACCCCCATGAGTGATGAGGGTTAATTAAGTGCTTATGGGGGGGCTGTATTGACCCTCATTAATGACAGCGTTAATTAGGTGCTTATGAGGGTCTGTATTGCCCCCCATGAGTGACAGGGTTAATTAAGGGTTTATGGGGTCTTTATTGACCCCCATGAGTGCCAGGGTTATTTATTGGCCTATGGAGGTCTGTATTGACCCCCATGAGTGCCAGGGTTAATTATGGGGGTCTGTATTGACCCCCATGAGTGACCAGATTAATTAAGTGCTTGTGGGGTCTGCATTGACCCCCAAGAGTGTCAGGGTTAATTATAGGTTTATGGGGGTCTGTATTGACCCCCATGAGTGACAGGGTTAATTATGGGTTTATGGGGGTCTGTATTGACCCCCATGAGTGACGGTGTTAAGTGCTTATGGGGGTCTGTATTGACCCCCATGAGTGACAGGGTTAATTATATGTATTATGGGGGTGTGTTGACCCCCATGAGTGACAGGGTTAATTAGGGGTTTATGGGTGTCTGTATTGACCCCCATGAGTGAGGGGGTTAATGAAGTGCTTATGGGGGTCTGGATTGACCCCCATGAGTGACAGGGTTAACGAACGGCTTATGGCTGTCTGTATGCGTAATAGGGTTAATTTTTTTGTTTATATTACGGGTCCTTTAAGGACCTTTATGGTCCTTTAATGACCCGTAGGGCTGGAATTTGGGTTAATGTGGGGTTAATGCGGTTTTCCAAGCCTATCTCGGATCCCGTGTGGTTAATGCGGGTTTCCGAGCCTATCTCGGAATCTTCTTGGGTAAGTTGTCGGTGGCTGGCTGTCCGGGGTCGTGGAGCTTCGTTTTCGTTTTTTTGCGCCCATTTTTTCTCTCGCTTAGTGGATTTTAAGGTGTCTAAACTCTTGAATTTCTACTTAAATTGAGGTGTAACTTCACTTTTAGAGGTGCTGGGTGCCCCCCCTTGCTGTGAGCAAGCTTTTTATGTGTTTGTTGTGTGTATTTTTTGTGGTTCTAATGTTTTCATGTGCGCAGGTTTCGGGAGGTTTGCGAGGTCGTAATATTTTATTTTCTAAGTCCCGCGGCTCGTATTTGTGGATGTTTAGTCTGTAAATTTTGTGGTCGCGGTGGGAGCCTCCACCTCCACAAATGCGGCCCCTCGCTTCGTGAGGGTCCGAATTTGCGGCCCTAAAGTCAGCACTTGCTGGCAAGGAGCGCCTTAACAACAACTTTTGCAAACCCGCACTGATGACATAAAAATATATAAAACAGTGAAATATGCATTGTTTTTTGTTTTTCACAGCTTTGTTTAATGTTGGAGATCAGCATTGATGAATTCCATGTCCTTATAAGGATAATTTCCTTAAACAATTTGCAACAGAAAAAATGAGTATGTAAGTTAGTTCTCATGAATTATAAACACATTGAAAGCATTTTTCTCTTTGTTGCATCTGAAAGAGGGTACTTAATAATGTACCACTGTGTGTTTTCATTTTTCAAACAATGCTTTCAAGCAGAAAAAAACTGTTTACATGATCTGGGGGCTTGTCCCTGTCAGCCAATAAGCAGTAATAAAAATGTATGAGTCAAACTTAACTGACAAATAAATCTACAGTAGTACATATGTTCTGTGCATTTCCTGATAGTTTAAATGACATTTAAACAGGTTAAATATTCAATTTTTCTTTTTTTATGCAAAACACAAATTTGGTAATGTTTAAAGCTCTTTCTTTTAGATCAATGCCCCTTTAAATGAGCCTGACACAGGAAGCAAAAGGGCAAACAAGAAGTTCTTATGTGACGTCAAGCACTATGTAAGTAAATCTACCTTGACATGATGACTTTGAATCTTCATATTTTGCAGTGTTTCCTTTGGAGCCATAAATATCACTACCTGGCAAATAAATATGTATGGAGGAAATGAGGGCACTGTCTGCTTTTCCACTGACCTTCACTGGAATGTGAACAATCATCAGACAGAACATCACATATTTTGTGCTGCACATCCTTATTAGATGAGTACATTGGACCATTATACATTGCAATTGTAAGGCAGATCTTTGGTGTGTGTTCAGGTGGTGTTTGGATAAGACTGCTGTGCAGTAGTAAACTGTGTTCATACAGCTGACAGATGGATCATCATTATGATAACCCATAATGTTGTACAGAGGAAATGTAATGCACTGCTAGGGAGCTACTTGAGGACCAGTGTTTGATGAGCAATTATTGATACAGGGTAGGATTAGGATACAGTGACGCAGTGTCTAAGTAAACATAGGTGTTGTTTGACACAACAAAGCAAGGCTATATCACTTATTAAAATCTCCCTGACTTCAAACTAGAGCAAACACCTTGTATGTTGCAGTAGGCTCCTTATTACCAACAGCCCTGGGATACTGAGGTGCTGCAGGTAGTCAAACTAGAATTTATTGGACTTTAAATATTAATTATTTTTAAGTATATGTTGATAACTGAGTTTGAGATTAAAAGGCATATTTAAGTTTAATTGATTATGAATGCATCTGATAGAGGGGAATCAGTAATGTATGAAAACATTTTATTGCATGAAAAAATTCTAAATTAAACATTAATAAACTTACTCTGACATTTGCAAATTTCTTCAGTTTCCTGAGAAGCTAAATTAGCATAAAATGCATCATTTGTTTTGGGCAATCACAGGCTGCTAAAACATTGTCGCAATCTCTGTGAAGGGAGTCTCTGCAAAGCATTATGGGATTTGTAGCCCTTTTTTCCCACCACAACAAAGCATGGAGAAGTTCAGAAATTGTTGCTGTGTATTTCTGCCTTGTGCTGCTGTTGGCTTGAAGGTTAGTATAGGGTTAAAAAACGTACTTGAATGCAGTGTTTCTATTGGTCGGTCCCAGATGCCTATGTAAGCACTTCTGGGATGTGGAAACCATTTAAAAAAATATAATAATAAACCGTGTGTGTATAAAATGACTCAATGTAATGTATGTTTCTGATATAAGCAGCATGTGTTAGATTAGAAAAAGTTAAATACAGGGAAATATTCATATACTTTTAAAGTCTGGTTGAGTATACAGTTCCAAAGTAAAGGACCACTGAATGATGGAAAATATATATGTTTGAAAAATTTAAATTTGGGAACATATTAAGTAGGGAAAATGTCATAAAGCTTGTTTTTAATTAGAAATGACTTTTACGCATCTGTTGGTTTCTTGCAGCATTACTGATATTTAGGTAAAGGCTGCATTTGTGAGAGGGGTGTTTACATTTGGCATGAGCAGGATTTGCAGTTTACCTTGTAAGCTGCCTGCTTTGGAGCAAAAGGACTGTTGTCAAATACTATAATCACCAATGATATAATACCACCTTCGCCTATCCCTCCCTCCACTTGCTCAGTTGAGAAGTACATGTCGTCTGGCCTAAAGCTGAAGTGCTGAATCCGGACAAGAAGGACAATTTTATATGCGAACAGTCTGCAAAAATTAAGATTTCCTGTGAACAAAATGTTTTATGTTTATGGTTTACACAGCTTCTGTGTGGTTAATTTGTTACATTCTTTAAAAACATGAGGTTTTCCTAAATTACAATGGTGCATTAAAGGTGAATGGTATCTATATAAAGCAGGGGTGGGCAAGTCCAGTCCTGGAGAGACATACACAGGCCTGTATTTGAGGATAACCTTTCTGTGCACAGGTGAGTTAGTCCGGATGACTGAAGAAGCGATTCACTCACCTGTAGGCAGCAGGGATATCTTCAAATCATGGCCTGTGTGGGGTTCTCCAGGACTGAACTTGCCCACCACTGATATAGAGCACTAAGCTGGATAGCTACATGTCTTACGTGTATTCTTTACAGTGACATTTAATTTTTTTGTACTAAATCTATATTCTAGAGCAGGGGTGTCAAACTCGATCCTGGAGGGCCACACCCAGGCCTGGATTTGAGGATTTCCTTTCTGTGTACAGGTGAGTCAGTCAGGATGGCTGCAGAAGCAATAGTCTCACCTGCTTGTAGCAAGGATATCCACAAATCCATCTGGGCATAGTCTAAGGACCCCGCACCAGCCTGTCTCCTTCCCCCTCCGGGTGCTGAGGGATCTAAGGCCCAGCTATCGGCTATAGCATCTGGGCATAGTCTAAGGACCCCGCACCAGCCTGTCTCCTGCCCCCTCCGGGCGCTGAGGGATCTAAGGCCCAGCTATCGGCTATACCATCTGGGCATAGTCTAAGAACCCCGCGCCAGCCTGTCTCCTGCCCCCTCCAGGTGCTGAGGGATCTAAGGCCCAGCTATCTTCTATAGCATCTGGGCATAGTCTAAGGACCCCACGCCAGCCTGTCTCCTGCCCCCTCTGGGTGCTGATTGATCTAAGGCCCAGCTATCGGCTATAGCATCTGGGCATAGTCTAAGGACCCCGCTATCTAGGCCTGGATTTGAGGATTTCCTTTCTGTGTACAGGTGAGTCAGTCAGGATGACTGCAGAAGCAATAGTCTCACCTGCTTGTAGCAAGGATATCCACAAATCCAGGCCTGGGGTGGCCCTCCAGGACCGAGTTTGACCCCCTGTTCTAGAGTAAATTAAGACCTATCTTCACTCTGTTTGTAATAATTAACTTATTAAAGTTTTTATTTTATTTTATATAAAATGCAAGTGCTATAAAGGGTTTAATAAAATTAACTTGAATGTCTGTACAAAATGTAGGATCTCCCTTGAAATATTTAAAATTAGCTGTGTCAGAAGCATCCAGTCACAGTCTGAACCAGCTTTTTTATTTAGGTTTAGTATGCCCCATAGAGAGTGAACTGAGGCCACTAACTTTTGTAAAGCATTAAGTATAATGATTCTGCTGCATGTCATTGCTTAAGCTTACCACTGTCTAACATGGGTTTATCACAGGGAGGTGCTACAGATTTTCCAAATATCTCTTTACTCAGTGTTTAACCTATACAATACCCTTTAAAAAAAAATAAAAAAAATTGTAATGTTTTAAATATGCTTTTATGTGATTTTGTAATGTAAATGTGGGCATTCCCTTTGGGGTTTTTCAGGTTTAGTGAATACTTATTTTGTTATACAATATAACCATGCACTGTAATCTATATTACTCAATCTGAAACAGAGTCCTCAGGATTCCAGTTTAGTTCATATGCTCCAATGCAGGGCCGGGTAAGTCCGGTCCTGGAGAGCCCTCACAGGCCTGTATTTGAGGATATACTTTCTGTGCACAGGTGAGACAATCAGGATGACTGAAGAATGGATTGATTCACCTGTATGTAGCAGGGATATCTTCAAATCATGGCCTGTGTGGGGCTCCAGTACCAAACTTGCCCACCCCTGCTCTGATGCTATGTTTAAGTGAGTATTTTTAGAAAATCCTGTAATTATATACTTACTGTTGAATTTATTTTTATAAAGGTTTGTTGCACTTGTAGTCTTGTAATAAAACCAAAGATAAGCAATATAAATTAAATTCTGGCAAACAAATACATATATATAGGCATACCCAAGCAGGGGTTGTAGTCAGGCACCTATATAGCATATCAGGTATACGGGATGTTCAATTTCAATATATTTCACAGTACAAGTCTGGGTGATTTACTGTATAGAACCACTAGAGGGCTAATTGTTATGGTCAAAATTACTGTTTACACTTATCTTCATTACTTAGATATAAGAACTCACTGGTCAGGCAAGTTTCATAGGAGTTATTCATTCACACAAGACACATTAAAATACATTTCCCCTTTTATCTAATATTGGAAGTCACCTAACTTTTCACCAGTTTTGTATCTATCTATCTATCTATCTATCTATCTATCTATCTATCTATCTATCTATCTATCTATCTATTTGAGTGGACAGGTGGTTGTAGTTTTTGTAATTCAAGTTTGAACTGATTTGCATCAGTTAATCTGGCCATATTTATCTGTATTTATTTATTTATTTATTGGTCTATCTAATTATCTATCTATTTGCATATCTATGTATCTGTATGTCGGGTATTGTGTCTGTTTTGGATGTATTGCTTTTAGTCTATCACTAATATAGTTTCCAGTGGGAGCGCGTTCACACTAAGGAAACTATTGTACAGATTCCGTACATGCCACACTGAGCACAGCGCTGCGCCAGAGGGGGCAAGAGACATGGGAGAGGGGGCAAGAGACATGGGAGAGGGGGCAAGAGACATGGGAGAGGGGGCAAGAGACATGGGAGACGGGGCAAGAGACACAGGGGAGGGAGTGGGGGGATAAGGACACAGAGGAGGTAGTGGGGGGATAGAGACACAGGGGAGGGTGGGAAAGAGACATGGGGGAAAGAGACACAGGGGAGGGTGGAGAGAATGGCAGTGAAGAGACAAGGGAGAAGGGAAAAGAGACATGGGAGAGGGGGGAAGAGACAAGGGAGAGGGAGGAAGAGACACAGGAGAGGGAGAGGGGGGAAGAGACACAGGAGAGGGAGAGGGGGGGTAGAGACACAGGAGAGGGAGTGGGGGGATAGAGACACAGGAGAGGGAGTGGGGGATAGAGACACAGGAGAGGGAGTGGGGGGATAGAGACACAGAGGAGGGAGTGGGGGGAGACATGGGAGAGGGGGCAAGAGACATGGGAGAGGGGGCAAGAGACATGGGAGACGGGGCAAGAGACACAGGGGAGGGAGTGGGGGGATAAGGACACAGAGGAGGTAGTGGGGGGATAGAGACACAGGGGAGGGTGGGAAAGAGACATGGGGGAAAGAGACACAGGGGAGGGTGGTGAGAATGGCAGTGAAGAGACAAGGGAGAAGGGAAAAGAGACATGGGAGAGGGGGGTAGAGACACAGGAGAGGGAGTGGGGGGTAGAGACACAGGAGAGGGAGTGGGGGGATAGAGACACAGGAGAGGGAGTGGGGGGATAGAGACACAGGAGAGGGAGTGGGGGATAGAGACACAGGAGAGGGAGTGGGGGGATAGAGACACAGAGGAGGGAGTGGGGGGAGACATGGGAGAGGGGGCAAGAGACATGGGAGAGGGGGAAAGAGACATGGGAGATGGGGCAAGAGACACAGGGGAGGGAGTGGGGGGATAAGGACACAGAGGAGGTAGTGGGGGGATAGAGACACAGGAGAGGGAGTGGGGGGATAGAGACACAGGAGAGGGAGTGGGGGATAGAGACACAGGAGAGGGAGTGGGGGGATAGAGACACAGAGGAGGGAGTGGGGGGAGACATGGGAGAGGGGGCAAGAGACATGGGAGAGGGGGAAAGAGACATGGGAGATGGGGCAAGAGACACAGGGGAGGGAGTGGGGGGATAAGGACACAGAGGAGGTAGTGGGGGGATAGAGACACAGGGGAGGGTGGGAAAGAGACATGGGGGAAAGAGACACGGGAGGGTGGAGAGAATGGCAGTGAAGAGACAAGGGAGAAGGGAAAAGAGGCATGGGAGAGGGGGGAAGAGGCATGGGAGAGGGGGGAAGAGACATGGGAGAGGGGGGAAGAGACATGGGAGAGGGAGAGGGGGGATAGAAAACAGGAGAGGGAGTGGGGGATAGAGACACAGGAGAGGGAGTGGGAGGATAGAGACACAGAGGAGGGAGTGGGGGGATAGAGACACAGGGGAGGGAGTGGGGGATAGAGACACAGGGGAGGGAATGGGGGAGACACATGGGAGGGAATGGGGGAGACACATGGGAGGGAATGGGGGAGACACAGGGGAGGGAGTGGGGGGGAAAGACACAGGGGAGGGAGTGGGGGGATAGAGACACAGAGGAGGGAGTGGGGGGATAGAGACACAGGGGAGGGAGTGGAGGGAGTGGGGGGATAGAGACACAGAGGAGGGAGTGGGGGGATAGAGACACAGGGGAGGGAGTGGGGGGATAGAGACACAGGGGAGGGAATGGGGGGAAAGACACAGGGGAGGGAGTGGGGGGTAAAGAGACACAGGGGAGGAAGTGGGGGGGAGAGACACAGGGGAGGGAGTGGGGGGAAATAGACACAGGGGAGGGAGAGGGTGGGAAAGAGTCACAAGGGAGGGGGGGAGACACGTCTAATATTATACCATAATTTATGACAGACAAAGACTAGTGTAAATATAATAATAAACTTGATTCTTTAAGTTTAGGAAAGAGGTGGTTAGAACTCAATGCAATTTTCATCAATTTGCGTTTTGAAATAACGCTACAGTAAATATTGCTTGTTAATAAGTAATGAGTAATGTTTACCTTGATGTTTACTTTTAGCTTTGGATTACTCTGTACAATATAAACGTGCATGTTAAATCAGTGCAGTACAATTCAGAAGTTCAGGAGTTAATTGCAGAGTCAGTAAGTACTAAACAGTACAAGTTAAAACGAAAACTGACAGACTGGCGGAAGTTATGTCACATTATTGAGCAAGGTGGGGTTTTCATAGTCTGCAGTGAGGTAAGATAGTGCATATAAAGCCACTGAGAGGTTTTAAGAGCACACAGATCATCAGTCTCTGACCTGAGATAGGTAAGGAACGAAACCACTCTATAAATGAGTATATGCAGGGAAAGAGCCACTTAACTGGTTTCAATAACATTGCTTAATTCATAAAGTCTATGGTATTTAGATTGTATATTTAATTTAACTTGGAATGTATTTGAGATATGCGAATAGCTCTACTAATAGTTGTTGCTGCAAGATTTGTAATATTGATAACTAGATTACATTGTGTGTTTTTTTTAGTTTTAACTGTTGTTTGTAGAACTGGTGAATGGTTGATACCTAACATTTTTTATACCTAGAGATTATTAATTAAACTGTTGAAGAAATAAAAACAGTAAAAGTATTAAGGCTTCAAACATAAGTGAAATGTAATGTTTTAGGGACAGATTAGGAAACAAGACTTTGCTTTTCTCTCTTACAGTTTTGTGATTATGGCCATTGTTTATAGCTTTATCTTTCGGTGTGCAAAATTATTTAATTTTTATAGCTTACTAAAAAAAATGACGTACTGAAAATGTGAGATTGCACATTGATAGGAAAGTAGTATAGATCCCTGTGCATTAGTGCTTACAACATAAAAAGGGGTTAATGACATTTTTTTTAAGGGGTTTGGTGCACAGTTGTTCAGTCATCAGGTGGATACAACGGAGCATGTTTTTGCACGTCATATCTCTATATCTTATCACTGAACACATATTTTTGTTTTCATGGGAAACAAGTGATTAAATGGAAGATGAAGGGGAGTTGGTGGGTGATAAATAGAGTAACTTGTTCAGATGTTGTAGCCAAGGGGTTATTTCAATCATATTTTATGACAGGCATGTTGAACTAAATATAGTGGCAGGTGCTAAGATACTCTGCAAAAATGTTCTTTTTATGGGAATTTTTTGAATGGTGTTAAAATCCTCCCCAATCCAGGGAAAGGGTGTGTAGTTATATTTGGTTTATTATTATGGTATATTTACTGTATTCAGAACATGAATGTTCACAGAAATGTCTGGTGAAGCTTATTGTCCTGAAGTTTATTTTTTCTCTCTCTCTCTTCTCAGAAATTCATTAAATATATAACTTAAAAAATAAAAATAATAATTTAAAGCGTATTAAGAAAAACTAATAAGTAATAATATGTGAGGTGGAATGTGATTGTGTTGTTGTCCATTTATAGGAAGGAACTTGAAACTGTTCTGGTTAGTGGCGCATTGATTTTCTTGCTTCAGTCCATCGATGTGGTTAGAAACTTCTTTATTTTTTTGTTAAAGTGGTGATGTCTTACTTATAAGATTTACCACAACTTTTGCAGATTCTTTGTACAAGAAATGCAATTTATGCTTCCTAGATAGAATAGATAGTTCTTCATTACTTCTGTGCCACTATCATAACTGCAGAGCATTGGATGTCTGAAAATATGTAATAATATATATGGAGACAATCAAGATTAGCTCCAAATGATTCTGCAGAATGTTGGAGGCATAATAACGTACATGCAATATACATTCAAAACTCTAATTATAAACTAGTCTTCCCCACTCCCAGCATATTATTTTATATGTATCATCTCTTACCTTTATTGGCACATGGTCATCAAATTCCTGATAAGCCAATAAGCTAATGGAACAAATATATTATCAACCGATCTGTGATAGTACTTTCTGTTTTACAACCTTTTTTAACCACATAGCTAAATAATAAGGGCCACATTGGCTTTGTAGAGTAATATGCTAATTTTAGGACACTTTGTATCCATATTTGCACCCTAAAACATACTTTGTACCGTGAGGTAAGAGTAACGATGCAATTGTACACTATCACGAGAAGTGTATTATGGTTGTTTTTGCAATTGTAGACTACAGCATGTTTTAAAGTATTATCCCTATAAACTGATATCTGTGCTTCATGTAATCCTCTAAATGCCATAAATATTGAGACTTTCTTCCCATCTGCCTCGGTCGCAGATGACACACAGTGTCTATCAACACAGGCAATTGTGCTTTCATGAACCCCAGCATTTGAAGGATCATGAAAAATAATTTATGTCTGTTACACCCATGTGATTTTCAAACACTAATCTGAATCATGGAATAAACTATCCCAGTAAAATGTTCATTTTAAGAAAGATTTAAACAATTGTTTTTAATAGTTATTAAAAGTTATATTTTATTTAAGAGTTCTTAATTAGAACCTTTTCCTTAATACTTTTTACATGATTTTATACATGGTATTAAGCTCCAACTGCCTAGGGATAGATCTGTTTCTTCGTTTTATATGTTAACTTATTTTTTATCCCTTTTTTATAAACGTGTGTGTATATATACACAATAAAATAATTGTAAGCCTTTATTGGTAAAATTTAAATGATAAAATATGGTTTGGCCACCACAATAGAACAACTGGTTTCTATTGCAGCAGTTTACTAAAGAGACAGTAAAGTGCAGTACAGTAAATTTACTCTTCTTTCTTTCAGAAACGTTTGCAGACACTTCCTGCCATTATGAATGATACAGATTCCATTATGAATGATACAGATCCATTCTCCTGTTATGACCCTTCTATTGTGGAATACCGTTACGTTGGAGTGGCATGGGGAATCATTGTCTCTCTGGTGGGGACAGTGGGAAATGTGCTAACAGTACTTGCATATGCACTGGACAAAAAGCTCCAGACACGTTTCAACCTCCTCATTATGAATCTAACATTGGCTGACATCCTCTACTGCTCATTCCTGCAGCCATTCTCAGTAGATGCATACCTTCACCTGCACTGGAGGAGTGGCGCCACCTTCTGTCGGGTCTTTGGAATGCTGCTCTTCGTCTCCAATTCTGTCTCCATCCTGAGTCTGTGCCTCATTGCAGTCAGTCGATATATTCTTATTACCAACAGCAAACTCTTTGATCGCATCTTCTCAAAAGTTGGCTCATCACTTAT
Source organism: Discoglossus pictus (assembly GCA_027410445.1). Classification (NCBI taxonomy): domain Eukaryota; kingdom Metazoa; phylum Chordata; class Amphibia; order Anura; family Alytidae; genus Discoglossus; species Discoglossus pictus. The sequence goes on from CM050164.1 coordinate 394,322,424, forward strand.
TCTTTTGGTGACATGGGTGATAGGGTTTGCAAGCTTTGCTCCACTTTGGCCTGTCTTTGTTCTGGTTCCCAAAGTCTGCACTTGCAGCTTTGATCGCATACGTGGAAGGCCTTACACCACTATTCTAATGGGATTTTATTTTGTAGTTGGCCTTAGCTGTGTTGGGGTCTTCTACTTTCTAATTCACCGTAAAGTAAAATCAGCTGCCAAGGCCCTGGACCAGTACAAACTTAAGAACACAAAGACAAAGAGTAATGTTTCTGATGTAAACTCAACCTTTACAAATAAATTTCAAGAACTGGACAGTGGAGTGGACACTGCAGCCTCCAGTGAGATTATTTCAGAACAGATTCCATCATCCAAGAGTGGAATCTCTTCCCAATCAAATGAATGTGGAAGATCACGTCCAGAAACCACTTCCCAGCCCAAAGACTCGGGCTCAGAGTTTAAAAAAGTCACTAGAATGTGTTTTGTGGTCTTTCTTTTTTTTGTCATCAGCTACATCCCCTTTCTACTTCTCAACATTTTTGATGCCAAAAACAGGGCACCCCAGATGCTTCACATGATTGCTGCCAATCTTACTTGGTTAAATAGTTGTATTAATCCCATTCTTTATGCAGCCATGAACCGACAATTCCGTGACGCTTACAGGAGGGTTCTTTTTATCATCGTCAACAAAACAAGAAATTCATGAAGTCCTAACCAAAGCTTTGAACTCTGTCACAAACTGAATAAAGAGTCGGTGAAGTAAAGAGCACTGATTTCTTTGTAAAGCTCATCGTCTATACATCTCCTAAATAGAGTGATTTTATGGGTCACTAGAAAACAGAACAGTTATTATGGGTATTTGTTCTTCCTTTCAATGGAGACATTGTAATATAGACAATCGTAGCAGTACTGAAATATCCCATGGAACTAATGTTAAGCACTAAGTTTTATTGTGCCTGCTCTATCTATTCTGCTATTGCAAGTACTAATGTATATAAAGTAAATAATAATGTAATTGTTTTATATGTATAAATATATAATAAATGTTTATATTGTTTGAATCATGCTAGTATTATTGTATCATATATTTTATATCAGAAAATGTATACATATTAATAGTGCATACAAATAAGGAAATTAACAGCCTTATTAAATTGTGATTCAGCAAATTGAAAAGTGCTCTATTTAAGCACATAGCATATTTTTTTTACCGAAGTTTTTAGTTAGTAAAGACCTTGCTTTTGGATAGAAGTTCACTAACTAAAAACTCCTGTTAAAAAAATATGCTATATGCTTAAATAAAGCCCTTTTCAATTTGCCGAATCGCAATTTAATAAGGCTGCCACTTTATAACATGCACGTTTGTCACCATGTCGTCAAAACTAGAATAACTGCTTCTGAACTTTCAATAATTCATAATCTGTCGAGACAGGGGTGTCCCCTAGCACTAATTGAGCACCAAATAACCAGAGATATTCTACTCACTACTTCAAACAAAAAATGACTTACCATATGAAAATTTAACGTTCAACGAGAGACTGATTGGTGTGAATTATCTGGTCAGAATTGGAAACTGGGGAACGTTTATGACAAAATATGATAATTGTTGATCTGTAGCAAAGCATACAAAACAACAACTGTAAGACAATTTACATAGAACAATACATACCATACAGGGTAAAATAAAATATTTTCCAAGTTTAATTCCCATTTTTGGGAAAACTATAGACAAGAATGTTCTGTGATAAAATTGTATCACTATATATTTAGAAATAGTGTCTCCCAAAAAGTAGTCAACCCTCTTTACAAATGTAAGATGAAAGCACTTTCTAGAAACGGTAAAATGAAAACATTACAAAAAGAAAATAAATGTAACTAAAATTATTAGTGGCGTTTTAAGATATAGATATGTTGATGAAATGACTGGTCTCTCTCTAAACATTTCCATTGAGTAAAAGTTTTAATCTAGAGCCAGGGTTCATACCTACACAGGTTCTCTTACTATGTCCGTAGAAAGGTATAATCATTCACTAGTATAACACTGACTCCAAAATAAGCAAAAGCATTTCTTATTGGTTTCAAACCATCCATTCTGAGAATTAAATATATAAATATATATATCACAACACAGTCTCATTTGAGATTGAATTAAAAACATTTTTTTAAGGGGCCAACAAAAACTCTTAATTTTTAAAAGGGCAGATTTTAACGGTCTAAGTGCAGCAATACAAAGTATAGACTGGGACAGAGAACTGAACGTAAATGGACAACATTTAAATCCTTACTAAATATACATTCACATCGGCATATACCATGTGGGAATAAAAGTAAAAGGAGTAAATCCCATCCAATGTGGCTTAACAATGATTTAAAGATCAAGATACGGAGTAAAAAACAGGAATTTAAATTATACAAACAAGAGGGGACAGAGACTGCTTTACGGGAGTACAAGGAAATTAACAAGGCTTGCAAAAGCGCTATTAGACTGGCTAAAATGGAAAATGACAAATTTATTGCAAAAGAGAGTAAGACTAACCCTAAAATATTTTTTTAAGTATATTAATGGGAAGAAGGCAAAGAAGGAAGCTCTAGGAACATTAAATGTGACACAGGCCGTCTGAAAATTAGTGACTAGGAAAAGGCAGATGAGCTAAATAGGTTCTTTTCTTCAGTATGCACAAGGGAGGTACCAGTGGTTGGGACACTGCAACATAATGGGGCTACACTACCTTTGCCAAATAATTGGTTAACACAGGAAATAATCCAAAAGAGGTTGGAAAAAATAAATGTTAATAAAGCCCCTGGTCCTGATGGAATACATCCACGGGTACTGAGGGAACTGGGTTCTTTAATAGCCAAACCATTATATTTAATTGTTCAAGATTCACTAAAAACAGATGCGATACTTATATTTAAAAAGGGAGCAAGAGCAAATCCGGGGAGTTATAGACCAGTGAGTCTCACTTCTGTAGTGGGGAAGCTTTTAGAATGGTTAATAAGGGATACTATACAAGAATATGTCTATTTGTACAGGATTATAAGTAGGAGTCAACATGGATTTATGAGGGATAGGTCATGTCAAACAAATCTAATTAGTTTCTGTGAGGAGGTTAGTAGGAACCTGGATCAAGGCAACTCAGTGGATGTAGTCTTTTTGGATTTTGCAAAGGCTTTTGATACAGTGCCACATGGGAGACTATTGTGCAAAATAAGAGATAAAGGAATTGCAGTAAATATCTGCTCATGGATTGAGAGCTGGCTAAAAGTCAGGAAGCAAAGTGTTGTTGTAAATGGAACATACTCTAATTGGACAATTGTGGTAAGTTGGGTTTCTCAGGGTTCAGTATTAGGTTCTCTCCTTTTTAACATATTTATTAATGACTTAGAAGTGGGACTGGAAAGTAGTGTCTCCATTTTTGCTGATGACACAAAGTTGTGCAAGGTAATTGATCAGATAATGATGTGCTTTCCCTCCAAAGGGACTTTACCTCGCAACGCAAAAAACATACGAGACACGTTACCACACATTACGACCTCGCAAAAATCGGACGCAACTCGCGAACATGACAAAATTCAAAACACAATAAATACACACAGCGCATACATAAAAAGCTTACCTACAGCAAGAGGAATCATCCAGGACCTAAAAAAAAACAACTTAAACCTTCATTTAACTAAAAATAAAAGAGTTTAGACACTAAACAATTCGCTAAGCGAGAGAAAAAATGGCCGCCGAACAAAACAAAAAACGAGGCTACAGCACTATAAACACGCAAAACACCAGAAGAAACTCGCAAAACACCACAAACGACCTACGGATATTCCGCTAAGACGCATACCACACATTACCAGCCATTTTACGCCAATGCGGAAGTACACAACTATGCTAACGGTTTGGTCTCGCGCACGCACACTATTACACTGCACACATTCACCACGCTTACACAGCAGCTCAACACCACTAATGTTGCAGGAACATCAAAACAGATTGCCAGCTCTTCAACACAATGCTTCAAAATAGGTAAAGTATATTAATTTATTAATTGTATTATATATTTCAGTAGTAGACACAAAACACCATTAGCTACCTTACAATTTCATTGCCGTCATTTTTTGACGGGCAATTCGCTAGTATAAAATATTAGCATGTATTAAGAAGGGTATAGAAGCAAGGGAAGCAAATATAATTCTGCCACTATACAAATCTCTAGTACGCCCTCATTTGAATATGGAGTACAATTTTGGGCACCACTTCATAAAAAGGACATTTTAGAGCTGGTAAGGGTACAGAGGAGGGGAACAAAACTAATAAGGGGAATGGAGGGGCTAAGTTATGAAGAAAGACTAACCAAATTAAACTTATTTTCTCTAGAAAAAAGGCATCTAAGAGGAGATATGATTACCTTATATAAATACATCCAGGCTCAGTATAAAGATTTGTCAAGGGAGTTTTTTTGTTCCAAGAGTTTTTCAACTGACAAGTGGACATCCCTTGTGGTTAGAAATACAAAGATTCCCCCTTAAAGAAAGAAAAGGGTTCTTCACAGTAAGGGTGGTTAATCTGTGGAATTCTCTACCAGAGGAGGTGGTGACAGAGGATTCGATAGATAACTTTAAAAATCCGATCGCCAGTATCTGGGGTCAGGAAGGAATTAATTATTTTTTTTCCTTTGAGACGATTGGCTAAGTCTCACTTGTTTTTTTTTTCTGTTTGCCTTCCTCTAGATTAATTAATAAGGTAAGTTCTATGGACATGATAACCCACTCTGAGAGCATCTTCTTTTAGCTCTCTTGTTCCCTTCACAGGGAGAAATATCCTGTAGTATATCAGTCTGGTCCCACTCACTAAAGTGACCCAGTCCGAAATACCAGGCAATTCTACCCTGAACAGGAGAAACAGCAAACCCCAGACGTATGTTTCGGCCTTCATTGGGCCTCATCAGTGAGGTGTAGCTGAACTCCCTAAGACACAGGATCCCTTGCTCACTGTGCCTTAGGGAGGCACTGTGGAAACCTTAAACCTCATACATTTCCTTCACAATGCTTGCAGATGCAGAAGTTGCCTTCATGGACCTGAATTGTACCCACAACAAAAGAAAACAAAAACATAACACCTACAAAATAAGGCCTTACAAATCATAGGGACTGCAGCATCTCTTCTCAACAGCATTCCTTAGTGACCATCAATTGGTGACACAGAGAAGGGGATCATGGACCATGTGATGGGAGGTAGCCATCTGCTTACCAAACATCACTGTCACATAGGCCAAGATCCAAGACTCTGTAGCCAGGCTAGATTATGTTAACATTGGGACCAATAGATTTTCACTGAGGAGTGCAGTTGAGAAGGCACAAAAATATGCGCATGCCCTACATCCTCCTCCGCCTAGCATCAGGGCCCCAATGCCCCTTGGGCAGCCCCCGTCTCACAAGTGCTGGGGGTGCAGGTGGAGGCATTCTCCCGTGGGGCAGTGGCACAAGCAGTGGCGGTGGTGGAGGCATGGGGGGAGGAGAGGAGGGGCCGGCTGCTAGAGCGTGGGAGACGCCTCCGGGGCGGTTGAGGTAGACCTGGGGACCAGAGTACGGAGAACTACACCCGTCTTCACCTGCTAGCCTGCGCTGTGGTCCGCCTCTATCCTGAGCCGCCTGGGAAGGATGATGGTTCCTACCCCGCAATTCGTCAGCGGGCTGGTTTAAGAGGCCAATTTAATAGCCGTAATTCTTGCAAGCTACGTTACAAGCTACGTTTGTACACGTAGAAGGAATTTAATGGGGCTGATTGTCAGCAGATGCTATAAATCATAGGGCAGTCTGCAGTGTGTCTGTAAACAAACCTAAGACTGAACATTTTTAACTGTTCTTGGTTTAATTTAAAAAAAGCAATAGATCCCTTCAATGTAGAATCTTGTGCTCTTTCACACAACGAGGTAAGTGGCCCTTTACAATATGAGGTAAATGGCCCTTTAAACAGCTAGATCTAGGGAATGTGAAAGTGTAGGTTGCAGCAATCTCAACTTCCCATTCTGTCGCTAATGGATTTCACTGTTGCCAAGAAACCACATGTGGCATCATAACTGAACTCTCATTGTACATCCAAAATAACATATTTTGTGACATTACTGATGATGTTATTATAGCATCACTGATGAAGGTACATTTGTACTAGATGAATTCATTAAGAAATTAGGTTTAAATTACCAAAAGACTCATATAAAAAAAAACGGAAAAGGATTGCAGCAGTATTACCACACATGCCTTATGCATCCAAAAGTCATTTACACATTTGAAAGATAATTAAGCATTCTCATTCAAAGTTTAGCTTTATCACTCTCATCAACACAATCCTATTGTAACTCTTACTCATTTAGTGCTTCCCACATGGATTTTCATAAATCAATTTATTACATTAGAAAAACAATAATTTTATTATTATTATTATACATTCCTACCCAAAATCAACAGTTATTTGATCACATATGACCAAATTCATGGTAATAATAGCATGTTAATAATTAAAGGTTCATGGAACACAATTATAATTTAATTATAATTTTTTATTTAAATATAATTTTTTAAACATTATAGAAGTTGTCTTTTTACATTAAAAAAGTATTAAGTGAAACCATATTAAACTTCCTTGAAAACTACCAGGAAATACAGAGACCTAATATGTAGGCAAATTTGAGTGCTCATAGGCTGACAAGTATAAGCTCCACAGTACAGTTAATTATTTGAATCAGTTTATTGTATTCGGAGACATTAAGTTAAAAAATAAATAAAAGCATACATACTGTGACTGACAAATACCCTCTTTCAGGTGTAACAAAGGAAAAAAAAACTTTCTATGTCCCTTTAAGCAGTATCAAAAAAAGAAAGAAAACTTTATTGCATCAAAATAGTCGCCGATTTTAAAAATATGAGTACCTTCCACACCCTGCAAAATCTCTCACCAACTAAAATGTACTGATTTGGTAATCAACTACAATAATATTGAATAGAGAGCCTGGACAAAGTAAGTGTGGTCAAGACCTCCACACCACAGGTAAGCGCAGTAGAACCCTGTGACCTCAAAGGATGCCTCCTACCTGAAGGATACTACCTATGTAGATGCCCCATTTTTCTGGCTAAACAACCCTACAAATAGTTAGGAGAAAGGGTTTTGTTCCAGACACTCTAAGAAGAAAGCTCCAACAGGTAAATGCCAATGATCAGCAGTAGTGTGAATAATACACAAGTTAAAACATAATAAAAGAAAATAGGAATGAGCACTTAATAAACTGTAGTACCATATAATTTGGATATTGGCGTCTAAATTTACAGACAGGTAACTCCCGTCCCCATGTACATATAGTGTCAAAACATATACCACATATGGAGCCTCATTCAATTGGGATTTGGCCAATTGAATAGGGCTCTATATAAGCACATAGTATATTTTTTTTACAGACATTTTTAGTTAGTGTAGACCTTGCTTTTGGATAGAAGTTCCCCAACTAAAAACTTCTGTAAAAAAATAGGCTCTGTGCTTATATAGAGACCTATTCAATTGGCCAAATCACAATTAAAAGAGGCCCATGGTTACTAGTGCTCTTTTTAAGTAGGTCTCATATAGTATAATTGTATCCCTATAAGCACTGCATAAGTACCTATGGAAAGACTCATATATATATATAGGACTTGTATAGTTTGTCTGCTTATAAGATCTGGTATTCAAAGACCTGTTAGTGAAACACAGTATTATTAATTCATATAATTGAGAAGTTAATTTTGACTTTTATCCAATTGTGTATATATTTGCTTTATTATTATTATACTAGCGACTTGCCCGTCAAAAATGACGGGGTAATAAAATTGTAAGGCAGGTAATACTGTTTGCCACAGACAGTAAGTGTTTTGATCGTCTGAGATCCATCTCATTGATTGGACTCCAGTTGGCTGACACCTCACTCCAATTAGCTTTTGGAGATGTCATTAGTCTAGGGGTTCACATACTTTTTCAACCTGCACTGTGAATGTTTACATGGTGTGTTGAATAAAAACATGGCAACATTTAACACTTTGTGTGTTATTTGTTTAAGCAGACTGTGATTGTCTATTGTTGTGACTTAGATGAAGATCAGATCACATTTTTTGACCAATTTGTGCAGAAATCCATATCATTCCAAAGGGTTCACATACTTTTGCTTGCAACTGTATATATATATGGGTATGGGAGTTACCTGTCTGAAATGGTAACAATGGAACAAAACCCTTTCTTCTAACTATTTGTAGGGGTGTTTAGCCAGAAAAATGGGGCATCTACATAGGTAGTATCCTTCACGTAGGAGGCATCCTTTGAGGTCACATGGTTCTACTATGCTTACCTGTGGTGTGGAGGTCTTGACCACACTTACTTCGTCCAGGCTCTCTATTTAATATTATTGTAGTTGATTACCAAACCAGTACATTTTAGCTGGTGAGAGATTTTGCAGGTATCACCAGAGAGTGTGGATGATACACATATTTTTTAAATCTGCAAATTTTTTGGTGCAATAAAGTTTTCTTTCTTGTTTTGTAACAATTGTTAAGTGTAATGTACTTTGGGAACTATAAATGTTTATTTGAGTTATACTATGTCCCTTTAAGGAAATTAATGAAATATATATAAATGTGAGTGAAACAGCATTGCTTAGAAATGAGTTACACTGATGACATCACTGCTTACAAAATGTATTCCCAATTAAATTAATAAAAGTGGTGGCTAAAGAAAGCACCAGCGATTTACAACAATGAAGTTATATTGGATCTAGTGAGATGTCATAAATTATGTCATTACTGACGGTTGTGCTTAAAAGTTTGCATACCCTGGCAAGACATTTTTGAATTTTTTTTGAAAATATGACTGATCATGCAAAAAAAAATATTTTATTGAATGATGGTGATCATATGAAGCCATTTATTATCACATAGTTGTTTGGCTCCTTTTTAAATCATGCTGATAACAGAAATCACCCAAATGGCCCTTAACAAAAGTTTACATACCCTTGAATATTTGGCCTTGTTACAGACACACAAGGTGACACACACACAGGTTTAAATGGCAATTAAAGGTTAATTTCCTCCACCTGTGGCTTTTTAAATTGCAATTAGTGTCTGTGTTTAAATAGTCAATGAGTTGGTTAGCTCTCACGTGGATGCACTGCGCAGGCTAGATACTGAGCCATGGGGAGCAGAAAAGAACTATCAAAAGACCTGCGTAACAAGGTAATGGAACTTCATAAAGATGGAAAAGGATATAAAAAGATATCCAAAGCCTTGAAAATGCCAGTCAGTACTCTTCAATCACTTATTAAGAAGTGCACAGTTTGGGGATCTCTTGATACCAAGCCAAGGTCAGGTAGACCAAGAAAGATTTCAGCCACAACTGCCAGAAGAATTGTTCGGAATACAAAGAAAAACCCACAGGTAACCTCAGGAGAAATACAGGCTGCTCTGGAAAAAGACGGTGTGGTTGTTTCAAGGAGCACAATACGACGATACTTGAACAAAAATGAGTTGCATGGTCAAGATGCCAGAAATAAACCTTTACTGCGCCAATACCACAAAAAACCCTGGTTACAATATGCCCGACAACACCTTGACACGCCTCACAGCTTCTGGCACACTGTAATTTGGAGTGACGAGACCAAAATAGAGCTCACAACCATAAGCGATATGTTTGGAGAAGGGTCAACAAGGTCTATAGAGAAAAGAATACCATCCCCGCTGTGAAGCATGGTGGTGGCTCACTGATGTTCTGGGGGGGGGGGGGGGGGGGGCGGTGAGCTCTAAAGGCATGGGAGAATCTTGTGAAAATTGATGGCAAGATGAATGCAGCATGTTATCAGGAAATACTGGCAGACAATCTACATTCTTCTCCATGAAGGCTGCGCATGGGACGGTCTTGGACTTTCCAGCATGACAATGACCCTAAGCACAAGGCCAAGTTGACCCTCTAGTGGTTACAGCAGAAAAAGGTGAAGGATGTGGAGTGGCCATCACAGTCTCCTGACCTTAATATCATCAAGCCACTCTGGGGAGATCTCAAGACATCCAAAGACTTTGCATGACCTGGAGGCATTTTGCCAAGACGAATGGGCAGCTATACCGCCTGCAAGAATTAGAGGCCTCATAGACAACTATTACAAAATACTGCACGCTGTCATTGATGCTAAAGGGGGCAATACACAGTATTAAGAACTAACTATATGTAAACTTTTGATCAGGGCCATTTGGGTGATTTCTGTTATCATTATGATTTAAAAAGGAGCTAAACAACTACTGTATGTGATAATAAATAGTTTCAATAAAAGACATTTTTTTTTGCATGATCAGTCATATTTTCAAAATAATTGGCAAAATTTCACAATTTCTGCCAGGGTATACAAACTTTTTTTTGTATAAAATACACTTGTCCACAAAAGCAATCAATCAGATTCCAAACTCTCCACCATGGCCAAGACCAAAGAGTTGTCCAAGGATGCCAGGGACAAGATTGTAAGACCTACAAAAGGCTGGAACGGGCTACAAGACCATCGTCAAGCAGCTTGGTGAGAAGGTGACAATAGTTAGTGCGATTATTCGTGAATGGAAGAAACACAAAATAACTGCCAGTCTCTCCCTCGGTCTGATGCTCCATTCAAGATCTCACCTGGTGGAGTTTCAGTGATCATGAGAACGGTGAGGAATTAGCCCAGAACTACATGGGAGGATCTTGTTAGCATAGTAGAACCATGTGACCTCAAAGGATGCCTCCTACGTGAAGGATACTACCTATGTAGATGCCCCATTTTCTGGCTAAACACCCCTACAAATAGTTAGAAGAAAGTGTTTTGTTCCATTGTTACCATTTCAGACAGGTAACTCCCATACCCATATATATATATACAGTTGCAAGCAAAAGTATGTGAACCTTTTGGAATGATATGAATTTCTGCACAAATTGGTCAACAAATGTGATCTGATCTTCATCTAAGTCACAACAATAGACAATCACAGTCTGCTTAAACAAATAACACACAAAGTGTTAAATGTTGCCATGTTTTTATTCAACACACCATGTAAACATTCACAGTGCAGGTGGAAAAAGTATGTGATCTTGTTAATTATCTCAAGGCAACTGGGACCATAGTCACCATGAAAACAATTGGTAACACACTACGCCGTGAAGGACTGAAATCCTGCAGCAACTGCAAGATCCCCCTACTCAAGAAAGCACATGTACAGGCCCGTCTGAAGTTTGCCAATGAACATCTGAATGATTCTGAGGAGAACTGGGTGAAAGTGTAGATATCAAATGAGAACAAAATCAAGCTCTTTGGCATCAACTTAACTCGCTGTGTTTGGAGAAAGATTAATGCTGCCTATAACCCCAAGAACACCATTCCCACCGTCAAATATGGAGATGGAAACATTATGCTTTGTGGGGTGTTTTTCTGCACCACATCAAAGGGACGATGGACGGGGCCATGTACCATCAAATCTTGGGTGAGAACCTCCTTCCCTCAGCCAGGGCATTGAAAATGGGTTGTGGATGGGTATTCCACATAGAAAATCTGTGGAGGGAGCTGAAGGTTCGAGTTGAAAAACATCAGCCTCAAAACCTTAATGACTTGGAGAGGATCTGCAAACAAGAGTGGGACAAAATCCCTCCTATGATGTGTGCAAACCTGGTGGGCAACTACAAGAAAGGTCTGACCTCTGTGATTGCCAACAAGGGTTTTGCCACCAAGTACTAAGTCGAAGGGGTCAAATACTAATTTCCCTCATTGACCTGCAAATCAATTTATAACTTTTTTGCCATGCGTTTTTCTTGTTTGTTTTTTGTCTCTCACTGTTAAAATACACCTACCATTAAAATTATAGACTGATCATTTTTTTGTCAGGGGACAAACGTTCAAAATCATCAGGGGATCAAATACTCTCCTCCCCCCCCCCCCCCCCCCACTGTATATGGTTGGGAAATACATGTAATGTTTGTGGATGTCCGGCATAGTAGACAGGTGTCTAAGTTTAGAGGTTATTTGTCTACTCCTTAAATTAATAGTCATCAACCCTAGAGGCATAGGTTCACAGCTAACAGTCTGCAATACCCCACTATGGCCCCCATTCAATTGCAAGCCCGTAATTACCTTCATACAGGCCGCATTTTTGCCGGTTAGAAATTTGTTACAATTCCATATTCAATTGACTCAAGCCCGCAATAACAGGGCTAAAGCCTAAAATCGTAAACCATGAGCCTGTACGTATCATTTGAGGACATGATCATGATCAATTGAGCAAGTCTGTAAGTTACAATTTAGACAACGCCAATAGTAAATGAGACTGTGATCATGGCGTCAGTAAAACATGGAGTTTAGACTACAATTAATTAGTGTTTAGAAGTCCAATCTGCAATCAGACTCGCAATCCAGAAATATAGAAATCAATAAAAATAAATAAATAAACTGATATGTACGCCTTGATTCCTGGGATCAATATGACACGGAAATAAAAGGTATAAAAAACATTTTTATTACAGATTTGCGAGCTTGAGACTGTGCAATTCATTCTAATGTCTTTCATTACTTTTAAAGTGCTAATGAACAGGTAATTAACCCACTTGCAAGTCCTATCTAGATACGGGTTTGAAGGAAATTGTGGGCTTGTTGAATTGTTGTAATGGAATATGGATTAGCACTGGTAACCTTTTCGTCCTTGAAACATCACAGGAGTAGACTGAATGAAGTTACGTTTTTTTACAACCGCAGTGATTAATGGATTGGGAGTAGCAAAATGTAGCACATTTAATATCAGTAACTTTTAAGGGCTACATTACAGGCTCCAGTAATTACAATGTGGCCAATTAAATGAGGGCCATAGTTAGGGTAAATGATATCCAACCAAGCTAGTTAATCTCTTTCAGTATGATTTTACATTTTTCCATAATGTCTTAGTCCTGGAAGGTGGATAAGAAAAGACTATCACATAAGGACCTGTCTTTACTCAGGAGGTCTTGGATGACCTCCACTTTCTATGTATGCCCCAAAGCAAAGTGGATGATTTATGCAGATGGGACTAGGGATTTTCAGCAGCATTTTCTTTACTTTTGTTACGTCTTAGCTACTGTAGCAGTGACATGGGTGCTGGTGCATTTACAAACCAGCATTTTCTTTTTTTTTTTTAATCCATGAATTCTTTCCACAATCATTTTATACCAGTGAAAGTGTAATGTACTGGACAGAATCTACTTTAGCACTGTTGTATGGGTTTACCAGTGTATGTTTTTTTTTCTTGTTTGTTTAAACCTTGTATTTTCCATCAGGAAGCTTGGTCAAATAAATCGAGCCAGTGTGCCATAATATCATAGTGGGTTAATGGGTGTATTTTTTATGGAATCTTTAAATGAAGTCTGTCACCCTAATAGAAAGCTGATTTACAGCCTTATTATATTGCGATTCAGTAAATATAAAAGGGCTCTATTTAAGCACAGAGCATATTATTTTTATAGAAGTTTTTAGTTAGTGAACTTCTATCCATAAGCAAGGTCTTCACTAACTAAAAACTTCTGTAAAAAAATATGCTATGTGCTTAAATAGAGCCCTATTACATTTACCAAATCGCAATTTAATAAGGCTGTTAATTTTAAAGAGCATTAAAAACTGGCTATACATTTTACTAGCATTTTTTATTGAAAATAAATTATTTCTGAAATATTTAGAAGTGATTTTGTGTCTCCTCTATACTAATATGCCGCTCAGAGTGCTGATAAGAATGAGAGAGGGTTATAACTGATAAATAACACTACAGAAATAGACACTAACAGCCTTATTAAGTTGCAATTTGGTAAATTTAAAAGGGCTCTATTTAAGCACAGAGCATATTTTATTTACAGAAGTGTTTAGCTAGTGAAGACCTTGCTTTTGGATAGAAGTTCACTAACTAAACACTTCTGTAAATAAAATATGCTGTGTGCTTAAATAGAGCCATTTTAAATTTACTGAATCGCAATTTAATAAGGCTGTCAGACTGTAATCCTGATTAGCATCTTTATCATGTAATTAATATGTATTAGCTGCTCATTTGCATATAAATGCAACAACAACAAAAAATGGATAACACAACATTTAGCAGTTTTTCATGCTCTTTAAGAATACCCTAAACAAACTTGAGTCCCTTCAAGAAAATAAATAGACGTTAAACAGCAACTGTTATTTTTTTCTTTTGAGGTGAAAGTTAAGATGTCTAATGAAACCAAGCCCTTAGAAACAGTGACTATTCTAACATTTAACTTCATCTTATAAATGCTCTAACTACGTAGTTCATAAAATGCACCTTTAGGCTATAATAGTATGTAATCACTAAAAACATCAGAAATATGAATTTGGTCCAAGAAGAAGTAAATAAAATTAGATTAAAATTTTTTTTTCATCTTGATTCAAGACTTCAAAAAATAATCCCAAAGGCATGTTTACACATATTTTACATGTCTCAGTGTATTGCTCTGATGCCATTAAGTTTAAATATCAAAGTTTACCAGTTGAAATTGAAGGAACATTCCTGTCAAACACGTAGCATGGGACATAGTTCCAAAGAATAGCATGGTCTGTGTTGTTTGCTGCAGTCTCACATGTTTTTTCATAAATTAGTCTTTAACACTTAAGACCCACTTATCACTTTATTGTTTTGCACCTATATATACACACATATATATAGTACATTTGTGTTCACATTTGAATGTTTAAAATCTGCTTCCTGCTCAGAATTCTGAGAAATACAGTTATTACACTGCATTCTGGGAAGCTGAGCAGAAAATGCAAATGTGCCCACAAATGCCTTGCTTTTCAATCCATAAACCATTTTAAACATGGCTTCCTTTAAGCTTATGCCCGCTGCATTAAACAGCGTTTATGCAAAGCCAAGGTTGGATTATGCACAAGCTAGGAATCCTACCCACGTACAGCTGTTTCAAGCTTACTGGCTATCATCAGCGTGGATTGAGATCCCAGTTTGTGTTGTGGACCTTATGAGTAGGTAGTTCACCACAACAATCATTTAATATATGGTGGGCAAAAGAGCGATAGAAGACCTCCACCGTCCAGTAGTACAGCGAATAAATAGTACATTTGAGTTCACATATATATTGTAATACAGAATGTTTTCTCACACACTCTGTCTCTCTCAGCTTAGTTTGGCAGCTCAATTTCAAATTACGTTTTGTCATATATTTTTGCTTACTCTTCAGTTAATAAATGGCAAATAAGGTCAGCACAATCTTTATAATGAATATTAGTTAAAAAGAAAATAAGATTTCTTTACAGCATGACTGACATGACTTTAAACCATAAATATGAATAGACTTAGAGAAGCACATTTCAGCATAGTTGTTAAATCAATGCCAGTGTAATTGAAAATACATTTGTTCTTAAAATTAGCAACTCAATTATTTTTCATGTAGCTCTGCACTGAACAATAAAATCCAATAAAATAACAGCCTAAGAGCATGATGTTAATTGATAAACAGTGATAAAAACTAGGTTTAACATAACTGAATGCTTCTTTAATTTACCACTTATTAAAATCCTCTGTGAAATCGTGGACATCTCTAAAAATTACAAAATTAGCAAATATGTAATATTGTGTAATATTTTCGTCACATTCTTCATTAAACACGGATATGATAAATGGAAACCTTTGTATTATTTTTGGAAATCAGTTGTAGTAGATGACATCATGGAAATGTAACCAAAGTTAGAATGTGATCTATCTTTTTGGAGCCCCTGGGCAATGAAGTGGAGAAGTTCCTGTGAGTGGTGCGCAAGGTGTGCACACACTAATTTTTCCCTTTTCTGTGCATGTATATCCTTCTCTTGCTGTGTGAGCAAATCACAGACAATTCCTCCATTTTTACAACATAACTACTAACACACACTGAGCTATTACTTGTTTATTAAATGCATTTGATGGTGGTCCATATCACATATTATAATTGTCAAACTGCGATTCGTCGTCACGCTTTGCGACAAATCGCAGTTTGACAAAAATCTGATCGCAAAGCCATGCGGCGTCCCCACACACACTGCATTCCCAGCCACAATCTCCTCTCTGATCTCGGTGCTGTCAGTGCCCCCCAGGCCTCCTTCACCATACACACTGCTCTGTCCTTCCCTCCTAACCCCACACACTCACTCTCTCCTTTGTATTATCCCTGTCCCTCGGCAAGCCTTCTCCTCCTCCATACACCCCGCTCTCTCCTTCCCCAGTCACTCTCTCCTCTCACCTCCATGCTGTCACTGTCCCCTCCGCAGACCCTCTTCAGTCACTTCATGTTGATCCGCAGCCACTATATCTGGATCGGGGTTGGATCGGATCCCTCCGGTCCGGCTCCCCCCTCCTCCATAGAAGGTCACCCGGCTCTTCTTAGCTCGGCTCCCACTCCTTCCTACCAACGGCTGCTGGAAAGTGGTCCCGCCCCCCCGGACCAGCCCCGCCCCGGGACCAGCCCCGCCCCCCGGGACCAGCCGAGGCCGCAGCCGCCATCTTAATAGCAATAATATGAGAGAGAGATGGGTAGAGAGAGAGAGATTGGTAGAGAGAGAGAGATGGGTAGAGAGAGAGAGAGAGATGGGGAGAGAGAGAGATGGGAAGAGAGAGAGAGAGAGAGATGGGAAGAGAGAGAGAGCTGGGAAGAGAGAGAGAGAGAGATGGGAAGAGAAAGAGAGAGATGGGAAGAGAGAGAGAGATGGGGAGAGAGAGAGAGATGGGAAGAGAGAGAGAGATGGGAAGAGAGAGAGAGATGGGGAGAGAGAGAGAGATGGGGAGAGAGAGAGAGAGATGGGGAGAGAGAGATGGGGAGAGAGAGATGGGGAGAGAGAGAGAGATGGGCAGA